>JASDDO010000018.1:73603030-74203030 GCA_030015575.1 Agapanthus africanus
CAGAAATGATATGGCCTAACACAATACCGTGTTTGACCATGAAATGACATTTCTCCCAATTGAGTGTGAGGTGTTTTTCCTTGCATCGTAACATGACTAGTTCAAGATGCCTTAAACACTCAGAAAATGAATCTCCAAAAACGGAGAAATCATCCATAAATACTTCCAAGAATTGCTCTACCATGTCAGAAAAGATGCTCATCATGCATCACTGAAATATTGCAGGTGCATTACACAGCCCAAAGGGCATGCGGCGGTAGGCGAATGTGCCAAAAGGACAAGTGAAAGTCGTTTTGTCCCGATCCTCAGGATCGATTGAGATTTGATTGTAGCCGAAATACCCATCTAAGAAACAATAGTAGGCATGTCCGGCTAGGCGTTCAAGTATTTGATCAATGAAGGACGGCGGGAAATGATCCTTGCGAGTGGCTGCGTTGAGCTTTCTGTAATCAATACGACTCTCCACCCCGTTTGTGTGCGGGTTGGGACTAGCTCGTTTTCTTCATTCGTGATTACAGTGAAACCCAATTTTATTGGCAAAATGTGAATGGAGCTTACCCACTTGCTATCAGAGATGGGATAGATGATCCCATTGTCAAGACACTTCAACATTTCATTACTCACCGCTTCTTTCATTATCGGGTTAAGCCGGCATTGAGAATCTTTAAAGGGTTTGGAATCATCAGTCATATGGATTCTGTGCTGACAGATAGAAGGGTTGATTCCTTTGACATCAGCCATTGACCACCCAATTGCTTCCATGTTCTTTCTCAGAACGTTCATGAGGGCCAACTCTTGCTCAGGCGCAAGGTTGGTTGCAATTATAACTGGAAGAGTTTCATTATTTCTCAAGTACGCATACTTGAGGTGGTCAGGAAGAACTTTGAGTTAAAGTTTTGGTGGCTCTTCCACAGATGGTCGTACTTCACGGGTCGGTTCGTTATGAAGTGGTTCAAATTGGGCCCCCTAGTGTGCGTAGGAAGCCTGTTCAGGACTTAGCTTCTCAAGGAAAAGAAGCTCCTCAGAAAACAGTTCTTCAAACGTTTCATCAAGACACTCATTGTTGAAGTCAAATGTCCCTTCCTCAGACATATCGTGTACAGTGTTGACTTCAAATGTGTCGTCGTATTTCTCGCCCACTTGGTTTCCTAGCGTGAAGATGCTGAGGTCAACTGTCATGTTTCCAAATTAGAGTTTCTTAGATCCATTACGACAATTGATCAACGTGTTGGATGTGGCTAAGAAAGGCCACCCCAGTATGACTGGAATTTGACCACTGGGATTGGCGACGGGCTCAGTCTCCAACACAATGAAATCTACGGGGAATATGAATTCCCCAACATTGATTAGAACATCATCGATTTCTTCCCTCGGTACCTTCTTTGATCGATCTGCCAGTTGCAGAGTCACCCTGGTCGGCTTGAGTTCTCCCAATCCCAGTTGTTTGTAAACTGAGTACGGGAGAAGGTTCACGCTTTCCCCTAAGTCTAACAAGGCACGATTGATTTGCTTGTCCCCGATAGTGTAAGAAATAGTAGGACAGCCAGGGTCCTTATATTTTACTGGAACGGGTTTGGACATGACATCGCTTAGAGTGGCGTCCAAGAAGACAGTTTGGGCACATTCGTGCGTCATTTTTGCGTGCAAAAATCCTTCGGGAATTTTGCATACGTCGGAACTTGTTGGACCATGTTCAACAACAGAATGTTAACCTCACAGCGTTTGAAAACATCTAACACCTTTTCCATACTTGCAGAAGGCTTCTTTGATTTCAACCTATTGGGATAGGGAGCCTTAGGCCCAAACACGAAGTTTGGAGAAGTTGCAGATGGAACAGGTGCAGAAGGTGGGAGTGTTCTTACTGGATCATCAGGGTAGACTTGCGGTGAATTCTCAAGTTGTTTTGAAGGATGTACAACAGACGATGAAGAAGAAGAAGAGGGTAATGAAGATGACGACGGATCAAAATGAAGAACAGAAGATGAGATAACTGACAACCGAACGTTTGGATGAGTCGTTGGAGTTAACAACCTTGTTGTCAATCGTACGTCCTGATCTGAGGACGGTGACGATGTTCGCATTCTCAATATTGTTCTGCTGAACAATATGAGCGTTGTTGTTTCTCTGCTCTCTTGGATTTATCACGAGTTGAGAGGGAAATGTTCCATTTTCACGTTCAATAACTGTAGCAGCTAGTTGACTGATTTGGATTTCTAGTCTGGCTATCGCTTGAGTGTTAGCGCTATGCAACTGACTAGATGTTTGCATAAAAGTAGCCAGACTAGACGAAATCTGTGCAGAAGTTTTAATCAAAGCTTCGAGCACTTTTTCAATGGATGACACACTCTTATCGTCTTGGGTGAACCCAAGGGGTGTAAAGGTTGGGTTGGGCTGATTCAGCTGTTGGGGCTGGTTGTTTGAGTATCCCAAATTTTGGTTTTGAAAATTTGAATTTTGAAATTGTTGGAAAGGCGGGATTGAATTGTTGTTTTGAAAAGCTGCCTGATTCCAAGTGAAATTGGGATGATTCTTCCAAGCATGATTGTACGTCTGGGCAAAAGGATCGTTCCTGGGATGCTAGTTTTGATACAGCGCATTAACGTTTTCGGGTCCATGGGACCCAACGAGAAACGGACAATCTTCCGTTATGTGGCTAGGATGCTGACAGTTAGCAGACAAGGTTTGATAAATTTGTTTGACCGGGAGCGGTGAATTTTTGCTCTCTAAAGCTTCCATTCGCCGTACAAGAGCGGTGATTTTTGCTTCAGCTACTATAGAGGTGTCAACTACGAGTGCACCGCTCCTAGTTACAGATGGTTTCTCACCCACACTCTCCCACCGAATGGTTTAGTCAGCCAGTTCTAAAAAGTTCCATGCGTCCTTAGCACCATAACTCAGAAATTTGCACTGACACATGGATTCTAACATTATGCGTGAAATGGAGTCTAAACCCTCGTAGACAATCTGATATAATCTCCATTATTCTAACCCGTGATGGGGACATTTGATTAAGATGTCTTTGAATCTCTCTAAGCATTTCCAAAAAAATTCACCCTCTTTTTGTTTGAAATTGTGGATTTCATTTCGAATTTGCACGTTTTTTTGAATAAGGTAAAATTTCTTTAGAAAAACTTTCACAAAGTCGTCCCATGTCGTGATCGATCAAGCTGGCAAACTGTTTAACCAACATTTCGCATTGTCTTTAAGCGCAAAAGGAATGAATTTGAGCTTAACGACATCCTCACCCACTCCGTGAGTTTTCATCATAGCACACACTCCTTCAAATTCACTGATCAGAAGGTAAGCATCCTCAGATTCGAGTCCGTGGAATTTTGGGAGTAGTGGTATGAATTGCGGCTAGATTTCATAGTTGTTTGCCGCAATGGTGGACAACACTATGCATGAAGGTAGGGATGAACAGTGTGGGTAGCATCTGTCTTGTAACGCCGCCTCCTGCTGCTCCACGATCATTTGTTCCGTCATTATCGGTGTGTAGGAAAAGAAGGTGAGGGTGAAAAAAGTGTAGGATCGGACGGCTCCAACAAAGCAGAAGGTAAGAAGGTCTCGGAAGGTTCCGAGGAATCAGAAGGTGTAGAAGAGTCGGAAGATATAGTCACAAACCGGACCAATCGAGATTGTGAATCTCTAGTCCAAGCAGACATGCACTATCCGGAAGTGGTAAGGAAAGACTGAGGAAATGGAGGAAAACGTGTTGTTAAAAAAATATTCACAACAACAAATATCACACAAAAAGGTATAACAAGAACAAAAACATGATGTTGGATATATGTATGCCCTAGAGGCCATTATATGATAGTGGATGTATCGGTATGTGTGTATATATATTCAAAGGACATTCTTGCTCGACATGACATTATGTTATCTGGTTGTTCTTTATCTTAACATGTTCACTTGATCATGCATATTACTCATTTGGTATATGTTGATAAAGCCCTTAGTATATTTGCTTGACTACTGGGATTATGATGCGGATCATACTAGTGGGACATGTGTAGTTTATAAGCATATCCTTGAAATGTTCCTAGTCATGGGTGTATCGAGATGGAGAATTGAAATTCCAGAGTACACTAGCGTATACGTTACTTGACCCATATGATGGGCGATGGATGATCCTATATCCATTGGTGCGGTGACACCAAAGACTGTATACGGGTGCTCAGCGAGACAGGGTACACTGAACGGACTCGCCGATGTTAGGGTACGGTGGCGCCCCGACCGTCTAAACGACTCCAAATGCGGAACAAAAACTTTTTACGGAACCGGCGCCACCGCGACCCAAATACCTAGATCTTTCCATTAACCGTAAACTAGCAATATTTAAAAGAGTTTGAAAATTATACCGATCGATCCGTGTCCTTCGGTCTTCAATCCGCTCCCATAGCTTGTTGCGGCTGTCCCGGTGAAATCCGCTCTCTGGTCTCCTCGTCGGAAGGGAACCACATCAACGAATCTTTATACGGGCTCCCGCCTCAAAACCAAGGCAACTCGGACATGAAGTTTGCTAGCCGACATGTCCAAGAATGAAGTAGAGTGAGTGTGGAATATATTGTCTCAAGGCACCCAAACGATTGGGTGGAGGTAAATTGGAGTTGCCAAGATAGAGAATGTGAGCACATGAGATTTTCTTGTGAAGCAAGGGAAAAATTTCTTTTTGGGGCCGGCCTCTTTGAGCTCTCTGGGGATTTCAAGTATATATTGAGATGGAGATAAAATGTGAGTGTATCTATATTGGTTTTGATTAAAAAACTCATGACGAACCCCACCCACAGAAGCACAGCCAATAGCAAAAATAATCCTTTATCCGCTCACACCCATTACCACAGAAAAACCCCTGCCAAAAGAATTGGCTGAATTTGCATGGAGCCCCCTGCAGCAAAGAAAAGGCCACCACAAAAAAATAATTTGCCGCCACAAAAAAAAACCCTCACATTATCAAGCTCAGCAAAAATGCAGACAACCCCCTCCAGCAAGCCATGCTCTTTCCCATGCAGCAACCATAGCCCCAAGCCATGCTCTTTCCCATGCTCATTAAATGCAGCATAGGCAGGCCAAGCATGGGCAGCACCAGCAAACCATGAAATGTCAAGGAATAGAAGATGTCAAGGTCAAAGCTCACAATGATTAAACAAGATGTTTGAGGCGGAAAAAGAAACTGACAACTCCGAAAATAATCCCGTAACGAATTACGATATTACCCTCAACTGTAAATACATACCCGCATTTGTATTCCGACCGAATACAAATGCAAAGAGACAAAAATATCCCAACACAATATAATACTAAGGTCCGGCTTAAACCAAAGCCCGCTAGTATTATCCGTCCGATCATGATCATGATCGGACCCCGCCATATATCTATACGGCCTCTACAACGTTTCGCCCGAACTTGGGAAACTTTCTGTGGGGAACTCTAATGACTCATCAATACACTGGCACTGGGTATAACCACTAGCACGTCAGAGGTACTAACTGTACGTAACGGTTGCCGATGTATTGATAGAAAGGGAAGCTGATGAGCGAACTCATCCTGAAACCCTACTGAGCCTGACAGTGACAATATCCGTACAGTCCGGTCCGTTCGTCTATGAGTATCGCATATAGGGCCTAGGGGGCTGGTAAACGTCAGACCCCTAATAGCGGTATAAGTCGTGTCGGAGAGTAGGCTAGAACACCCTGAGATACTACTGGAATACCTACCAGTAAATCTCGATTATCCTGGCCGGGGATTTCGTGTAATGGCTCTCCTAAACAGCGCGATCTCACCCCCAATACCGGGAGAGACGAATCCCTGACGATCCGCTCAATGCCTCCATGTGGCTCGGGACTGTACCCAACTAAAACCTATTTGCACGACTCCTTTGAGCCGTGGTAGGGTAGTAATCAAAGCATAGTGGGAACTCACACGAGACAAATAACAATCTCAGGTCAACAGACTAACATGTACACATGTCACCTGGGAACTACTATCTGACGATATGTATAATACCAACTAGCATGTTCCCGGCGAGTCCTGTCCGGTGTACTCATAACGCAATGAGCACCTGTATACATCTTAGGTGATCCAACTAACACCAATGGCTTGTGAGACCGGCCACCGCCCGTCGTCGGGGTCTCGACTGTATACACTAGTCTACTCTGGAGTTTCGATGCCCTGTCTCGAAACTCCCACGACTAGGGACACTTTAAGGATGTGCTTATAGACCCCAGCTCCCACGTATATGATCGCCATCATACTGCTGGCAGTCAAGTAAGAATCCTATGGGCTCTATCAACATGCAATAGTAAACTAAAGCATGTACACGATGATAAAGACAAACCAGATAGCATACTATCATCTCGAGCAAGACTGTCCTATCGGTATAGGTCCTCCCTCAATCTTTGCAATCACGTACCTGCGATCCAATAATTGACTTTGAGGGCACTATATCCAACAGCCGAGAACTCCTATGTGGTATTATATCTATCGTCGGATAGCAGTTCTTAGGTGACACTGGTACATGTTAGTCTGTAGACCCGAGATCGTCATAGAGTTTTGTGTGTCCTCCAACTGTACTTTGATCTCCACCCTACCACGACTCTACTGATTCGTGCAAACAGGTGGATTTTGGGTACAGTCCCGAGGCACATGGAGGCAATGAGCGATATGAGAGGTTTCGTCTCTCCCGGTATTGGGGGTTGATGTTGCGCTATACACGATTGGCTATAACAGGAAGTCCCTGGCCAGGGCTAATGAGATTTACTGATAAGTGTTATCAGTAGTTTCTTGATCTTTTATGAGCCATATACCGGCATGAATTATTGAGTTATTGGGGTCGACGATACCATCCCTAGACTCAATATGCCGCATTTCTGATGAAGAGACCGGACTATACGGTAAGTGTTGTCAGTTGGCTCGACGGGAGTTTTGACAAGTTCGCTTGTGTTTCTTCTGATCGCTCAATACCTGGGAGCCATTACGTACAGCTTGTGCCACTGACAGTTTGTGGGTATGTGATATGATCACTGCTTACTGCTAGCTTATTGACGAGTCTTAGAGTCCCACAAAAGGGTTTCGTAGCTCAGGCGAAAAGTTGTGGGGTGCATATGGGATATGCTCGGGAGCTCAATTAAATGCGTATATTTGATACCGTATTTTAATCGGGCGTTTACTATTGGACGGGTCGTATGTGATATGACCGGGTTATTAAATCAAGTGTTAATTTAATATTAAGTCCATTAGCTCATTTATTAAAACCTATTTCTTTATGATGCATGCATGAGTGTATGTATATGTTGATATGGATGCACACATGCATGCATACATGTGTCATGGTTGATGATACATTGGTGATGGCAATGCAAGACTCACATGGTAACATATTTATATATTTTGATTATTGAGAAAAGCAAAATGGGAATAAAATCATGGTTGACTTTTCAACTCTCTACTCTTGTGTTGACTAAAGTCAAAACCATGGTTTCATTGCCCATGGTTTTTGTGGCCCATGGTTTTTCTTAAACTCAAGTCTCAAAACATCTAGATATTTTGTAACCATGGTTAGGGATGAGATTACCCTCACTCTCTCTCTTGGTTATGTTCATTATTGTTAGGTTTTCCTAGCACCCTATGTAGAGTTTGGAAGCATCACATGTCACAAAGTTTAAATTTTTATGGTGCTAAGCAAGCATACAAATGGATCGATCCTAGAAAATTAGGGTTTATTATTTTACAAGAGACAAAGGCTAGGGTTTCGAGAGTACAACCTTTGTAGCTCCCTTCGCTAGACTCTTTGGCCTTTTGAGTATTGGAAGAAAGTCCTCTTGAAGTCTTCTCGCATCCATGACGATCCACCCGAACCTCCTAGTCCAAGCTTGCGACTTCACTTTTCAAGATGAGGAATGAAGAGAACACTCTAAACAAGTTGGCTAAACTTATGTAGAATGATGTTGTGGTTATGATTCTCACTTCAAAAACCTTTCTTTATGTGTATTTTACTCACTAGAAGAAATTAGAGAGCAAATGGTGAAGGAGGAAGAAGATGGTGGCTTTCTTTTAACTAGAGTAAAAATGATAACCATATCAAGTAAAAAGAAAATATATGTATATATATTTTCCAATCCTCATCTCAAACCATGGTTAGATGATGGAGACATTATTTAACTTGAGTTTAAAACACAAAGAGAAGGATAACTCATGGTTAGAAGTAGGTGAGCATGGTTAGGTTCAAAGAAGAATGTAGAAGCTAAGCAAGAATTATCCTTTTCTTTACCATTTTGTTTTAAATATAAAATCAAATAACAATCCATATATATATCCATGGTGTGAGTCTTATATTGCCACCATTTCCATGTGTAAACAACCATGATAGATGGTGTATGTATGTATGTATGTATGTATGTATGTATGCACATCCATATGTGCATGAAACTAGAAAGAAAGAAAGAAAAACATACATGCATGCATACATCCATCATATACAAGAAAAGGTTTTAAGTGAGAAAACTAATGGTTAAATGATAAATCAACACTTGATTTATCAATCCGGCCATATCACATATGACCCTACCAAAAGAAAGCCGCCCGATCAATATACGGTATCATATACGCGCATTTTAATCGGGTCCATGCGCATATCGCATACGCGCACCACAACGTTTCGCCTGGACTAGGTAACTCCTTTGTGGGACTCTAAGACTCGTCAAAACGCCGGCAGTGGGTGATGATCATATCAAGCACCCGCAAGCCGCAAGCGGTCAGCTAAACGTAACGACCACCCGGGTATTGAACGATCAGAAGAAAACAAGCGAACCTGCTACAACTCCCGTCGAGCCAACCGGCAACACTACCGTACAGTCCGGTCTCTTCGTCAGATATGCTGCATATCGAGACTAGGGATGGTCACGTCGACCCCAATAACTCAATAAGTCGTGCCGGTGAATGGTCTATAACAGATCGAGAAACTACTGATAACACTTATCAGCAAATCTCAGCAGCCCTGGCCAGGGACTTACTGATATAACCAGTCGGGCACAGCACAGCATCAACTCCTAATACCGGGAGAGACGAAACCCCTCCTATCGCTCATTGCCTTTGTGTGTCTCGGGACTGTACCCAACGGCCACCTGTTTGCACGACTCAGTAGAGCCGTGGTAGGATGGCAATCAAAGTACAGTGGGAGAATACACAAGACTCTATGACGATCTCGGGTCTACAGACTAACCTGTACCAGTATCACCTGAGAACTGCTATCCGACGATAGATATAATTCCATATAGGAGTTCTCGGTGAGTCCGTCCAGTGTACCCAGTCACCACTGAGCACCCGTATATGATCTTGATGTCAAACATCGATGAATGTGGGAACATTCATCGCCCATCGTATGGGTCTAGTATCATATACTCTAGTCTACTCTGGTATATCAATGCCCTGTCTCGATATACCTACGACTAGGGACTTTCCAGGATATGCTTATAGACTACAGATGTCCCACTAGTATGATCTCCAACATAATCAGAGTAGTCAGGCCGATATCCTCAGGGCTTTATCAGCATGTATGAATGAATAAAAGCATGATCAAATCAACATGTCAGATAAAGAAGAACCAGATAGCATACTATCATGTCGAGAAAGAATGCATACTGAATATATATACATGTATAGATACATCCACTATCATATAATGGCCTCTAAGGCATGCATATATCCAACAATCTCCCACTTGCACTAAGGCCAGTTATTGGCGTATCTCATACCCAACATCTCAAAAAGTCGCTCATGCTGCGGCTGAGGGAGGGCCTTGGTGAATGGATCCGCGGCGTTTTTCTTTGTGTCTACTCTCCTAATCTCGATCTTGCGGCGATCTACAATCTCCCGGATCAAATGAAAACGCCTCAGGATGTGTCTGGACCGCTGATGGGATCTGGGCTCCTTGGCTAACGCCATAGCCCCATTATTATCACAATACAAAGGTATTGGATCAATAATGGTTGGAACTACTCCTAGCTTCGAGACGAACTTCTTCATCCAGACGGCTTCCTTGGCGGCATCATTTGCAGCAATGTACTCAGCTTCCATCGTAGAGTCTGCGACGGTATCTTGTTTGGAACTCTTCCAACTCACCGCCCCTCCATTGAGGGTAAATACAAACCCAGAGATAGATTTGCTGTCGTCCTTATCGCTCTGGAAGCTCGAATCGGTAAAGGCCTCCATTTGGAGATCTCCATTACCATACACCAAGAACAATTCTTTAGTCCTTCGTAAGTACTTAAGAATGTTCTTCACAGCTGTCCAGTGATTCTCCCTGGGTTAGATTGATACCTGCTTACAACACTAAGTGCATAAGCTACATCTGGGCGTGTACATAACATCGCATACATTATAGATCCTACTGCCGAAGCATAGGGTATAACACTCATGCGAGCTCTCTCTTCATCGGTCTTTGGACAAGAATCCTTGGAGAGAGTGACCCCATGGCAAGCGGGTAAGGCACCCCGCTTGGAGTCTTCCATACTAAACCTTTTTAGGATGGTGTCAATGTACCTGGTTTGGGACAATCCCAATAACCTTTTGGATCTATCCCTATAGATCCTTATGCCCAGAATGTATGTGGCATCACCCAGGTCCTTCATGGAGAACCTTAGTGATAAGAAAGATTTGACCGACTGTAGTATAGGAATATCATTTCCTATCAGAAGAATGTCGTCCACGTACAATACGAGAAATGTGACAGCTCTCCCTACAGCCTTCTTATAAACACAAGGTTCATCTGGATTTTTGATGAAATCAAACTCTTTGATGACATCATCGAAACAGATGTTCCAACTCCGTGATGCCTGCTTTAACCCATATATGGATTTCAGCAATTTACATGCTTTCCCGCTGCTCCCACTGTCAATGAAGCCCTCTGGCTGATCCATATAAACGCATTCTTCTAAATTTCCATTTAGAAATGCGGTTTTAACGTCCATCTGCCAGATTTCATAGTCGTAGTGAGCAGCAATAGCAAGTAGGATCTGAATGGATTTAAGCATGGCTACGAGAGAAAAAGTCTCGTCATAGTCCAAACCTGGTCTTTGACGAAAACCCTTCGCCACAAGTCTTGCCTTATAGGTCTCCACCTGCCCATCTACACCAATCTTTCTTTTAAAGATCCATTTGCACCCCACAGGTTTTACCCCAGGGGGTACAACGTCCAAAGTCCATACTTTGTTGGTGTACATAGACTCCATTTCGGATCTCATGGCATCCAGCTACTTCACAGAGTCTCTACTCGTGATAGCTTGCTGAAAACTGGTAGGATCATCATCATCCATGATGCAGTCTTCTCCGTTACCATCAATGAGGAAACCGTAGTACCTCTCCGGTGGGCGAGAAGTCCTACCAGACCTACGGAGTGGCTGAGGTTCTTCAGTTTATGTTGCAACAGCCGGTTCAATCAAATCGTCATTTGTAGTTTGTGTCTCTAGAACCTCTTCTAGATCCACCACTTTGCCATCATCTTTATCTGTGAAAAACTCTTTTTCCAAGAATGTGGCATGTTGAGAAACAAACACCTTTTGTTCCTCTTTGTGGTAGAATAGATATCCATAAGAATTCTTTGGATATCCCACAAAGTTACACATGACTGACCGTGTCTCGAGTTTGTCCGGATTCTGCTTTTTAACATAGGCCGGGCAACCCCAAATCTTAATTCTCTTAAGAGATGGTCTCTTCCCATGCCATATCTCATATGGCGTGGTAGATACGGTTTTGGTTGGAACCCTGTTTAGTAGAAACACTGCAGTCTCCAATGCATGCCCCCAAAATGAGACGGGTAACTCAGCATCACTCATCATGGACCGGACCATATCTAATAGGGTCCTATTCCGTCGTTCTGACACACCGTTGTGCTGTGGTGTGTAAGGAGGAGTGAGCTGAGAGAGAATCCCATTCTCTTTTAGGAAGTTTGCAAATTCTGTACTGAGATACTCACCACCTCGATCTGATCGAAGCATCTTGATACTTAAGCCGGTTTGTTTTTCCACTTCTTGTTTATATTCAATGAATTTCTTGAAAGCTTCGGACTTGTGCTTTAATAAAAATGCATGACCGAATCTTGAGAACTCGTCAGTGAATGTAATGAAGTATGAAAAACCGCCTCTAGCCTGTGTAGACATTGGCCCACATACATCACTATGTATGAGGCCTAGGAGCTGAGTAGCTCTTTCTCCGTGTCCGGTAAACGGAGTTTTGGTCATTTTACCCTTGATACAAGACTGGCAAGTCGCATAAGATTTATATTCAAAAGAGTTTAAATATCCATATTTGTTTAACTTGTTTAGTCTTGTTTCGTTAATATGACCAAGTCTACAGTGCCAAAGAAAAGCTTCATTTAATTCTGAAAGTTTTCTTTTATTAGTGTGTTGTATACTGAAAACTGTGTGTTGATTTAGGACATATATTCCATTATTAAGCGTACCATACCCAACCAACATTTGATTTAGGTGAATGTTCATAACATTGTTCTGCAATACAAAATTATATCTTTCATTGTCTAACAAAGAAACGGATATTATATTACAAAGCATACTTGGTACAAAATAACATGGATTCAAAACCAAAATACATCCAGATGGCAACCCCAAGTGATACTCTCCCACTGCGACTGTATGTACATTGGAACCATTTCCAACGCGGAGAGTATGGTCACCTGTCTTCAAAACTTTGCTATTTCTCAGCCCCTACATAGAATTGCAAATGTGAGAACCTGAACCGGTATCCAATACCTAAGAAGCAGAGTTTATTGAAAAACAGTTTTCTGTCACAAACGCACCTGAAGCAGAAGCATCCCCATGCTTCTTCTTGAGACTTAAGTACTCCGTGCAGTTGCGCTTCCAATGTCCTGTCTTGTGGCAATGAAAACATTCGCCTTTCCCCGAGTTTCCAGCTTTGGACGATTCCTTTCCCTTCACCTTTTTAACTCCACCCTTAGGATTAGTGGGCTTCTTCTTTTTCTTTCCCTTGGCCTTAGCTTTCGGACGAGAAGAGGAAGACTGTCCAATAGTCATAACAGGAGTTTTTGCTGACTTCATAGTGCTCTCTGCACTCTTTAACATATTAAGGAGTTCAGGGAGTTCCTTCTCCATGCCGTGCATGTTGAAGTTCACTATGAATTGAGCAAAGGTGGAGGGGAGGGACTGCAGAATAATATCTATATATTGTTCATTGTCCATCGTCCATCCAAGGTCCTCAAGCTCTTCTATAAGAGCTATCATCTTCAGAACATGGTCTCCTACTGGTGTGCCAGGGGCCATTCGCGTATAAAACAATTTCTTTGATGCTTCGTATCGCAATACGTGGGATTGCTCTCCATACAACTCCTTTGTATGGAGCAATATGGTTTGAATGTCCATATTCTCGTGCTGCTTTTGATGTGTATTGTCCATCGATGCAAGCGCGAGGCATTTGGCCGTGGCACAATCAGCGTCCCATGTCTTGCGGACTTCTTTGTCCGCAACTGAGGATTTTGGACCTGGGACGGGCGGGGCTGAAGCCGTGAGGACATATGATACTTTATCATAAGTCAAGGCTATTTTCAGATTCCTCAGCCAGTCTTTATAATTGGTCCCATTCAGTTTGTTTTTATCTAGTAGAAGCTTGAGTCCAGTCATGGGTATCTGCCATTAAGAGAGAGAAAAGAATACACTCAGCGAAAGCTCTTGCATAGATCAGATTGGTTATTATCTTGTCTAATCGATGTTTCCCACTGCTTTTATCGAGTTTTTCTTTCAAACCTTAAAAAGAAAAACTAGCCAGGATTAATTACACTCTACAACTTCGCTAACCGTTCAGCCAGGCCAGTGTCGGTACTTGAGGGAGGTTCCCCGTGCTTTCGCACGGACCTAATTAGAGTAAATCTCGTTTTCCCAGAGGCGGAGCCCCGTTAAAACCTTTCTAGACACCTAATGAGTTAACTAATTGTAAACTGTAAAACTCTCCTTGGAGCAACTATTGCCTACAGTGGGATCGGGATCCAACCATCACATGGAAGGTATGCAATCTCATTGCAAATTTTAACTATTGAAATTCCCGATGTGGTTTTTACCCCTAGCACTCGTGACCTTGGCGAAGGTCAACAAATCACGAGTACTAGTCAAGCTCAACCCGTCATTTCTTGATTAATTAGACCCGTTCACATGACTCTTGGCTAAGGTCAACAAAGTCATATGCCCGTCCTAATTAATCTGCATCATATGCATTTATAGGAAGACATCACTTAGCTACCGTACACTATGCCTTGGCTAAGGTCAACAAACATAGCACGAATACTAAGTACTCTACTTCCTAAAATGACGGAGGGTTGCGGATGATTTTTAAGAAAATCTTTAACGCTTTGAGCTTGATATCGTTGTAGAATCAAATGGTTTTCAAAAGGAGTGGCTTAAGCTCCGCAGTTTTGAAATATAGCTTTTTCATAAATAGCCGAGTGGTTTTCAAATCCGATTCTACAACATCTTTTTAGGTTTATTTTCTTTACATTAATCACATTAATGTAATTCCATCATTTAAGTCCTTAAGCCAATCACAGAAAAGAAACGAAAATAACACGTACGCTTATGCCATCCGCATTCGCCGCAATGTTCCATTATGCACCGTTAGGTTACTTAACTAACGGCATACCGGGACGGGACTAGCACGGGTGTAAAACATAAGCAACGTCTACTATATATCATATATATAATATGTCATTCGTCTCAGATATCACAGAACACAGGCAGCAGAAACATAGATATAACGTGGGATATACTAGGACGTCCGTATTTAGTATTTAGCCAGATAGAAAATACGGATTCCACAGTCGCGATGAATAGCCAAGCCCACACCCTGGACCCCTAAGAGAGCGGCAAGTGACCCTACCAATTCTGGAGTTTAGGAGACCCGCTCTCGACTCCTCGAGATGGCCTCCCACTGAACCACAGAACCCGGTCACCTGTGCTCCCCTCCTTGGGTCCATCCTAATGCGGAAAAGTAAATAATATACAACACTGGTGGCAACAACCTCAACCCGGAAGTGCCCCAAATAAAAGAATATTACATTACATTTGAATTTACATGAATGAAAATACAAAACCCTCATCTCACATAAAACCCCCCCGGCTATTCAATCGCGACAATCCTGCACATCATATCTCAGCAACACATAATATCTCATATCATCAACGCAAGTAAGTATGCATACACCGATTGTCGTTGACATTTAGCAACGACAATCGGCAACACTACTACATACTACACTTACGGTCACAGAAAAGAAAGTGTAAAACTGCAATATCTGGAATCCACATTCTCTTTAGACATCGCAAATGCGAAATATCACATACTTCATATTTCATGTCTAGTAATATGAATTCCATACATTGCATCACAATCCAGATAAACAGACAGTATTAAAGTTTTCGAACGAACGATCAAGTACCCAAGATTCACTAAAGCTCAACACTTGAGCAGGGTTCAAAAAATCCGGAGTGTGACACAGTAGTAGCGGTCCAGCCGTAGAAGGGTCAAGCCAACGCCTCACATGTGGCACGCCGTACTGCCCCAAACCCTAAGGTTCAAAGGGCAGTTTAAGACGGTCACATAATCGAGTTAAGGTTTGTTGTCTTCTAGAGGGTCCACCACAAAAAGACTTGCACGTATCTCCAAAGTATTTAAACCCCGTGAATAATGAGCAAATGATACTCGTTCAAACACTTCAATACTTTCTAATTTACCCGGAAAAGCAACGAAATGAAAATTCCGATCGAATCTACGCATCCAAAACCATCTCCATAAAATATAGTACTATATTCAGATTAAACATACCTAAAACACTGTACAAGCAGTATTATGAATTACTGTGGAAAAATGAAGAAATGAACTCTCTGTACGGCCGCGGAATCGCGGCCTAAGCAAGTAATTGCCGCGGTTCCACGGCCATATGTACGAATCATTGGTTCGTTTTTCACAGTATTTCATATAATTTCCTGTTCTATTTTTTAAGTATTTTTAATTCTGAAAAATGTTAGATTTTGAAATTTGTCCAAAGAGGGTCTCGAAAGATCGTATTTTGATCCGATCAGGATTTTTACTTCGTAAAAGTGTCGCCTAAAGTTCTAGGTCAGCTCTGATACCAATGTTAGGTTTGCCTAGCACCCTATGTAGAGTTTGGAAGCATCACATGTCATAAAGTTTAAATTTTTATGGTGCTAAGCAAGCATACAAAGGGATCGATCCTAGAAAATTAGGGTTTATGATTTTACAAGCGACAAAGGCTAGGGTTTCGAGAGTACAACCTTTGTAGCTCCCTTCGCTAGATTCTTTGGCCTCTTGAGTGTTGGAAGAAGGTCCTCTTGAAGTCTTCTCGCGTCCACGACGATCCACCCGAAGCTCCTAGTCCAAGCTTGCGACTTCATTTTTCAAGATGAGAAATGAAGAGAACACTCTAAACAAGTTGGCTAAACTTGTGTAGAATGATGTTGTGGTTATGATTCTCACTTCAAAAACCTTTCTTTATGTGTGTTTTACTCACTAGAAGAAACTAGAGACCAAATGGTAAAGGAGCAAGAAGATGGTGGCTTTCTTTTAACAAGAGTTAAAATGATAACCATATCAAGTAAAAAGAAAATATATGTAAATATATTTTCTAATCCTCATCTCAAACCATGGTTAGATGATGGAGACATTATTTAACTTGAGTTTAAAACACAAAGAGAAGGATAACTTATGGTTAGAAGTAGGTGAGCATGGTTAGGTTCAAAGAAGAATGTAGAAGCTAAGCAAGAATTATCCTTTTCTTTACCATTTTGTTTTAAACATAAAATCAAATAATAATCCATATATATATCCATGGTGTGAGTCTTATATTGCCACCATTTCCATGTGTAAACAACCATGATAGATGGTGTATGTATGTATGTATGTATGTATGTATGCACATCCATATGTGCATGAAACTAGAAAGAAAGAAAGAAAAACATACATGCATGCATACATCCATCATATACAAGAAAAGGTTTTAAGTGAGAAAACTAATGGTTAAATGATAAATCAACACTTGATTTATCAATCCGGCCATATCACATATGACCCTACCAAAAGCAAGCCACCCGATCAATATACGGTATCATATACGCACATTTTAATCGGGTCCATGCGCATATCGCATACGCGCACCACAACGTTTTGTCTGGACTAGGTAACTCCTTTATGGGACTCTAAGACTCGTCAATATGCCAGCAGTGGGTGATGATCATATCAAGGACCCGCAAGCCGCAAGCGGTCAGCTAAACGTAACGGCCACCCGGGTATTAAACGATCAGAAGAAAACAAGCGAACCTGCTACAACTCCCGTCGAGCCAACCGGCAACACTACCGTACAGTCCGGTCTCTTCGTCAGATATGCTGCATATCGAGCCTAGGGATGGTCACGTCGACCCCAATAACTCAATAAGTCGTGCCGGTGAATGGTCTATAACAGATCGAGAAACTACTGATAACACTTATCAGCAAATCTTAGCAGCCCTGGCCAGGGACTTACTGATATAACCAGTCGGGCACAGCAAAGCATCAACTCCCAATACCGGGAGAGACGAAACCCCTCCTATCGCTAATTGCATTTGTGTGTCTCGGGACTGTACCCAACGGCCACCTGTTTGCACGACTCAGTAGAGCCGTGGTAGGATGGCAATCAAAGTACAGTGGGAGAACACACAAGACTCTATGACGATCTCGGGTATACAGACTAACCTGTACCAGTGTCACCTGAGAAATACTATCCGACGATAGATATAATTCCATATAGGAGTTCTCGGTGAGTCCGTCCAGTGTACCCAGTCACCACTGAGCACCCGTATATGATCTTGATGTCAAACATCGATGAATGTGGGAACATTCATCGCCCATCGTATGGGTCTAGTATCATATACGCTAGTCTACTCTGGTATATCAATGCCCTGTCTCGATATACCTACGACTAGGGACTTTTCAGGATATGCTTATAGACTACAGATGTCCCACTAGTATGATCTCCATCATAATCAGAGTAGTCAAGCCGATATCCTCAGGGCTTTATCAGCATGTATGAATGAATAAAAGCATGATCAAATCAACATGTCAGATAAAGAAGAACCAGATAGCATACTATCATGTCGAGGAAGAATGCATACTGAATATATATACATGTATAGATACATCCACTATCATATAATGGCCTCTAGGGCATACATATATCCAACAATTATTCTCTTATAAGTCAAGTTTTAGACATTCTCCTTCTTCTTTCTCAACTCAAGCTCTCTAGCTTTTTCCAAGTGAGTGAAGAACATAAAAAAGAAAAGGTTTTGAAGTGAGATCCAAACCCACATCACCAATCTATATTAGTCTAGCCCACTTGTGTAGATTGTTTGCTCCACTTCTTCAAAGATCAAGTGAAGCTAGGAGCTTGAGCAAAGGGACTCCGTGGTGGATCATCGTGGACTTGGAAGGATTCAAACGAACCGGTTCAAACCCTGGTTGATCCAAGGAGTCACAAAGAGTAGGTCTACAAAGGTTGTATTACTATTCTCATAGTTTTAGACACTTGTTAGTATATGATACTAGTTATTGTTACCCTAATTTTCTAGTTCGATTCATGGTTGGTATTGTTTAGCACCCCTAAATTTTTATTAGAGCATGTGTGATGCAACCTAAACTCTAGGCATGGTGCTATGGAATCCCTACAGTGGTATCAAAGCTAAGCTAGAAACTTAGACGATTTTATAAATATTACGAAACCGAAACAATTTCGAAAATACGATAAACTGAAACCTGAAATACGCTCTATGTCTATTTTTAAATGGCCTCGAATTTTTTTTTAAGCAACTGCAGAAGCTTGCATATGATGCACTGAGAACACTGGAGAAAAACGAGGCCCATCCACCAGCTTTGACCCGGTGACATGACCATATTTTCCGGCATGGCTGGCCCCAATGCCTCCATTTTGCCTCGTTTTCCTCTAGTGCTCTAGTCTGTAGATTTTGGTTTTAGGTATTGTTTGTTTAGCCCAAAATTTCATGTGATGTTAATTTTGTTTAGAGGCTAATTCGGAGTATTTCGTAGTCATAATTTTAACATTTTCTGGTAACTTGGACAACGTTTAATAGTTTGAACGAACATCAAACACCACCTCATTACTCTTGCTGAAAATTTTCAAGTGTTGGAATTTTCCAAGTTAAAATTTTTCGAAAGTTCATGCAAGTAACCCTATGGACCCTTTAGAGGAATGTAACCCTAACTCGATTCTATGACCATGGAACCACGGCCAAACCTTAGGATTTTCCGTAGTTCCGTGGCGCCATAGGTGAGGCAAGGATTGACCCTTCTATGGTTGGTCCATAGGCACTGTGGCATGTTTTGGGTATTTTAGTTTTGCTCAAGTGTTGAGCTCTTGAGGTAATTTGTGGGTGTTTGTTGATTCGATCGAAACGTTTAATATCGTCTAGATATTTGTGAATGTGATACAATAATTGGAATTTACACTAATTAGTTTTGTGAAAAGTAATTAGTTGCGTGTAAATCTAACATTTTGGCCTCGGTTGGAATCGAGAATCTTGTTGAATTACCCGACTCCTTTTGAAAAGGTGTTTTCATAGATGAGACCCAAATGTAAGATTTGCATCGTTAGGCATGAAATCCTGAATATGTGATAATCCGGGTTTATGATGTCTAAAAGCAATGATGATTCCAATTGTTGTAGTTTTTCACTTTCTTTTCTGCGACGGTACGTGTAGTATGTGGTGTATCGCCGGTTTCGTTGCTATACATCAATGACAATTAGGGTATGCATACTTACTTACGTTGATGATATGTGATATTATGTGTTGCTGAGATATGATATACAGGATCGTTGTGAATGAATGGCCGGGTTTTTTTTTTATGTGAGATGAGAGTTTTTATTTTCATTCATGTAAAATCAATTGTATGTAATATTCTTTTATTGGGGCACTTCCAGGTAGAGGATGATTTCACCATTGTTGTATATTATTTATTTTTCCCTATTAGGATAGACCCAAGGTGGGATGCACAAGTGACCGGGTTCTAGGGTCCAGTGGGAGGCCATCTCGAGGAGTCGAGACTGGGTCTCCTAACTCTAGAATTGGCAGGGTCACTAGCCACTCTCGTAGGGGTCTAGAGGTGTGGGCTTGGCTATTCATCGCGACTGTGGAATCCGTATTTTCTATTGTTGGCTAAATACAAAATACGGACCTCCTAGTATATCCTATATTTTCATATATGTGCTTCTGCTGTTGATATTCTGTGATGTGATCACTTTATATGCTAAGACGAATGGTGTATTATATATATGATATATAATAAACGTTGCTTATGTTATGCATCCATGCTAGTCCAGCCCTGCTATGCTGTTAGTTAAGTAACCTAACGGTACATAACGGGACATTGTGGTGAATACGGATAGCATAAGCGTACGTTCTATTTTCGTTTCTTTTTTGTGATGGCTTAAGGACTTAAATGATAGGACTACATTAATGAGATTAATTTAAAGAAAAAGGGACCTAAAAGATGTTGTAGAATCGAATTTGAAACATACTCAGCTTTTTGTGAAAGAGCAAGTTTTCAAAGTGCGGAGCTTAAGCCACTCCTTTTAAAACCATTTTATTCTACCACGATATCAAGTTCAAAGCGTTAAAGGTTTTCTTAAAAACTATTCACAGCCCTCCGTCATTTTAGAAAGTAGAGTACATAGTATTCGTGCTACGTTGTTGATTATAGCCAAGGCGTAGTGTACAGTAGCTAAGTGATGTCTTCCTACACAGCATATGATGCGATTAATTAGGACAGTCACATGATTATGTTGACCATAGATGAGGGTCATATGGGTGGGTCTAATTAATCATAAAATGATAGATAGAACTTGACTAGTGCTTATTATATGTTGACCATATTCAAGGTCATGAGTACCAGGGGTAAAAACCATATCGGGAGTTTGAAGAGTTGAAATTTGCAATGAGATTGCATACCTTCTATGTGATAGTAGGATCCCAATCCCACTGTGAGCAAGAGTTGCTCCCAGGAGAGTTTTGCACTTTACAATTAGCTAACCTATTAGGTGTCTAGAAAGGTGTCAACGGGGTTACGCCTCTGGGAAAACGAGGTTTATTTTAATTAGGTCCGTGCGAAAGCACGGGAAACCTCTCTCAAAGTACCGGCACTGGCCTGGCTGAACGGTTAGCAAAGTTGTAGAATGTAATTAATCCTGACTAATTTTCTTTTTAAGCTTTGAAGGAAAATTTGATAAAAGCCGTGGGAGACATCGATTAGATAAGATAATAACCAATCTGATCTTTGCAAGAGCTTTCACCGAGTGTATTCTTTTCTCTCTCCTAATGGCAGATAACCATGACTGGACTTAAGCTACTGTTAGAGAAAAATAAGCTAACTGGGCCAAACTATAAAGACTGGATGAGGAACGTTAACATTGCTCTCACATATGATAAAGTATCATATGTCCTCACTGTCTCAGCCCCTCCCAGCCCAGGCCCTGATTCTTCTGCTGCGGATAGGGAGATCCGCAAAACGTGGGATATTGAATTTGCTACTGCCAAATACCTCGCGCTTGCATCGATGGACAATACACATCAAAAGGAGCACGAGCAGATGGATGTTCAATCCATCTTTATCCATACAAAAGAGTTGTATGGGGAGCAATCTCGTATCCTATGATACGAAGCGTCTCGAAAACTGTTTCAGATGCGGATGGCTCCTGGCACACCGGTAAGTGATCACATTTTAAAGATGATAGCTCTTATTGAAGAGCTTGAGTGCCTCGGATGGACAATGGAGAACGAGCAATATGTCGATATTGTTCTTCGATATTGTTCTTCGGTCTCTTCCCTCTGCTTTTGCTCCATTCATAGTGAACTTCAACATGCATAACAAGGAGAAGTCACTACCTGAACTTCTCAATATGTTGAGAAGTGCGGAGAACATGCTTAAGGCGAAGTCTCCCTCTCTGATTGTTGGACAATCTTCCTCTTCCGTCCTAAAAGCCAAGGCCAAGGGAAAGAATAAGAAGAAATCCACCAAACCGAGAGGTGGAATTAAGAAGGAATAAGGGAGAGACAAATCCAAGGTTGATAAGTCGGGAAAAGGGGAATGTTGTCACTGCAAGAAGACGGGGCACTGGAAGAGGAACTGTACTGAATGCCTTGATCTCAAGAAAATGAAGCATGGTGATGCTTCTTCTTCAGGTGTGTTCGTAACTAAAAACCATTTTTCTATAAACTCTGCTTCCAGGATATTGGATACCGGTTCGGATTCTCATATCTGCAATTCTATGCAGGGCTTGATAAATAGCCGAGTTTTGAAGACCAGTGATCATACTCTCCGAGTTGGAAATGGTTCCAATGTACATGCAGTTTCAGTGGGAGAGTATAACCTAGTGTTGTCGTCGGGTTGTATATTGGTTTTGAACCCATGTTATTTTGTACCTAGCATGCTTTGTAATATAATATCCATTTCTTTGTTAGACAATGAAGATATCATTTTGTATTGCAGCATAATATTATGAACATTAAACTAAATCAAGAGTTAATTAGTTCTGGTACACTTAATAACGGGATATACGTCCTAAATCAACACACAGTTTTCAACATACAACATACAAATAAAAGAAAATTTTCAGATATAAATGAAGCTTTTCTTTGGCATTGTAAACTTGGTTATATTAATGAAACAAGACTAAATAAGCTTCATAAAGATGGATATTTAAATCCTTTTGAATATAAATCTTATGTGACTTGTCAGTATTGTATCAAAGGGAAAATGACCAAAAATCCGTTTACTGGACACGGAGAAAGAGCTACAGAGCTCTTGGGCCACATACATAGTGATGTATGTGGGCCAATGTCTACACATGCGAGAGGCGGTTTTTCTTACTTCATAACTTTTACTGATGATTTCTCAAGATTCGGTCATGTGTTTTTATTAAAGCATAAGTCTGAAGCTTTCGAGAAATTCAAGGAGTACAAACTTGAAGTAGAAAAACAAATAGGAATGAGCATCAAAATACTTCGATCAGATCGAGGTGGAGAGTAACTTAGTATAGAGTTTTCACACTTCCTAAAAGAGAATGGGATTCTCTCTCAGCTCACTCCCCCTTACACACCACAGCAAAATGGTGTGTCAGAGCGGTGGAATCGTACCCTATTAGATATGGAACGATCCATGATGAGTGATGCTGAGTTACCTCTCTTATTTTTGGGGCATGCATTGGAGACTGCAGCTTTTCTATTAAAAAAAGTTCTAACTAAGACCGTGTCTACCACTCCATATGAGATATGGTATGGGAAGAGACCATCTCTTAAATGAGTTAAGATTTGGGGTTGTCCGGCTTTTGTTAAAAAGTAGAATCCAGACAAACTCGAGACACAATCGGCCAAGTGTATATTTGTGGGATATCCGAAACATTCGTTTGGGTATCTTTTCTACCACAAGGAGGAACAAAAGGTGTTTGTTTCTCAACATGCCACATTTTTAGAAAATGAGATTTTTCCAAATGATAGATGGCAATGTGGTAGATCTAGAAGAGGTTCTAGAGACACAAGTTACAAATGACGACTTGGTTGAACCTGATGTTGCAACAAAAACTTATGAACCTCAGCCACTCCATAGATCTGGTAGGACTTCTTGCCCACCGGAGAGATACTACGGTTTTCTCATTGATGGTGATAGAGAAGATTGCATCATGGATGATGATGACCCTACCAGTTTTCAGCAAGCTATCACGAGTGGTGACTCTATAAAGTGGCTGGATGCCATGAGATCTGAAATGGAGTCTATGTACACCAACAAAGTATGGACTTTGGATGTTTTACCCTCTGGGGTAAAACCCATAGGGTGAAAATGAATCTTTAAGAGAAAGATCGGTGTAGATGGACAAGTGGAAACCTATAAGGCAAGGCTTGTGGCGAAAGGATTTCCTCAAAGACCAGGACTAGACTATAACGAAACATTTTCTCCTGTAGCCATGCTTAAATACATTCGGATTCTACTTGCTATTGTTACTCACTACGACTATGAAATCTAGCAGATGGACGTTAAAACTGCTTTTCTAAATGGTGATTTAGATGAATGCGTTTATATGGATCAGCCAGAGGCCTTCATTGATAGTGGGAGCAGTGGTAAAGCATGTAGGTTGCTTAAATCCATTTATGGATTAAAGCAGGCATCACGAAGTTGGAACATATGTTTTGATGATGTTATCAAAGAGTTTGATTTCGTCAAAAATCCAGATAAACCTTGTGTTTATAAGAAGATTGTCGGAAGTACTGTCACATTCCTCATATTGTATGTGGACGTCATTCTTCTGATAGGAAACGATGTTCCTATACTACAATCGGTCAAACTGTTTTTATCACAAAGGTTCTACATGAAGGACCTGGGTGATGCATCGTACATATTGGGCATGAAGATATATAAGGATAAATCTAAAAGGTTGTTGGGATTGTCCCAAACCAGGTACATTAACACCATCCTAAAGAGCTTTTGTATGGAAGACTCCAAGCGGGGTACCTTACCTGCTAGACATGGAGTCACTCTCTCCAAGGACTTTTGCCCAAATATTGATGAAGAGAGAGCTTGCATGAGCGTTATACCCTATGCTTCAGCTGTAGGATCTATAATGTATGCGATGTTATGTACATGCCTTGATGTAGCTTATGCACTAGGTGTAGTTAGCAGGTATCAATCCAACCTAGGGGAGAATCACTGGACAACTGTGAAGAACATTCTTAAGTACTTGCAATGGACTAAAGAAATGTTCTTGGTGTATGGTATCGGGGATCTCCAAATGGAGGCCTTTACCGATTCGAGCTTCCAGAGTGATAAGGATGACAACAAATCTATCTCAGGGTTTGTATTTACCCTTAATAGAGGGGCGGTATGTTGGAAGAGTTCCAAACAGGATACCTTTGCAGACTCCATGATGGAAGCTAAGTATATTGCTGTAAATGATGCTGCAAAGGAAGCCGTCTGGATGAGGAAGTTCATCTCGGAGCTAGGAATAGTTCTAACCATTATTGATCCAATACCATTCTATTGTGACAATAATGGGGCTATGGCATTGACCAAAGAGCCCAGATGCCATCAGCGATCCAGACACATCCTGAGGCGATATCATCTGATCCGGGAGATAGTCGATCGCCGCGAGATCGAGATTCGGAGAGTAGATACAAAGAATAACACCGCGGATCCACTCACCAAGGCCCTCCTTCTGCCGCAGCATGAGCGACTTTTTTAGATGTTGAGTATGAGATACGTCAATAATTGGCCTTAGTACAAGTGGGAGATTGTTGGATATATGTATGCCCTAGGGGCCATTATATGAAAGTGGATGTAACGGTATGTGTATATATATATATTCAAAGGACATTCTTGCTCGACATGATATTATGCTATCTAGTTATTTTTTATCTTAACATGTTCGCTTGATCATGCATATTACTCATTTGGTACATGTTGATAAAACCCTTAGGATATTTGCTTGACTAATGGGATTATGATGCAGATCATACTAGTGGGACATGTGTATTTTATAAGCATATCCTTGAAATGTTTCTAGTCATGGGTGTATCGAGACGGGGCATCGATATTCCAGAGTAGACTAGCGTATACGTTGCTTGACCCATATGATGGGCGATGGATGATCCCATATCCATTGGTGTGGTTACACCAAAGATTGTATATGGGTGCTCTGTGAGACTGGGTACACTGAACAGACTCGCCGAGAACTCCTATGTGGTATTATATCTATCATCATATAGCAATTCTCAGGTGACACTGGTACAGGTTAGTATGTAGACCCGAGATCGTCATTGAGACTTATGTATCCTCCCACTGTACTTTGATCTCCATCCTACCACAGCTCTACTGAGTCATGCAAACATGTGGATTTTGGATACAGTCCCGAGGCATATGGAGGCAAAGAGTGATAGAAGGGGTTTTGTCTCTCCCGGTATTGGGGGTTGATGTTTCTCTATGCACGATTGGCTATAACAGGAAGCCCCTGGCCAGGGCTGATGAGATTTGCTGATAAGTGTTATCAGTAGTTTCTCAATCTGTTATGAACCATTGTAGGGTTCCCTAGCACGACAGCAAGGTTTCGAGAGGCATCGTCTATGCCAATTTCAAATTTTTGTCGTACTAAAGAACCCTAACCTAGAATCTTAATTAGAGATTTAGACGAAACAACAATCTATATAACTTTTCATCCAAAATGAACAAGGAAAACTGTTAGTTATATGTAAGCCCTAGAGGCCATTATTGTACATGTGATGTATATTATAGTGGATGCTTGGATATATATAGAGAGGACTTTCTTACTCGATATAATAGTATGCTATCTGATTACTCTTTGTCTTAACATGTTGACTTGTATAAGTGATGCTGTCTTGCTCTCACATGTTAATAAAGCCCTTAGGATGTATACTTAGACTGCCAGGACTATGATGGAGATCATACTAGTGGGGCCAATGGTAGTCCACAAGTACACCCTATAATTGTTCCTAGCCGAGGGTGTATCGAGACAAGGCATCAATATTCCAGAGTAGACTAGCGTATACGCATCTTGAACCATATAATGGGCGATGGATGATCCCACATCCATTGGTGTTTGACATCAAAGATGGTATACGGGTGCTCAGCGGAGAATGGGTACACTGAACGGACTCGCCGAGTACTCCTAGCTGGTATTATACATATCGTCAGATAGCAGTTCTCTGGTGACACTGGTACAGGTTAGTCTGTAGACCCGAGATCATCATAGAGTCTTGTGTGATTCCCACTGTGCTTTGATTTCCACCTTACCACGTTCAAAAGAATGAGCAAAACGGTGGCTTTTGGGTACAGTCCCGAATCACATGGAGGCAATGAGTGATAGGAGGGGATTCATCTCTTCCGGTATTGGGGGTTGATATTACGCAGTGCTCGATTGGCCATAACGATAAGTCCCTGGACAGGGCTGCTACGGAGATTTACTGATAAGTGTTATCAGTAGTTTCTCGACCCGTTATGAGCCTTACATCGGCACGACTTATCGGTTACTGGGGTCTGACGTTGACCACCTCTAGACTAGATATACGACATATCAGACGAAGAGACCGGATTGTACGGTAGTGTTACTGATAGGTTTTTCAGGAGTAGGAGCAGGCTTGCTTGTTGATCTTCTGATCGCTCAATACCTGGGAAGCCGTTACGTCCAGCTAGTACCGCTGACAGCTTATGGGTGCTTGATGTGGTCATCACCTACTACCGGCATATTAATGAGTCTTTAGAGTCCTACACAGTGGTTTCACTGGCTCAGGCAAAATGAAGTAGGAGCACATATGTGATATGTGCAGGGCCGAGATTAATACGAGTATGTGATACCGTATTTTATTCTCACGATATAATGTATTGATCGGTTATATTAGATATAGCCGGGTTTTCGAATCAAATGTTGATTCGATAAGTCGATACTGTATCAGTCGGTTATATGATATATAGCCGGGTTATTGAATCAAGTGTTTATTCGATAAGTTGATACAAATAATATTAGTCGGTCATATAAGATATAGCCGGATTATTAAATCAAGTGTTGATTTAATGATTTAATGTATAATTTTATATTTGATATATTAATTTACATTAACTAATTCTAGCTCACTTAAGCATTTCCTTTTCTCACATGTGCATACTTAATATATATGTGATATATATTAATTGTGTTTTCTTTTTGTGTCATGCTTGATGCCACATGCAACATGGGTGTATGAGACTTACACCATACTAATGATAATGAAGGGTTTATTTATTTAGAGTAAATCAATTATTAGTTGGAAATTGGTCACATGGCATGAAGCTTGTAGAAGCTTGGAGACACATTGACTTAGTCCTTTAGTTTTGTCTTACACTAGATATTTATTAATCCATCCATTATGTAAACCCTTGGTGAAGTCTCTACATGAGATATATTATATATTTTCTCATCCCATGGTTGCCATTCACTCTCTCATCCATTATTTGTTTCTTTTTCCTCAAGCTCAAGAGAGAGCTCCCTAGGTTTTTGTGAGGAGCATAAAATTAGTGAGAAAAGTAATTCTAAAGTGAGCAAAAATCCTACTTCATCATCCTATACTAGATTAGCAATTTATTTAGGGTGTTAGCTTCACTAATCCGACATTAGTGAAGAGGCAATTTGGGTTAGTATCTCCTCGACGTAGATCATCTTTGGCCTCGAAGACATCCTGCAAGCTTATTGCTTTCTTCTTGTGGAGCCATTCAAGAGTCCGCAAGATTACTACTTCGAGCGAAGGGACTACTACACGGAGCTATTAAAGTGAAGGACCGGTCTACAAAGGTTGTATTCCTAGTTCACTAAGTGGTAAAGTAGTTTATACATTGTATTGTCTAAATCTCTAGTTAAGATTTTAGGGTTAGGATTGTTTTGTACGGCAAATTTTTTAAAATGGCATGGACGATGCCTCCCGAAACCTTGCTGTCGTGAAAAGCAATCCTACAGTGGTATGAGAGCCAAGCTAGAACTTTAGGCGATGTCTAGATGAAGTTAAAAGTCCGATCGAACCCCGAAAACCCAATTTTAGACCCCTCTCTGGAAATTTTTCAAAAAGTTAGAATTTTTCATGTTAAAAATAATTTAAAAATCATGCAGGTAATTCTATTGACCCACCTGAAGAACGTGTCCCTAAGTCGTCTAAGTGACCGCGGAACCGCGGCCAAAACATGCTTTTGGCGGCGGTTCCACAGCGCTACTTGAGAGGCTTGGGACGGGCCTTCAGCTGCTGGTCCATGGGTACCGTGGCATGGTTCTGAGTATTTCTAACACTGCTCAAGTGTTGAGCTCTCTGGAAAATTTTGGGAATCCGTTGATTCGATCGAAACCTTTAACATCGTCTAGCTATCTGTGGAATGTGATACAATATGTGGAATTCATATAGTTAGGCATGAAATCCGAAATATGTGATATTTCGGGTTTATGATGTCTAAGGTGATTATGAATTCCAAATGTTGTAGTTTTACATTTTCTTTTCTGCGACCGTAAGTGTAATATGTGGTGTATCACCTTTTTCATTGCTATATATCAACGACAATTGTGATACGCATATTTACTTACGTTGATGACATATGATGTTATGTGTTGCCAGGATATGTTATATTGGATCGTCGTGTTTTGAATAACCGGGGGTTTTATGTGAGATGAGAGGTTTTATTTTTATTCATTTAAAATTCATTGTATGTAATATTCTTTTATTAGGACACTTCCAGGTTGAGGATGATGTCACCATTGTTTTATATTATTTACTTTTCCGTATTAGGATAGACCCAAGGTGGGGAGCACAAGTAACCGGGTTCTAGAGTCCAGTAGGAGACCATCTCGAGGAGTCGAATCCGGGTCTCTTAACTCTAGAATTGGTAGGGTTGCTTGCCGCACTCGTAGGGGTCTAGGGATGTGGGTTTGGCTATTCATCACGAGCGTGGAATCCGTGTTTTATACTGGCTTAATTTAAAACACGGAATTCTTAGTATATCCAATATTTCATATGTTATCTTCTGCTGCTGATATTCTGTGATGTGATCACTTTATATATCAAATGCTTTATTATTGTATATATGATATATAATAAACGCTGCTTATGTTTGGAACCCGCGCTAGTCCCGCCCCGCTATGCCGTTAGTTAACTAATCTAACGGTGCATAAGGGGACACTTTGGCGAATGCGGATGGCATAAGCGTACGTTGTATTTTCGTTTCTTCTGTGATGCTTAGGAAGCATAAATGATGGGACTTCATTAATGAGATTAATGAAAAAGAAATGAAACGTAAAAGATGTTGTAGAATCATATTTTTCAAAAGGGGTAGCTCTAGTTTTTGCTTTGCATAGCGGTATTCCTTGTAGAATATCATCACCTTATTCGATAAAAGAGTTGAGATCCCCTTAGTGGGAGTGACCCCTTAAGTAAAACTACCAGATGCTACAACTCATTCGGTTTTGTCTTTTGACTGTTTCTTTTAGTTCTTGCTTTGCATAGCGGTATTTATGAAATATCGTGCACCTTATTCGATAAGGAAAGAGCCGAGATCCCTTCACCGAGAGTGACCCCTTTAGTAAAACTAGTAAAAAGCCTAAAAAACACTCCTTTTCAAAAATCATTTTTTTCTACAACGATATCAAGTTCATTACGCTCATGGTTTTCTTAAAAACCTGCACAGCCCTCCGTTATTTTAGATAAATACTACTTAGTATTCGTGCTACGTTTGTTGACCTCCGTCAAGACGTAGTGTGCGGTAGTTGACTATTGCTTATCTACTGTATATGATACGATTGGATTAGGGTAGTCATACGACCTTGTTGACCTCCGTCAAGGGTCGTGCGGGTGGGTTAAATTCAGTCATGAAATATACGGGTTGAACTTGAATAGCAGTCTATGCTTTGTTGACCTCCGTCAAGATCATAGGACGCTAGGGGCAAAATATTATCGGGAATTTCAAGTGTTGAAATTTGCAATGAGATTGCATACCTTCTATGAGATAGTTGGATCCTGATACCCACTGCGAGTAACAGTTACTCTAGGGAGAGTTTTACACATCACAATTAGCCAATCAAGTAGATGTCTAGAAAGGTGTTAGCGGGGTTACGCCCCTGGGAAAATGAGTTTTATTTTAATTAGGTCCATGAGAAAGCATGAGGAACCTCTCTCAAAGTACCAACACTGGCCTGGTCGAAAGATTGGCGAACTTGTAAGGTGTAATTAATCCCGATCGGTCTTACCTTTTAGTGTTTGAAGAAAGATTTGATAAAAATAGTGGGAGCCATCCTGATTAGATAAAGATAATAAACCAATCTAATTTTGCAAGAGCATACGCTAAGTGTTTTCTTCTCTCTCTCACTAGGTAGCGACAATGTCAGGCCTTAATCAAGATAATAATATGGATATATTAACCGAACCCGCTTGTTATGCTGAGCAGGGGAACTTTGGTTTCACTCCCACTTATAATTGTTATAAGTCCGAGCAGGAAATAGCAGAATATCCGGATTTCCACGCCACCCAAACGAAGAATGAGCTTGTTGATGCATCTTCTTCGGGTGTGTTAGTCACCCAGAACTATTTCTCAGTACACTCTACGTCCTAGGTATTAGATACTGGATCGGAATCGCACATATGTAATATGTTACATGGGTTAAAGAAAGGTAGAGAACTGGGAATAGGTGATCATTCCATACTAGTATGGAATGGTGCAAATGTTGCAGCAAAATCAGTTGGCGAATATCACCTTGTATTACCGAATGGTAATACATTGATTCTGAACGAATGCTATTACATACTGACCCTGATATGCAATTTTATATCAGTTTTTTTATTAAGTAAAGAAGGATATAATTTTGTTTTACAGGATAATGTTATGAACATCTTCCTGAATCAAAAGTTGATTGGATCAGGCTCGTTAAATAATGGCATATACATTCTAAATCAAACCACAATTTTTAACATACAAAACACACACAAGAGGAAGGGTTCAGAAATGAATGAACCCTTCTTCTGGCATTGTAGACTAGGTCATATCAATGTGACATGACTAGCTAAGTTACATAAGGATGGATATTTGAATCCGTTCGAATTATCATCTTATGAAACTTGTCATTCATGTCTCAAAGGAAAGATGACTAAAAATCCGTTTACTGGAAACGATGAAAGAGTTACGGAACTCTTGGGACTGATACATAGTAATGTATGCGGTCCAATATCTACACATGCCAGGAATGGTTCTTCATACTTCATTACATTCACTGACGATCTCTCAAGATACGGACATGTGTTCCTGTTGAAACACAAGTCTGAAGCTTTTGAGAAAATCAAAGAATATAAGTATGAAGTTGAGAACCAAACAGGTAAAAGTTTTAAAATCCTACGATCTGATCGGGGAGGAGAATACTTGAGCAATGAATTCCTGGACTATCTAAAATAGAATGGGATTCTCTCTCAGCTTACTCCTCCATATACACTACAGCAAAATGGTGTATCGGAGCGGAGGAATCACACCCTATTAGATATAATGTGCTCTATGATGAGCACCGCTGAGTTGCCTATTTCCTTTTGGGGTTATGCGCTTGAGACAGCAGCATACCTATTGAATAGAGTTCTAACCAAATCAGTGCCTACCACTCCACATGTGATATGGGAGGGGAAGAGACCATGTCTTAATTTTGTTAAGATATGGGGTTTCCCGGCCTATGTTAAATGGAAAAATCCGGTCAAACTCGAGGCAAGGTCGGTTCTGTGCAAGTTTGTAGGATTTCCCAAGCATTCGCGAGGACATATCTTCTACCACCCTGAGGAACAAAAGGTGTTTGTTGCTCAGCATGCCACCTTTTTAGAAAAGGAATTTCTTGCAAAGGAAATTAGTGGCGAGGAGGTAGAACTGGAAGAAGTTCCAGCAATACAAACTACGACAGAAGATTTGGTAGAACCAGAGGATTCGATAGCTCCCAACTAATCTCAGCCTCTCCGCCGATCTAGTAGGGTTCCTCATCCACCTGGGAGATACTATGGTTTTCTCATAGATGGTGGGAGCGAGGATTGCATCATGGTAGCTGATGACCCAACTAGCTTCGAGCAGGCCGTCACGAGTGGGGATTCTGTGAAATGGCTGGATGCAATGGGATCTAAGATGGAATTCATGTATACAAACAAAGTATGGACTTTGGAAGTTGCTCCTGAAGGGATAAAACCCATTGGGAGCAAATGGATCCTTAAGTAGAAACTTGGTGTAGATGAAAAAGTTGAGACTTTCAAAGCTAGACTTGTTGCAAAAAGTTTTCTTCAATGACCAGGTATGGACTATGATGAAACCTTTTCTCCAGTGGATAGCTTAAGTGCATCCGGATCCTACTTTCCATTGCCGCATACCATGACTACGAAATCTGGCAAATGGATGTTAAGACCACATTTCTAAACAGTGATTTAGAAGAGTGCATGTACATGACTCGGCCAGAGGGCTTCATGGACAGTGGGAGCAGCGGGAAGGTGTGCAAGCTTCTTAAATCTATCTATGGGTTAAAACAGGCATCGCGGAGTTGGAACATCTATTTTGATGTGGTAGTCAAAGAGTTTGACTTCAACAAAAAAGTAGATGAACCTTGTATATATAAGAAGGTGGCAGAGAGTAAGGTTGTCTTCTTCGTATTGTACGTGGCTGACATACTCTTGATAGGAAATGATGTTCCTATGTTGCACTCGGTCAAGTTCTTCTTATCACAAAAATTTTCATTGAAAGATCTAGATGATGCCTACAACATCTTGGGAATTAAGATCTATAGAAATAGATGTAAAAGGATACTGAGATTGTCCTAATCCAGGTATATAGGCACCATACTAAAGAGGTTTAGTATGGAAGAATCCAAGCATGGGAATTTACCCACGATCACAGGACTCACTCTCTCCAAAGAGATGTCTCCTAAGACTGATTTGGAGAGAGCTCACATGCAAGGGATACCCTATGCTTCAGTAGTAGGCTCTATCATATACGCAATTTTATGTACAAGACCCGATGTAGCATACTCACTAAGTGTAGTGACTAGATATCAAGCAGATCCAGGAAAGAGTCACTTGACAGCTGTGAAGAACATTCTCGAGTACTTGAGAAGGACTAAAGAGATATTTTTAGTGTATGGTAACAGAGAACTCTAAGTGGAGTCCTTTACCGATTAGAGCTTCCAGAGTGATAAGGATGACTCTAAGTCGGTCTCGGGATTTGTCTTTACCCTCAATAGAGGGGCGGTTTGTTGTAAGAGTTCCAAACAAGAAACCGTGGCAGACACGACGATGGAGGTTGAATACATCGCTGCCAACGATGCTGCCAAAGAGGCTGTCTGTATGAAGAAATTCATAACTGAACTTGGAGTGGTTCCGTCCATTGAGAATCAAATACCTTTGTATTGGGATAACAATAGAGTTGTAGCCTTAGCCAAGGAACCCAGGTCCCATCAGCGATCCTGGCATATTCTGAGGCAGTATCATCTAATCCGGGAGATAGTTGATCACCGGGAGATCGAGGTCAGGAGAGTTGACACGAAGGACAACACAGTGGATCAACTCACAAAGGCCATACCCCAGATACAATTTGAGAGACTCTTCGAGATGTTGGGTATGAGATATTACAACAACTGGTCTTGGTGCAAGTAGGAGATTTTTAGTTATATGTATGCCCTAGAAGCCATTATTGTACATGTGATGTATATTATAGTGGATGCTTGGATATATAGAGAGAGGACTTTCTTGCTCGACATGATAGTATGCTATCTAGTTGCTCTTTGTCTTAATATGTTGACTTGTATAAGTGATGCTGTCTTACTCTCATATGTTGATAAAGCCCTTAGGATGTGTACTTGACTACCCGGACTATGTTGGAGATCATACTAGTGGGGCCAATGGTAGTCCACAAGTACACCCTATAATTTTTCCTAGTCGAGGGTGTATCGAGACAGGGCATCGATATTCCAGAGTAGACTAGCATATACGCATCTTGACCCATATGATGGGGAATGGATGATCCCACATCCATTGGTATTTGACATCAAAGATGGTATACGGGTGCTCAGTGGAGACTGGGTACACTGAATGGACTCACCGAGAACTCCTAGCTGGTATTATACCTATCGTCAGATAGCAGTTCTCTAGTGACACTGGTACAGGTTAGTCTGTAGACCCGAGATCGTCATAGAGTCTTGTGTAATTCTCACTGTGCTTTGATTTCCACCTTACCACGTTCAAAAGAACATGCAAAACGGTGGCTTTTGGGTACAGTCCTGAATCACATGGAGGCAATAAGCGATAGGAGGGGATTTGTCTCTCCCTGTATTGGGGGTTGATGTTGCGCAGTGCTCGATTGGCCATAACGATAAGTCCCTGGCCAGGGCTGCTATGGAGATTTACTGATAAGTGTTATCAGTAGTTTCTCGATCCGTTATGAGCCTTACATCGGCACGACTTATTGGTTACTGGGGTCTGACGTTGACCACCCCTAGACTAGATATGCGACATACCAGATGAAGAGATCAGACTGTACGGTAGAGTTATTGACAGGCTTTTCAGGAGTAGGAGCAGGCTTGCTTGTTGATATTCTGATTGCTCAATATCCGGGTAGCCGTTACGTCCAGCTAGTACCGCTGACGGCTTGTGGGTGCTTGATGTGATCATCACCTACTACCAGCGTATTGACGAGTCTTTAGAGTCCTACACAGAGGTTTCACTGGTCCAGGAAAAACGATGTAGGAGCACATATGTGATATGTGCGGGACCGAGATTATTACGAGTATGTGATACCGTATTCTATTCTCGCGATATAAGGTATCGATCGGTTATATGAGATATAGCCGGGTTATCGAATCAAATGTTGATTCGTGAAGTCGATACTGTATTGGTCGGTTATATGATATATAGCCGGGTTATCGAATCAAGTGTTGATTCGATAAGTTGATACAAATAATATTAGTCGGTCATATAAGATAACCGGATTATTAAATTAAGAGTTGATTTAATGATTTAATATATAATTGTATATTTGATATATTAATTTACATTAACTAATATTAGCTCACATAAATATTTCTTTTTCTCACATGTGCACACTTAATATATATGTGATATAAGTTAATTGTGTTTTCTTTTTGTGTCATGCTTGACACCACATGCAACATAGGTGTATGAGACTTACACCATGCTAATGATAATGAAGGGCTTATTTATTTAGAGTAAATCAATTATTAATTGAAAATTGGTCGCATGGCATGAAGCTTGTAGAAATTTGGAGACCCATTGACTTAGTCCACTAGTTTGTTTTACACTAGATATTTATTAACCCAACCATTATCTAAACCCATGGTGAAGTCTCTACATGAGATATATTAGATATTTTCTCACCCATGGTTGCCATTCACTCTCTCATCTATTATTTGTTTCTTCTTTCTCAAGCTCAAGAAAGAGTTCTCTAGGTTTTTTAGAGGACCATAAAATTAGTGAGAAAAGTAATTCTAAAGTGAGCAAAAATCCTACTTCATCATCCTCTACTCGATTAGCAATTTAGTTTAGAGTGTTAGCTTCACTAATCCCACATTAGTTAAGAGCTAGCTTGGATTAGTGTCTCCTCGACGTAGATCATTTTCGGCCTCGAAGACATCGTGCAAGCTTGTTGCTTTCTTCTTATGGAGCCACTTAAGAGTCCGCAAGATCATTACTTCGAGTGAAGGGACTACTACACGGAGCTATTGAAGTGAAAGACCGGTCTACAAAGGTTGTATTCCTAGTTCACTAAGTTGTAAAGTAGTTTACACATTTATTGTCTAAATCTCTAGTTAAGATTCTAGGGTTAGGATTGTTTTGTACGGCAAATTTTTGAAAATGGCATGGACGATATCTCCCGAAACCTTGCTGTCGTGACAAGCAATCCTCCAAATACAACTTTTGTAGATCGGTCCTTCACTTCAATAGCTCTGTATAGTAGTCCCTTCGCTCCAAGTAGTGAACTCCCGGACTCAAGAAAGGCTCCACAAGATGAGCGGAACAAGCTTGCTTAAAGTCTGCGAGGCTGAAGATGATGTTGGAGATAGTGCCCTCAAAGTAAATTATTGGATCGCAGGTACGTGATTGCAATGATTGAGGCAGGACCTATACCGATATGACAGTCTTGCTCGAGATGACAGTTTGCTATCTGGTTTGTCTTTATCATCGTATACATGCTTTAGTTCACTATTGCATGATGATAGAGCCCATAGGATTCTTACTTGACTACCAGCAGTATGATGGCGATCATATATGTGGGAGCTAGGGTCCGTAAGCACATCCTTAAAAGTGTCCCTAGTCGTGGGAGTTTCGAGACAGGGCATCGATACTCCGGAGTAGACTAGTGTATACAGTCGAGACCCCGACGAGGGGCGGTGGCCGGTCTCACAAGCCACTGGTGTCAGTTGGATCACCTAAGATGTATACAGGTGCTCATTAGGTTATGAGTACACCGGACAGGACTCGTCGGGAACATGCTAGTTGGTATTATACATATCGTCAGATAGCAGTTCCTTGGTGACATGTGTACAGGTTAGTTCATCGACCTGAGATCGTCATTTGTTTCGTGTGAGTTCCCACTGTGCTTAGATTACTACCCTACCACGCTCAAAGGAGTTGTGCAAACAGGTTTTAGTTGGGTACAGTCCCGAGCCACATTGGAGGCAAGTGAGCGGATCGTCGGGGATTCGTCTCTCCTGGTATTGGGGGTTGATGTCGCGCAGTGCATGGGTGGCCATCACTAGAAATTCTCGGCCGATATAGTGGAGAATTAATGATTTGGATCAGTAGTTTCTCAGGTGGTGATGGGCTTCATACCGACACGATTTATCGCGTTATTAGGGGTCTGACTTTATCCACCCCCTAGACTTGATATGCGATACTCTTTAGACGAATGGACCGGACTGTATATACATTGTCACTGTCAGGCTCAGTAGGGTTTATGGATGAGTTCGCTCATCAGCTTCCCTTCCAATCAATACATAGGCAAACCGTTATGTACAGCTTGTACCTCTGACGTGCTAGGGGTTATACCCAGCGCCAATGTGTTGATGAGTCATTAGAGTCCCCCACAGACACTTTCCCAAGTTCGGGCGAAACGTTGTAGAGGCCGTATGGGTTTATGGCAAGGTTCGGAAAATGCACGTGCGTTTTCGCACGTGTCATTTTTCGGGCAGATAATACTGGTAGGTTTTGGTTTAAACCGGAACCCAGTATTATACTATGTAGATATAATATCTTTGTCTCAGTTGCATTTGTATTCGGTCGAAATACAAATACGGGTATGTTTATACAGATACGGGGTTATCCTGAAATTCGTTTCAGGATCACTTTTGGAAGTTGCCAGTTTCCAGTTTTCTATCAGCCGTATTTAACATTTGGTTAAATGCGGATTTATCTTTTCTTCTTAAGGTGAGTCATGTTTTTAGAAGGTTCTAGAATGATGACTAGGATGATGACTAGGCTTCATGACTCATTAGTGCATTTAATGATTCAATTAATGCATGATGACTAGGTTTGTGTTCATTGGTTTGCTTTTAATGAGTTCATACAAGGTGTCTTGTGACTCATTCATTTGTATTAGTGCTAAAGGTCACTCTCTTGTTTCCTACACTCACCTCCCTCCCCTTTATAAGTGGCCGGCCTCTCCCCCTCTCTTAGCTCATGGTTGTTGTTCACTAGGAAAAAGATTATGATAGATTCGGGTTCATGAAAATTAGATAGCCTCTTTCTCATTTCACCCGATCCAAAAGGCAACTTCCATAACCGTTCGTCCGTGACTTTGGACGTAACGAGACAAAGTGTTCTACCCATTCTCTACTTCATCTTGGTCGTCTCTTTTAGCAAATTTGACTATCGAGTTGCCTCGGTTCAGAGGCGGGAGCCCGTTTAAAGATCCGTCGACGTGGTGCCACCTGGACGACAAGACTGGAGATCGAGGAGATCGGAGCAGCCGCAACAAAGCATGGGATGATGGTTGAAGACCGAAGGACTCGGATCGTTCGGTATAACATTTCTACCCACTTTGTAATTTGTTAGTTTAGCTTTAATGGCAGATCCGGGATACGGTACGCGATAGCGCCAGTTGTAAAAAGTTTTTGTTCCGCATTTGGCGTCTGTTAGACGGCCGGGGCGCTACCGTGGACTTACAGTGGTATCAGAGCCTCACCATTAAGCTTTACTAACTTGTGCTAACACGTTTAAAACATCGATCGAACGGATTTCGCAAAACTACAATTTTCTGTTCAAGGTTTCTGTCATTTTTAAATCAGGTCTAAAAAATTATTTGACATATCACAGAAAACTAAGCAGGAAATTCTAAGCAAACTGGTGAAATTTGGTCACGTGATCCCACAGAACGGCCGCGGATCCGCGGCCCAAACCAGGGTTTGGCCGCTGATCCGCCGCGCTTTTGTGGGAACAGTGCCCCAAATTTTTCCAGTAAGTTTAGCATGGGAAATTGTGGTTTTTGGTATATGTTTTTTTTGGCCCAAAATTTTCTTTTGTACACCAGATGTACGTGGGGCCCACATCGGGAAATTTAGTCGATCAAAATTTTAAACTTGTTAGTATGCAGTATTTACATTATATTTCCGACCGGGAATGTCATTTGATCGGTAAACCGCGTCTAATTGCTATAGTTCTTTTAGACGGGTTTGCGAACGTGACATTCGCGTTGATGTTCTGTGTTGTGCTGTGATGTTCCGGATATGTCGTGGTGGATAGCAGGGTGCAATGATAGTGCTATTTGGATTTATTTGTACTTTTGATATTGCGGGACGAGCGTCCAACATGTGGACTGCCGTCACTGCCTGTTTGTATAATATTCTTTTGGGGCACGACCGGGTCGAGGTCGATGTACCTCTTGTACATATTTTTATTTCTGTACTAGGTTTACCCCACGACGGAGTGCACGGACAGCCGGGTTCTGGAGGGCAACGGGTCCGTATCTCATGGCATTGAGAGGCTGAGGGACTTCACTCTAAAATTGGCAGACTATTCGCCGCACTCGTAGGGGGTACAGGTTGACCCAAGGAGGGTGCTCAATTTACCGGATTCCGTGATGTGCCGGGTGTTCCATTCACTATGCTGTGGGGACTACCTCGCTTCAGGTTTTGGCAGGTAACTTGCCACACCGTAGGGGTCTAGGTTTTATTGCACAGGCTATCCACACGACCAAGGGAACGTCGGGTTTCAGTAGCGGCTCTGTGAAACCCGGGGATCCCAGATTATCTGTATTGTTCTTTAATGCTTATTACTTTTCTGTAATGTTGCATATTATCATGCCTGGAGCGATTATTGTATATTGGTATATATACTATTAGATGTTGTATATGTTTTACACCCGCGCTAGTCCAGCCCCCGCTCTGTCGTTAGTTAAGTAACCTAACGGGTGATGACGGGACCCAGTGACGAATGCGGGTGGCATATACGTACATTATATTTTCGTTCTTTTCTTATGTGATTGATTGATGGGACTGCATTGATTCTTATCAATGCAAGGATAAAACAAACCTATATTTGATGTTGTTGGAACAAATTTTAAAAGGTGTTATTACAAAGATATTTACTTTTGTTTTGCATAGTGATATTCAGTTAGAATATCCTGCACCTCATTCGACGAGGCAAGGGCCGAGATCCCTTCACCAGGAGTGACCCCTTGGGCAGAAGTTTACGTCAGGGTAATAACTTCAATATAGTCGATTACAAGTTGCTTTGTATCGCGGTATTCAGTTGGAATATCCTGCATTTCATTCCACGAGGAAAGAGCCGAGATCCCTTCACCGGGAGTGACCTCTTTAGCAAAGGTTTTTCGCCACTATATTTTTATAAATAGCTATCAGGTTCCTTCAGCGATATAAAGTTCATTACGTTAAAGGTTTTTCGTCAAAAACCAGCCGTAGCCCTCCGTCATTTCTTTTGGATGGTCAGTAGTATTCAAGCTATGTTTGTTGACCTTCGTCAAGGCATAGTGTTTGGTAGCTGCGGGGTATTCATTTGTTGCATAGATAGATGTGTTGGTTTGGGACAGTCGTATAGCCTTGTTGACCTTCGTCAAGGACTTGTGCGGGTGGGTTCAAATTAACCTGGACAATGACGGGTAGAACTTGACATGTGACTTATGATTTGTTGACCTTCGTCAAGGTCATAAGAGGATGAGGCAAAAATCAACTTCGGGAGTTTCAAACATAGAGGAAACTTGCCAGGCATGCGCATACCTTCTGGAGTGTGATAACTTGAGTGGTTTCCATCAAGTTATCATGTGATGATAGTTGGATCCCGATTCTCACTGATGAGTTGGTATACTCTTCGGGTGATCCCGACTAATTCTTCTTTCAGGTTTGGAGGAGAATTTAAGATTACAGTGGGAGGTTTCCTGATTAGATAAAGTGATAACCATTCTGATCTAGGTTAGAGTGCACACAGAGTGTTTCTCTTCTCTCTCTCTCTTTGGCAGCGACCTTTGACCGACCCTAGACTATGACTCAGTGACCAAGTTGACCGAACCTTCTTAAAATACTGGACTTTGGATTGTCCGAGTTGCATAAGTCATTGCCGCTCCTTCTTTTACCCTTTGTATTTCTCAGAACACCCCGTATTATTACGGATATCCACTTCCATTGGATAGATCCATCGTATGGTTATATACGAACTCGAAGGGACTTCTTCGAGGATGGATCCAAGTTCAGGAGAAATAGAATTGGTTTATTCAGTTGTTTTTTATTATCACCTTCTCTCAGGTTGCGTGGGCTCCTTGGTTTAGGAGGGTACACCTATTACGCTTATTGGATAGTCTTATTCTAAACCATAGGCAGGTGCCGAAAGGTAGGGAATGAAGAAAACCAATTAGCCTAAGTAGGGTATGTAGAAGGTAATATGTAAAGAAAAGATGAAGGGATTAGAAAGAGGGCAAAGTAAATTGCGACTGTTATCATTCACGACCAAACCGCGTACTTCATCGCCACTCCTATTTCACCTTTGCTTTTTTCCCCAGTTCGGGAGAAATAGAATAAGGTATTATTCAGTTGTCTTTTATCATCACCTTCTCTCAAGTTGCGAGTACTCCTTGGTTTAGGAGAGTACACCTATTATGCTTACTGGATAATCTTCTTCCAAACCAAAGGCTAGTGCCGAACGGTAGGGAAGGAAGAAAACCATTTAGCCTAACGAAGGTGTACAGAAGGTAATGACTAAAGACAAATAAAGGGATTTGGAGAGATGGCAAAGAAATATACGGTTAAAGTCATGAATTGGATTATGGAAGAGGCATTACTAGGAATACCAGGATACCCCTACGAGACATTTTAATGTTTCAGTTTCACTGTACATTGTTAAAGGAAAACTGATTTCCCGATTAGATACTTACTCCAGGGTATGTATTTACCAGGTTACATTCTCATATCTGTATAATTTTTACAGATAATGAGTGGGAGTAAGTTATTGGGAATTAGGTGATTATCCTCATTATATCGAAATTCATTGTAATTGGTGATATTTGAGGAAATCGCCTGGGTACAGTTTTCAACCTACGTTGCACAGGTTTTGAGTTATTCAACTCAGCGGACTTATACAGAGTATTGTATGTTGTCCAGTGTCCATCAGGACAAAGGGGTAGGTCCTCATACTATGTTCTATTTACTTGTGACTTCTCTAGTTTTTAGACAAGTGTTTCGTAGAAATACAAAGTCTAAGTTTTGAGAAGTTAAGGGTATAAGAATAAAGTAGAGAACCAGGTGTCACAAGTATCGAGATTCTTCAAAGAAATCGAAGATGTAGATTCTTGTGATTGGTATTCAGTTGATAGTAATGGTTTTGAGAAACTCGTTTCTCTTTCAGGTTACTCATAATTGGATGGATTCCTAAGTTGAGCAATGCTGATTAGCCTTTTTCCATTAAGTTGATATGCACTGGAGACAGCTGCATAATTTGAATCTGGTTCCAATTAAATTAGTGCCTCTGTTTCTATATTGGATATAGAATGGTTCATATCTTAACAATGTTAAGATAAGGGGAGTTGTCTAGCTTATGCTTAAAACCAGACACTGGATAACTCAAGGTACGTTTCTGTAATGGCAGTTTGTGGGTTGACCCTGGCTTTGACGAGCGTTGACATTTCTACCATCTGATAGATCAATAGTGATATTGTTCATGACTCGCCACAGTTTTAGTAAAATGGATTTTTTCAGAAAACAGTAGTGGGAGTATGGTAGAACTGGAAGTGATTCCAGAACTGCAAATGATTACGGAAAATTTAATAGGACCTATATATTCAATCAGGTTTGACATTCCATTAGCCACTCCACAGATATAGGTGGGTAACCTCAGACACCCGAGAGGTACTCCGGTAGCCTCAAGGACGGTGACAGGGAGGTTCTTGTTTACCCAGACTTGACACTACTGTTGTTCCAGAGTATGAAACCCGGCAAGAGGATAAGTATAGCGTCGTTCTAAACTAGCTTTAGAAGTGTACGTGTATATTATTCTGCCAGAGGGTTGTTGTAGTTAGTGGGAGCAGCGGAAGCGTAGTGGGCAAGTAGCTTATGTCTATTTATAGGCTTGAGCAAATATAGCGGAGATTAGAACATCTAATTTTGATGAGACAGTCATGGTTTTGACTTCATCAGAATAGGGGATGGATCTGTTGAGAAGGTAGTAGGGTGTGATGTCCTGGTATTTGGATGACATACACAGAGAAGGAAGTAAAATTCCTGTACTACAATCGGTTGTACTTTGGTCGTCACACAGTTGTTTCTCCACAAAGGAATTGGATATAATATCTGACATTCTGGTTACTAGATCTATGGTTTTAGATCTAGATTTGGGTAGTTTCCCAATCTGGGTACTTTGACAGTATTCTAATGGTATTTTAGAATAAATGACTCCTGGCATGGTGGTCTACCTGCAGGTGATGGAGTCACCCTCTCTAAAGGTGTCTTAGAGACTAAAGGAGAGAGGGATGTGCATGATTGGCAGATCACTTACTTAGGCAATTGAGTCAATCATGAAATGTCAAGTACCACACCAGATGTTGTTTTTGCACTAGATGCGAAATTTTTATATTAATCCAATCCTGAAGAAACATAAGAAAGCAGTTTTAGAACATAAGTGCTTGTTCTACAGATTTGATGACGGAAGCCTCCTTCGGGAGACGATTATCATTCCAGGCTTTCTAGGTGACATGGATGACAGAGTGATTGTCACAGTTATAGTTTTTTTCTCTGACGAGGGACAATATTATGGACAGGTGGTCCAAGAGAATACTGTGGGAGGCATGGTGCTGGATACTGATTAGGTTCAGTTATCGATACAGTCTAAGAAGTTTGGATTTAGAGTTCATGAACTACGTCCCATCAGATATCCAGACATATTCTAAGACAGGTATTACTCGATTCGGGAGATGGCTTTCTCCGCGAACATGAGATTTAGAGAGATATAGAAAGAAACATCAGGGCGGATCCACTTACTGAGGCTATTTCTCACACACAACAGTTTTACAAACTAGCTTTGTGAAACTGATTAGTAGAGGAGTTGGACGTTCGATATCACACGGGCTGTGAGTATGCGACATCGCAATAATTAGCCTTAAGTACAAGTGGGAGATTGTTGGAGATAGTGCCCTCAAATTCAATTATTGGATCGCAGGTACGTGATTGCAATGTTTGAGGAAGGACCTATACCGATATGACAGTCTTGCTCAAGATGATAGTTTGCTATCCGGTTTGTACTTATCATCGTATAAATGCTTTAGTTCACTATTGCATGATGATAGAGCGCATAGGATTCTTGCTTGACTACCAGCAGTATGATGGCGATCATATACATGGGAGCTGGGGTCTGTAAGCACATCCTTAAAAGTTTCCCTAGTCATGGGAGTTTCGAGACAGGGCATCGATACTCCAGAGTAGACTAATGTATACAGTCGAGACCCCGACGAGGGGCGGTGGCCGGTCTCAAAAGCCACTGGTGTCAGTTGGATTACCTAAGATGTATACAGGTGCTCATTAGGTTATGAGTACACCGGACAGGACTCGCCGGGAACCTGCTAGTTGGTATTATACATATTGTCAGATAGCAGTTCTCTGGTGACATGTGTACAGGTTAGTTCATCGACCTAAGATCGTCATTTGTCTCGTGTGAGTTCCCACTGTGCTTAGATTACTATCCTACCACGCTCAAATGAGTTGTGCAAACAGGTTTTAGTTGGGTACAGTCCCAAGCCACATTGGAGGCAAGTGAGCAGATCGTCGGGGATTCGTCTCTCCCGGTATTTGGGGTTGATGTCGCGTAGTACACGGGTGGCCATCACTAGGAATCCTCGGCCGAGGTAGTGGAGAATTACTGATTTGGATCAGTAGTTTCTCAGGTGGTGATGGGCTTCATGCCGACACGATTTATCGCGTTATTAGGGGTCTGACTTTATCCACCCCCTAGACTCGATATGCGATACTCTTTAGACGAATGGACCGGACTGTATATACATTGTCACTGTCAGGCTCAGTAGGGTTTATGGATGAGTTCGCTCGTCAGCTTCCCTTCCAATCAATACATAGGCAAACCATTATGTACAGCTTGTACCTCTGACGTGCTAGGGGTTATACCCAGTGCCAATGTGTTGATGAGTCATTAGAGTCCCCCACAGACACTTTCCCAAGTTCGGGCGAAACGTTGTAGAGGCCGTATGGGTTTATGGCAAGGTTCGGAAAATGCATGTGCGTTTTCGCACGTGTCATTTTTCAGGCAGATAATACTGGTAGGCTTTGGTTTCAGCCGGAACCCAGTATTATACTGTGTAGATATAATATCTTTGTCTCAGTTGCATTTGTATTCGGTCGAAATACAAATGCGGGTATGTTTATACTGATACGGGGTTATCCTGAAATTTGTTTCAGGATCACTTTTGGAAGTTGCCAGTTTTCAGTTTTCTATCAGCCGTATTTAACATTTGGTTAAATGCGGATTTATCTTTTCTTCTTGAGGTGAGTCATGTTTCTAGAAGGTTCTAGAATGATGACTAGGATGGTGACTAGGCTTCATGACTCATTAGTGCATTTAATGATTCAATTAATGCATGATGACTAGGTTTGTGTTCATTGGTTTGCTTTTAATGAGTTCATACAAGGTGTCTTGTGACTCATTCATTTGTATTAGTGCTAATGGTCACTCTCTTGTTTCCTACACTCACCTCCCTCCCCTTTATAAGTGGCCGGCCTCCCCCCCTCTCTTAGCTCATGGTTGTTGTTCACTAGGAAAAAGATTATGAAAGATTCGGGTTCATGAAAATTGGATAGCCTCTTTCTCATTTCACCCGATCCAAAAGGCAACTTCCATAACCGTTCGTCCGTGACTTTGGACGTAACGAGACAAAGTGTTCTACTCATTCTCTACTTCATCTTGGTCGTCTCTTTTAGCAAATTTGACTATCGAGTTGCCTCGGTTCAGAGGCGGGAGCCCATTTAAAGATCCGTCGACGTGGTGTCACCTGGACGACAAGACTGGAGATCGAGGAGATCGGAGCAGCCGCAACAAAGCGTGGGATGATGGTTGAAGAATGAAGGACTCGGATCACATTTCTACCCACTTTGTAATTTGTTAGTTTAGCTTTAATGGCAGATCCGGGTTACGGTACGCGATAGCGCCAGTTGTAAAAAGTTTTTGTTCGGCGTTTGGTGTCTGTTAGACGGCCGGGGCGCTACCGTGGACTTACAGATGATCTACGTCGAGAAGACACCAACTCAAGCTACCTGTTCACTAATGTGGAATTAATGAAGCAAACACCCTAAACTAAATGGCTAGTATTGTAAAGGATGATGAAGTAGGAATTTTTCTTACTTTAGATTTATTTTTCTCACAATATTTCTTCACCATTTGAAAAGCTAGAAAGCTTTTTCCATGAGAAAGAAGAAGATGAAGTGGAGATGAGAATTACATCCATGGGTGAGTTAGTGTCATACACTAACTCATATAGAGAATAAACCATGGCTAATAATAATGGTTAGGTTAATAAATATCTATAAGTAAAACAAATTTAGTGGACTAAGTCAATGGTTAGCATAAGCTTCTCCAAGCTTCTAGCCATGAAAATTTTCCAACCATTTTGAATTACTTGGATAAATAAAACCTTAGGATTATCATAATCATGGTGTGAGTCTCATACAATGTAGCATGTGGCATATAGCATTACACAAAATAATGTACATTAATATATATCATATATATACTAAGTGTATACAAGTGAGAAAAAGAAATGTTTAGTGAGCAAATATTTGTTAGTGTAAGTTGATATATCAAATATATAATTATACATTAAATTATCAAATCAACACTTGATTTAATAATCCGGCCATATCACATACAACTGACTAATATCAAATGTAATAACTTATCGAATCAACACTTGATCCGATAACCCGGCTATATCTCATATAACCGACCGATATCACATACCGCGAGAATATAATACGGTATCACATTCTCATTTTAATCTTGGTCCCGCACATATCACATATGTGCTCCTACTTCGTTTCGCTTGAGCCAGGAAACCTCTGTGTAGGACTCTAAAGACTCGTCAACATGCCGGCAGTAGGTGGTGATCATATCAGTTACCCACAAGCCACAAGCGGTCTGCTAAACGTAACGACCACCCAGGAATTGAACGATCAGAAAATCAACGAGCAAGTATGCTCATACTCCTGCGAATCCAATCAGTAACACTAATTTACAGTCTGGTCTCTTCGTCTGATATGTCGCATATCACAGCGTGGGGGTGGTATAACGTCAGACCCCAATAGCCTGATAAGTCATGCCGATACAAGGTCCATAATGGTTCGAGAAACTACCGATAACACTTACCAGTAGATTTCAGCAATCCTGGCCAGGGATTTCTTGTTATGGCCAATCAAGCATAGCGCAACATCAATCCCTAATACCGGGAGAGACGAATCCCCTCCTGTCACTCATTGCCTCCATGTGACTCGAGACTGTACCCAAAAACCACCATTTTGCATGATCTCATGAACGTGGTATGGTGGAAATCAAAGCACAGAGGGAGTCATACAAGACTCTATGACGATCTCGGATTGACAGACTAACCTGTACCAGTGTCACTAGAGAACTGCTATCTGACGATAGATATAATACCATCTAGGAGTTCTCGGCGAGTCCGTTTAGTGTACCAGTCTCCACTGAGCACACGTATACCTTCTCTGATGTCAAACACCAATAGATATGGGATCATCCATCGCCTATCACATGGGTCGAGAAGCGTATACGCTAGTCTATTCTGGAGTATCGATGCCCTGTCTCGATACCCCCACGACTAGGAACAATTGAAGGATGTACTTACCAACTACCTATGCCCCACTAGTATGATCTACATCATAATCCTGGTAGTCAAGTACTCATCCTAAGGGCTTTATCAACATGTAATAGAAAGACAATAACTGTACATGTTAAGATAAAGAGCAACCAGATAGCATACTATTATATCGAGCAAGAAAGTCCTCCCTATATTTGTCCAAGTATCCACTATAATATACATCACATGTATAATAATGGCTTCTAAGGCATAGATATAACTAACAGCCATATACCGACGTGACTTATTGAGTTATTGGGGTCGACGATACCATCCCTAGACTCGATATGCAGTATATCTGACGAAGAGACTAGACTGTATGGTAAGAGTTTCCAGTTGGCTCGACGGGAGTTTTGACAGGTTCGATTGTATTTCTTCTGATCGCTCAATACCTGGGAGCTATTACGTACAGCTTGTGCCACTGACGGTTTGTGGGTATGTGATATGATCACTTCCTAATGTTAGCATATTGACGAGGCTTAGTGTCCCACAAAGGGGTTTCCTAGCTCAGGTGAAAAGATGTGGGGTGCATATGGGATATGCGCGGGAGCTCGATAAATGCGTGTATTTGATACCGTATTTTAATCGAGCGTTTACTATTGGACGGGTCGTATGTTATATGACCGGGTTATTAAATCAAGTGTTGATTTAATATTAAGTCCATTAGCTCATTTATTAAACCTATTTCTTTATGATGCATGCATGAGTGTATGTATATGTTGATATGGATGCACACATGCATGCATACATGTGTCATGGTTGATGATACATTGGTGATGGCAATGCAAGACTCACATGATAACATATTTATATATTTTGATTATTGAGAAAAGAAAAATGGGAATAAAATCATTGTTAACTTTTCAACTCTCTACTCTTGTGTTGACTAAAGTAAAAACCATGGTTTCATTGCCCATGGTTTTTATAGCCTATGGTTTTGTTTAAAATCAAGTCTCAAAATATCTAGATATTTTGTAACCATGGTTAGGGATGAGATTACCCTCACTCTCTCTTTCTTGGTTATGTTCATTATTCTTTCATGAGTCAAGTTTTAGCCATTCTCTTTCTTCTTCTTCAACTCAAGCTCTCTAGCTTTTTCCAAGTGAGTGAAGAACATAAAAATAAAAGGTTTTGAAATGAGATCCAAACCTACATCACCAATCTATATTAGTCTAGCCCACTTGTGCAGATTGTTTGCTCCACTTCTTCAAAGATAAAGTGAAGCTAGGAGCTTGAGCAAAGGGACTCCGTGGTGGATCGTCGTAGACTTGGAAGGATTCAAACGAACCGATTCAAACCTTAGTTGATCCAAGGAGTCACAAAGAGGAGGTCTACAAAGGTTGTATTACTATCCTTTTAGTGTTAGACACTTGTTAGTATGTGATACCAGTTATTGTTACTTTAATTTTCTAGTTCGAATCATGGTTGGTATTGTTTAGCACCCCCTAAATTTTTATTATAGCATGTGTGATGCAACCTAAACCCTAGGCATGGTGCTAAGGAATCCCTACACATGACACACTGCACACACCTAAACAGTCTAGTGTTACCTAGGTCAACTAGACCTGCTCAAAAAACTTGCTTTGTGAAGTAAAAATGTACCGCGTAATGGGCCCAAGATAGACTGATCTAGAAGCCAGGTAAGTGCAGAGAAGAAGGGAGGTTGTCCTTCGCTTTCGCGAGGTTCCTTAATTAAAATAACCTTCTCTCTTTCGGCGGTTGCGCCTTTCACACTTTCCTAGACACTTCTTGAATAATGTACCGATATGCGGTGTTCGAAATACACTTAACGTTCCCTATTGAGCGCGATGTCCTTAGAGGCTGAATGTCTAATTTCTTTTAATGTTAATGGGGGTGTGAAAAATGCTCGTTCTTTGAGGTTTGTGGGCCATGGAGAAGGGTGATGAAATCACTTACCGTATTTTATTAGGGTTCTTTTTTCCTTAAGTCTGTATTAAAGTTATGCAATGCACAATTCAATGAAAAAGATTTCCAAAACATCAAACAATCATTTTTTTTATGTTCAAATGCATCACTGCAACAAATACGGGTTATTTCTTTTAGCGTTTGGCAATGTGCTTGCAAAGAATCCTGCAAAGATAGAGTGGTGGACGCGTCGGATTTGAGAAGAATGTGTTTTAAGGAATATGTACCGATGGATTTTTGGGTTAAGAAACCCCCGTTTGACTTGAATCCGTTCGTCTTGAAAGATTCGCTTGCGCGGGTCAATCTACCCGGATCATTGGCATTGTAGCCTGTTATCACCTTGGCTTTGAGCGCTCCCCTTTCTTTGCACAATCGCTATTCGCAAATTCCTCGTATCTGAAAATGTCGTAAAACCGGTGATTTTAGTACGAAAAGCGATATATGTGGCCAAATCCCTGCGCACTAAAAATTATAGAAATCAAACAATAAAATTCAGATAATAATAAAGAAATAGAGAACATGAGAAAATTTTGAAGCAATAGGAATTTTTTGGGCTGGCGGCGCCGGATATTCCTTTAATGTCGTCGGTCCAATCAATGAGTTGGGCATCCAATTTCCTTCTGTGGTCTCAGTTTTATAGTATTATCTCACTTATATTGTTTGATTTTTCTAAATAGTTTCGTGGTGTTAGCAGGTCCAAAGAACAGTGAGCAAAATGTAAAAAAAAAGGTATTTTTATTTATGTTTTGGTTTTAAAGGTATATACAAAAATAACTCAAAATAGCTTAGTGATGTTGCCACTCCTCGGCAATGGCGCCAAAAACTTGTTCAGAACTCACGGTGTCATGCCTTTGAAGGCTTTTGTCAAATTAGGATATGTCGGTTGCGTTAATGAAAATAGTGCACGACGTGAGTCTCGAGTTCTAAAAATACCGCAAGTGCATGGTGCATTGATGCAAGCCGGCAAGTACGGGTCGAACCACAGAGAGTGGATATCACGACATCATTTTGAGTTATGAAACAATGGGTTGGAAATGTGTTTTGCCATGTTTTTACAACAATTAAATAAAGAAACGTCTAGGGTTGTTTAGAGAAAACTTAGGCTAAGGTTTGGTATGGTTGAAATACTGTTTTTACCCCCAACTCTCCGTCTTGATTCAAGGTCCATTTTTAGTTTCTATTTGATTTACGAAAGCATATCGCATCTATACAAAAAAAGTATCGGTTTAGAATACGATATCAAGGTTAAGTTAAAAAGAAACTAAAAATTTAAGTTCTTAGAATGAAATGAATACGGATTTAGTTAAGTGAAATTAGCAATCCTAGAACATATGCTTGTATGCTATATATCCTATCTAGCTAGTTTCCGACACTTAACTTAATTTCGTATTCGTTTCAACTTCAAACCATAATATAGCAACAATAAAATGTAAAGAAGGAATATGATATATGTTAAAGGTTGATTTGCAACCATTCAAAACAATATATCCTATCAAGCAAAACATAATAAAATTGCATAATTAAGAAAGGAAGTGTAAAATGCAAGAATCAAAAAGTGAGTGGTTGGAAGAAAAGCCATTCCACAACCTACCTCGCCATAACCCAAGAACAAACTACTCACACATCATAAATTGAAATAACAACAAAGAAGAAAATGAAAAAAGAGAAGAGATACAAGAATCAACTTGATATAAATGATGTTTTGATTGCAATGGTTCCAAATACAAACAAGTGAATTCAAATACCAAAATCTAATCTTGCAAGCTCAAGAAAGAGGTTGCAAGACTAGAGGAAGGTAAGGAATTCACACTAAGGGATACAAGATCACTAGTTACAATGTTTACATACTTCTCTCTTACAAAAAGTAGTAGTTTCTAACTTGCCCATAGTTCTGGTATTTATAGGCTCAAAACAAAAATAAACAAATAATAAAAACAGGATGATGGGACAACAATGAGTGACCAGACAAAATACGAAGTGATTTGGGCAAAGGGGACCTGGCGGCGCCAGTTTTGGGGGGATCTTGCCGGTCTTGGTCCGAGCTTAGGGGGTCGTTTTGGTGTGTAGAAGTTTAGTGCACTTAACAAGTCCACTGGTGTTGTTTGATTTTTTCATATCAGCTCAGGTTATAATCAGTAGTTTTGGAGGGAACTTGATGTTTTAGATCACATCACATCTTTTAGCATTTAATGCACATCACACTCATTTGTGCTCATTTTGTGCCAAGGCAGCCCCCATCATGGTCTAGTGTTCACTTGTATTGTGTTAGACCAAAGTTGTGTATACATTGTTGCATGCAAAAGAACTCTTTGGGTATCGATCGGTTTTCTAATCCGTTTGCAGTGACGGCTCCCAAACGTTATATCTGTGATTTTTAATGTGTTTTCAGTATTTTATCACGAACACCTGTAATCTGTATTTACCGAGAAGAAGCCGTTTAATAGTACCGATATATAACAAAATAGATACTGAATGAGCGGTATTAATATGCAGTTTTCTGTGATGAACATTATCACAATACAAAGATATTGGATCTTCAATGGATGGAACTACGCCAAGTTCAATAATGAACTTCTTCATCCAGACAGCCTCTTTGGCAGCATCATTAGCAACGATGTATTCAGCCTCCATCGTTGAGTCTGCAACGGTATCTTGCTTGGAACTCTTCCAACATACCTCCCTTCTATTGTGGGTGAAGACAAAACCCGAGACAGACTTGCTGTCATTCTTATCATTTTGAAAGCTTGAATCGGTAAATGACTCCACTTAGAGTTCTCCGTTACCCTATACCAAGAACATCTCTTTATTCCTTCGCAAGTACTTAAGAATGTTCTTCACAGCTGTCCAGTGCTTTTCTTTTGGGTCTAATTGATACCTACTTACCACACTAAATGTGTACGCTACATCCTGTCTGGTGCATAACATCACGTACATTATAGACCTAACTGCAGAAATATAGGGTATCACGTTCATGCGAGCCCTTTCCAAATCAGTCTTGGGAGATATCTCTTTGGATAGAGTGATTTCTGAATAAGCGGGTAAGTTACCACACTTGAAATCTTCCATACTAAACCACTTTAGTATAGTGTCTATGTATCTAGATTGGAACAGTCCCAACATTCTTTTTGATCTATCCCTATAGATCTTTATCCCCAGGATGCAGGAGACATCATCCAGATCTTTCATGAAGAACTTTTGTGATAGAAAGAGTTTGACCGAGTGCAGTATAGGAACATCATTTCCTATCAAGAGTATGTCATCTACATACAGTACGAGTTATACGACCTTACTCTCTACTACTTTTTTATATATATTTGGTTCATCTATATTTTTGATGAAGTCAAACTCTTTGACTGCTACATCAAAACAGATGTTCCAGCTTCCCGATGCCTTCTTTAATCCGTAGATTGATTTAAGTAGCTTGAACACCTTTCCGCCGCTCCCACTGACTATGAAGCCCTCTAACTGCGTCATATACACGCTCTCTTGTTAATCACTATTTAGAAAAGCGGTATTGACATCCATCTGCCAGATTTCATAGTCATGGTATGCAGCAATGGCAAGTACGATCCTAATGGATTTAAGCATAGCCACTGGAGAAAAGGTTTCCTCATTGTCGACACCTGGTCGTTGACGAAAACCTTTTGCTACAAGTCTAGCATTGAAGGTCTCAACCTTTCCATCTACACCAATCTTCTTCTTGAAAATCCACTTGCTCCTAATGGGTTTTAATCCTTTAGGAGCAACCTCTAAAGTCCATAATTTGATGGTGTATATGGATTCTATCTCAAATCGCATAACATCCAGCCATTTCACAGAGTCCCTACTTGTGATGGCCTGCTCAAAAATAGTTGGGTCATCATCTTCCATGATGCAATCCTCGCTCCCTCCGTCTATGAGGAAACCGTAGTATCTCTCAGGTGGGTGAGAAACCCTACTAGATCTGCGGAGTGGCTGAGGTTCATCGGGGACTATTGAATCCTCCGGTTCTACCAAACCTTTAGTTGCAGTTTGTGATTCTGGAATTTCATCCAATTCTACTTCATTACCACTAATTTCTTTTATAAGAAATTTCTTTTCTAAAAAGGTGGCGTGTTGAGCAACAAACACCTTTTTTCCTCAATGTGGTAGAATAGATATCCATGTGAATGTTTTGGATATCGCACAAACTTACACAAAACTGATCGTACTTCGAGTTTGTCCGGATTCTATTTTTTAACATAGGCCGAACAACCCCATATCTTAACTCTCTTAAGATATAGTCTCTTTCCATTCCATATTGTTAGGAATATTATGTCCTAGAGGCCATTATTGTATGATATAGTGGATGCTTGGACATATATACAGAGGACTTTCTTGCTCGATATGATAGTATGCTATCTGGTTGCTTTTTATCTTAACATGTAAACTTGTATTAGTATACTGTCTCTCTGATTCATGTTGATAAAGCTCTTAGGATGTAGGCTTGACTACCAGGACTATGATGCAGATCATACTAGTGGGATTTGTGTAGTCCACAAGCACATCCTTTAACAGTTCTTAGTCGAGAGAATATCGAGACAGGGCATCGATATTCCAGAGTAGACTAATGTGTACGTTTCTTGACCCTGTAAGGGGCGATGCCACAACCATTGGTGTTTGAAAATAAAGATTGTACACAGGTGATCATTAGAGAATGGGTACACCGAACAGGACTCACCGAGAACTCCTAAATGGTACCATACCTATCGTCAGACAGCAGTTCTCTTGTGACACTTCTACAGGTTAGTCTGTAGACCCGAGATCGTCATAGTGTCTTGTGTGGTTCCTACTGTGCTTTGATTTCCTCCCTACCAGGGCTCAAAGGAGTTATGCAAACAGGCGGATTTTGGGTAGAGTCCCAAGTCACATGGAGGCAGTGAGCGATAGGATGGGTTTCGTCTTTTCCGGTATTGGGAGTTGATGTTGCACTATACTCGATTGGCTATAACAACAAGTCCCTGGCCGGGGCTGATGAGATTTACTGGTAAGTGTTATCAGTAGTTTCTCGAAAGGTTATAGGCCACACATCGGCATAACTTATCAAGTTAATGGGGTCTGACGATTCCACCCCCAGACTCGATATGCGACATATTAGACGAAGAGACCGGACTGTACGGTAAGTGTTGCTTATAGGCTCTACGGGAGTTTGGACAAGTTTTCTTGTTGATCTTCTATTCGTTCAATACCTGGATAGCCGTTACGTCCAGCTAGAACCGTTGACGGCTTGTGGGTATCTGATGTGATCATTATCTACTGCTGGCGTATTGACGAGTCTTTAGAGTCCTATACAGAGGTTTCCTAGCTCAAGCGAAAAGAAGTAGGGTATATATGGAGATATGTACGAATGCTTGATTGAATACGAGTATGTGATACCGTATTCTAATATAGCGATATTTGATATTGGTTAGGTTATATGTGATATAAACGGATTATTGAATCAAATTTTGATTCAACAATTTGATTTATGTATATATATTTGATATTAGCCGGTTATATATGATATGGCCGGATTATTGAATCAAGTGTTAATTTAATATTCAATATTGAATATTAGCCGGTTATATATGATATAACCGGATAATTGAATCAAGTGTCGAATTAATGTTTTGATATACATATACATATGATATTAGTTGGTTATATATGATATAACCGGATTATTGAATCAAGTGTTGATTTAATAATTTGATATATATTTATATATTTTATATATATATATATATATAAACTAATATTAGCTCACTTTTGATTTTCTTCTCTTTATATATAATTATATATATGTGTGATATATATATATATATATGGATTTATGATTTGTATCATGGCTGATGATACAAGGAACATGGATGTATGAGAATCACACTAGAGTGAAGGATAATTAGGATGATTAATATTTTTGGAAAAAAGGGGAGAATGAGTCATGGCTTTGGATGCTTGTAGAAGCATTGAGAAGCCATGACTTATCTTCAAATTTTGTTTGATTCCTAGATATTTTAATCATCCTTATCTTATCTGATAACTCACCTCATGGTTCATTGAACCTCACTCTCTCATCCAAGTTCATCTCCTTCTTCACTTCATCTCTAGGTTTTTTCTTGAGGTGAGAAATGAAAAGAGAAAGGAGAAAAATAAGTGAGCAAAATTCCTACATCATCAACCTACACTAATCTAGCCCATTAGTTTAGCTTGTTTACTTCACTAATATTTTAATTAGTGAAGAGTGAGCTTGAGTTAGAGAGATTTCAAGGTGGATCATCTTCGGTATCGAAGACTTCAAGCAAGCTCGATCCTTTCTTCAAGTGGAGCCTTTGAGAAGAGTTCTAAGGACTACTATTTGGATCTTTAGAAGTGAAGGACTTGGTCTACAAAGATTATAAAACTCCATCACTTAGTTTCGAACTTGTTTTCTTACTGCAAAACCCTAATTCTCCAGTTAGATTTTAGGTTTGTACGACTTAGGCCTCTAAATTTTTTAAATTGCATACTTGATACTTGTATAAACCTAGTAGAGGTGCTAAGACATACTTTCATGGTATTAGAGCCAAGCTGGAGACTTAGGCGAAGTCTAAATGATATTAAAGTGTTCGATAGAAATTTTAAATCAGATTTTTTACATGTTTCTGTCCAATTTTTCAAATGTTGAAATTTTATAGATTAAAAATTCTCAAAAAATCATGCAGGTAATTTTATGGAGCCCCAAGAAGAACGAGAGTCTAACTCCAACAAATGGCCACGGAACCGCCGCCTAAACCATGTTTTGGCTGTGGTTCGGCCGCCGATTTGAGGGGTTATGAACTCATTTTTCTTCTGCTGCTTCATTGTGTCATTTTGGGCTTTCTGGGTATTTTTGGTGAGGCGCAAGTTGTTGAGGTCTCTGTGATTTGCTGGTGTTTGAAATATCGATCGAAATGTTTAACATCGTTTAGATAGCTTTGATATGTGATACAAATTTTGGAATCCACATTGATTAGTTTTGTGAAAACTAGTTATTAATTTGTAAATTTCGTACTTTAGTCTCATTTGATGGATTGCCACGGAGTTTCGATTCGGATCAAAACTCCGTCGCAATCTTGTATTGTATGCTAATAGTCTCCGGGAGACACTACTAGATAGCCATGCCCCAAGCCCCGACCAAGTGACTATAGGAGAACCCCATGGTCAAAAGCATCCACTCGGGTGCTCGCGACCGCGGTGTTCCGGCTAAGTGCACTACGTTGATGGCCTCGGGGGTGCGGCATCTACTAAAGTTCTTAACGAGCATTCGATCTTATAATCGGGAATTTTGATGATTTACTCGACTTGTTTTTTGAAAATTGTTTTCAATTCGAGACTTAAATGCAAGGTGTAAGTGCACGGCGGCGTCCCGGCCTCCATCCCGAGGCCAAATGCGGAATCGATGGTTAACTTTAATTTTTCTTGAACCGGCACCACCGCACACTAAAACGCGGATCGAACCATTAACTAGTCCTAGCTAACTACAAGATGGGGAAGAGAGATATACCGAGCGATCCGTGTCCTCCGGTCTTCTCGCCGTCGTCCCGATCTCCCGCGGAATGTCCGATCTCCATCACCTCGCCGGAAGGGCACCACGTCGCCTGCTTCTTTTACGGGCTCCCACCTCTATACCGAGGCAACTCGGGCACGAAGCTGGCGAGTCGACGTGCCCAAGGTTTGCTGTAGGATACGTGTAGAACTATGTCTCATTTTGGGGTTCATGGAGGTTGCCATTTTTGGTGGAGGGATGATACATGGAATTTTTGTGGAGCTATATCATTTTTCCAAAACCAAAAGAGATGAAATCCCCTTGCACAAAATTGGGACAGCCCCCTTGGAGATTGGCCGGCCATGCATGATGGAGTGGAGAGAATGAGAGTGAGGGAGTGAGTGAAAAAGATAGCCACAAGAATAATGCAAGTGAGAGGAATGGTCATCATGCAAGAATCATCATCACTAGCAAAACCACACTCCATCAACTAATCAACAACCATGATTGCTACAAAAAGTCAAGCAATCATGAACCATGGAAGGTCAAGGGATGGGGCTCCATCATGAAACCATCATGATACAAAAGTATGCAAAGACAACCCTCCAAATAGCTAATTTGCACAAATGCAAATAAGCCCTCCTCCACCAATCTTCGGCCAATGAAAGATACAAAGAAATATGGCCGAAACGGAAAGCAAACTGGCAACTCCAGAAAACCGGTCCCGTAATAAATTACAGGAAAACCCCGATACTTTGTATACACACCCGCATTTGTATTCCGACCGAAATACAAATGCAATGAGACAAAATCTACACTGTACTATACTAGGATCCGGCTTAAACCAAAGCCGGCTAGTATTAACCGTCCGATCCTGATCCGTGCAATACCGCACGTATCTGATCGAACCCTGCCATATCTCCATACGGCCTCTACAGCGTTTCGCCCGAAAACTTGAGCAACTGAATGTGGGGGACTCTAAAGACTCGTCAACACCATGCTTGTGGATTTAACCACTAGCACGTCAGAGGTATAAGCCAATACGTGACGGGCCACCAGCTATTGACCAAAAGGGACGTCGATGAGCGAACTCATCCTGACACCCTACCGAGCCTGTCAGTGACAATATCCGTACATTCCGGTCCGTTCGTCTATGAGCATCGCATGGCGGGCCTAGGGGGTTGGTAAAGTCAGACCCCCAAAAGCGGTACAAGTCGTGTCGGAGTAGCCCAGAACACCCTGAGATACTACTGGAATACCTACCAGTAAATCTCCTGCCTCGGCCGAGGGCTTCGTGTAATGGCTCTCCTAGACACAGCGCGACCTCACCCCCAATACCGGGAGAGACGAACCCCTGAAGATCCGCCCACTGCCTCCATATGGCTCGGGACTGTACCCAACTAAAACCTGTTTGCACGTCTGCTTTGAGCATGGTAGGGTAGTAATCAAAGTACAGTGGGAACTCACACGAGACAAATGATGATCCCCAGGTCGATGAACTAACCTGCACACATGTCACCAGGGAACTGCTATCTGACGTCAGGTATAAGACCAACTAGCATGTTCCCGGCGAGTCCTGTCCGGTGTACTCATAACCCAATGAGCACCTGTATACATCTTAGGTGAACCAACTGACACCAGTGGCTTGTGAGACCAGCCACCGCCCCTCGTCGGGGTCTCGACTGTATACACTAGTCTACTCTGGAGTATCGATGCCCTGTCTCGAAACTCCCACGACTAGGGACCTTTTAAGGATGTGCTTATAGACCCCAGCTCCCACTTATATGATCGCCCTCATACTGCTGGTGGTCAAGCAAGAATCCTAGGGGCTCTATCAACGTGTAATAGCAACATGTCAGGTCACCTAAAGCAGTACACGATGATAAAGATAAACCAGATAGCATACTATCATCTCGAGTGAGACTGTCCTACTGGGACAGGTCCTCCCTCAATCATTGCAATCACATGCCTGTGATCCAATAATTGACACTGAGGGCACTATCTCCAACAATCTCCCACTTGCACTCAAGGCTAATTATTGCGATGTCGCATACTCACAGCCCGTGTGATACCAAACACCCAACTCCTCTACTAGTCAGTCTCACAAAGCTCGTTTGCGAAACTATTGCGTTCGAGGAATGGCCTCAGTGAGTGGATCCGCTTTGATGTTCTTTTCTATGTCTCTCTATATCTCAAGTTCGCGGAGAAACCCATCTCCCGAAATGAGCAATACTTGTCTTAGAATGTGTCTGGATGTCTGATGGGACCTAGCTCATAAATGAACTCCAAATCCAAACTTCTTAGACTGTATCGTCAACTGAACTTAATCAGTATCCTGCGCCCTGCCTTCCTCAGTATCTTCCTGGACCACCTGTCCAAAATACTGCCCCTCGTCAGACGGAAAACTATAACTCTGACAACCTCCTTGTCGTCCAGGTCACCTTGGAAGCCTGAAATGATAACTGTCTCCCGAAAGAGGCTGTCGTTATCATATCCCTAGAACATCCACTTATGTTCTAAAACTGCTTCCGACTGTTTCTCCAGAATTGGATCAATGTCAACTTATTGCATCTAGTGCAAGAACAACATCTGGTGTGGTACTTGACATCTCATGATTGACTCAATTGCCTGAGCAAGTGATCTGCCAATCATGCACATCCCTCTCCCCTTTAGTCTGTAAGACACCTTTAGAGAGGGTGACTCCATCACCTGCAGGTACACTACCGTGCCAGGAGTCGTCCATTCTAAATACTCTTAGAATGCTGTCTAAGTACCCAGATTGGGAAACCACCCAAATCTAGATCTAAAACCATAGATCTAGTAACCAGTATATCTGATATAATGTCCAAGTCCCATGTGGAGAAAACACTGTGTGACGACCAAAATATAACCGATCGTAGTGTAGGAGTTTCTTTTCCTACTCTGTGTATGTCATCCAAATACCATGACATTACACCCTACTACCTTCTCAACAGATCCATCCCCTATTCTGATGAAGTCAAACCTATGACTGTCACATCAGAAATTGATGATCTATCTCCGCTATATCTGCTTTAGTCTATAAATAGACATAAGCCACTTGTCCACCAATGCTTCCGCTGCTCCCACTGACTACGACAACCCTCTGGCAGAGTCATATAGACGTACACTTCTAAAGCTAGTTTAGAACGACGCTATACTCATCCTCCTACCGGGTCTCATGGTCTGGAACAACAGCAATGGCAAGTGTGGGTAAACAAGAACTTCCTTGTCACCGTCCTTGAGCCTACCGGAGTACCTCTCGGGTGCCTGAAGTTACCCACTTGATCTGCGGAGTGGCCAATGGAATGTCAAACCAGATTGAATCTTTAGGTTCCTATCAAATCTTCAGTAATCGTTTGTGGTTCTGGAATCACTTCCAGTTCTACCGTACTCCCACTACTGTTTTCTGAAAAAAATCCATTTTATTTAAAACTGTGGTGAGTCTAGAACAATATCGCTATTGTTCTTCCAGATGGTAGAAAGTCAACCCTCGTCATAGCCTGGGTCAACCCACAAACAGCCATTACAGAAACGTGCCTTGAGTTATCCAGAGTCTGGTTTTAAGCATAAGCCGGACAACTCCCCGTACCTTAACATCGTTAAGATACGAACTGTTCTATATCCAATATAGGACCAGAGGCACTGATTTAATTGAACCAGATTCAAATCATGCAGCTGTCCCCAGTGCATGTCAAGTAAATGGAGAGAGGCCGATCAGCGTTACTCAACTTAGGAATGCTTCCAATTATGAGTAACCTGAAAGAGAAGCAAGTTCTTTTTATCATTACTATCAACTGAATACCATATACAAGTATCTATATCTTCGATCACTTTGAAGAATCCCGATACTTGCTACACCTGGTTCTCTACTCTATTCAAATACCTATAACTTCACCAAATTCGGACCCTGTGTTTCCACGAAACACCTGTCTAAAAACTAGAGAAGTCATAAGTAAACTGAATATAGTACGAGGACCAACCCTTCTGTCCTGATGGACCCTGGACAACATACAATACTCTGTATAAGTCCCTTGAGTCTGATAACTCATTTACTGTGTATCGTAGGTTGAAAACTGTATTATGGTTATGAAGAATTACACCGCTGTTTAATGCTCCTTACCTAACCATCCGCTGATATAGGTAAATGTCATGGACATAATATCAAAAAGGTATATCTCACTCTATAAAAATAGACGTACAGATATATCAATTTGAAATTGGTGCATAACAACGGATATTCAAAACCAAATATTTGCCGACCGGCAAACAGCCCAGGTGATTTCCTCAAATATCACCGATTACAATGAATCCCGATATAATGAGGATGATCACCCAATTCCCAATAAGTTACTCCCACTCATCATCTGTAAAACCATACAGATGTGAGAATCATACCTGGTAAATACATACCCTGGAGTAAGTATCTAATCGGGAAATCAGTTTTCCTTTAACAGTACACGGTGAAACTGAAACATTGAAATGTTTCGATGGGGTATCTCGGTATTCCTAGTAATGCCTTTTCCATATTCACAACTGTAACCGTGTAATTCTTTGCCACCTTTCCGAATCCCTTTCTATGTCTTTAGTCATTACCTTCTGTACACCCCTTTAGGCCAAATGGTTTTCTTCCTTCCCTACCGTTCGGCACCAGCCTATGGTTTGGAAGAAGACTATCCAATAAGCATAATGGGTGTACTGTCCTAATCCTAGGACCACTCGCAATGAGAGAAGGTGAAGATAAAAGACAACCGAATAAACCTTATTCCTATTTCTCCTGAACCAGAATCCATCCCCGAACTGGAACAAGTTCCTTTCGAGTTCGTATATAACCATACGATGGAGTATCCAATAAACTGTGGATCTTCGTAGTGATACGGAGTGTCCTGGAGAAATACAAAGGTGATTTTAGTATTGGCGAAGAAATACTTGGTTTGGTCGTGAATATCAGTCGCAATTTACTTTGCCCTCTTACTAATCCCTTGCTTTGTCTTTACTTAATACCTTCTGTACACCATCGTTAGGCTAATTGGTTTTCTTCATTCCCTACCAGTCGGCACCAGCCTAAGGTTTGGAATAAGACTATCCAATTTGCGTAATAGGTGTACTATCTCCTAAACCAAGGAGTGCTCACAACTCGAGAGAAGGTAAAAGGAAAAGACAACTGAATAATCCTATCCGTTTTCTCCAGAACCTGAAACCATCCTCGAATAAATTCCTTCGAGTTCGTATATAACCATACGACGGTTTTGTCCAATGGAAGTGGACGTTCGTAGTAATACGGGGTGTTCTGGAGAAAAGGGTAAAAGTAGGAGTGGCAATGAGGTTAGCGATTCTGACAATCCAAAAGCCAGTGTTAAGAAGGTTCGGTCAACCTGGTCACTGAGTCATAGTCTTAGAGTCGGGTCAATGGTCGCTGCCGAAGAGAAAGAGAAAAGAAACACTCAGCGTGCACTCTAACCTAGATCAGAATGGTTATCAATTTATCTAATCTGGAAATCTCCCACTGTACCGTCAAATTCTTCTCCAAACCCAAAAGAAGAATTAGTCGGGATCACCCGAGGAGTAAACCAACTCATCAGTGGGAATCGGGATCCAACTATCATCGCATGATAACGTGACGGAATCCGCTCACGCTATCACACTCCAGAAGGTATGCGCATATCTGGAATGTTTCAGTTCTTTTGAAACTCCCGATGTGATTTTTACCCCATGCTCTTATGACCTTGACGAAGGTCAACAAATCATAAGTCACATGTCAAGTTCTACCCGTCATTGTCCAGGTTAATTTGAACCCACCCGTACAAGCCCTTGACGAAGGTCAACAAGGCTATACGACTGTCCCAAACCAACGCATCTATCTATGCAACAGAAAGGTAACAAGCAGCTACCATACACTATGCCTTGACGAAGGTCAACAAACATAGCATGAATACTACGTGCTACCCGTCTGAAACGACGGAGGGCTACGAATGGTTTCTGGCGAAAACCTTTAACGTAATGAACTTGATATCGTTGAAGGAACCGGATAGCTTTTAAAAATATAGTGACGAAAACCTTCGCTAAAGCGGTCACTCCCGGTGAAGGGATCTCGGCTCTTTCCCCGTAGAATGAGGTGCAGGATATTCCAACTGAATACCACGATGCAAAGCAAAAGTAATCGGCTATAGTGAAGTTATTGCCCTGACGCAAACTTCTGTCCAAGAGGTCACTCCCGGTGAAAGGATCTCGGCCCTTGCCTCGTCGACTGAGGAGCAGGATATTCCAACTGAATACCACGGTGCAAAACAAAAGTGAACGTCCTTGCAATAACAGCTTTTCGAAAAGTGTTCCAACAACATCAGATTAGGTTTGTTTTTAACTTGCATTGATCCGAATCAACGCAGTCCCATCAGTTGATCACACCACAAAGAACGAAAATATACTGATGTACGTATATGCCATCCGCATTCGCCACTGGGTCCCGTCATTACCCGTTAGGTTAGCTAACTAACGACAGAGCGGGGACTGGACTAGCGCGGATGCAAAACATATACAACATCTACTAATATATATACCAATATATTATATTCGCTCAAGGCGTGATAAAACGCAACATCACAGAAATGTACAGCATCACAGAACAATACAGATATCTGGGATCCCCGGGTTTCACAGAGACACTACTGAAACCCGACGTTCCCCTGGTCGTGTGGATAGCCTGTGCAATGAAATCCTAGACCCCTACGGGCGCGGCAAGTTACCCGCCAAAACCTGAAGCGAGGCAGCCCCCTTCAGCGACGTGAATAGACCACCCAGCACTTCACGGAATCCGGTAACTTGGGCACCCCTCCTGGGTCAACCTTTACCCCCTACGAGTGCGGCGAATAGCCTGCCAATTCTAGAGTGAAGCCCCTTCCGTCTCAATGCCATGAGATGCGGGCTTGTTGCCCTCTAGAACCCGGCTATCCGTGCACCCCTCCGCGGGGCAATCCTAGTACAGAAAGTAAAATATACATACAACGGGTACATCGACCGCAATCTGGTCGTGCCCCAAAGTAATAATACAAACAGGCAGTGACGGCAGTCCACATGTCGGACGCTTGCCCCACAATATCAAATGTACATAATACAACAAAACTGTACTACCACTGCAGCCAGGCTATCCCCCACGACCAATCCGCAATATCACAGCAAAATCACAGAACATCAACGTGAAAGTCACGTTCGCAAATCCGTCTAACCGGGCTATAGCAGTTAGACTGGATTTACCGATCAAGTGACATTCACGGTCGCAGATATAATGTAAGTACTGTGAAATAATGTGTTTAAAATATCCGATCGATAAAATTTTACCAAGTGGGCCCCAAGCAATACTGTAGCAGTTAAAGAAATTCTTGGCCCAAACAAAGTATACCAAAACCCCTATTTTCAGCCCACAAGCCTACTGCAAAAAATTGGTGACGTGAATCCAAATTCCTGCGGCGGAACCGCGGCCAAAGAGAGGTTGTGGCTGCGGTTCCGCGGTCGTACGGAAGGATCAGGTGACCAAAATTCTACAGTGTTCTTAGGATTCCCTGCACATCATTCTGCAACATACTGAAAAATTTTTGGACCTCAAAAAATTTCGACAGAAACTGATGTGAAGAAAAATACGGTTTTTGGAAAATTGTTCGATCGGAAATGTAAAACACATTAGACAAAGCTAGACTATGTTAATGGCGAGGCTCTGATACCACTGTAAGTGCACGGCGGCGCCCCGGCCTCCATCCCGAGGCCAAATGCGGAAGCGATGGTTAACTTTAATTTTTCTTGAACCGGCACCACCGCGCACTAAAACCCGGATTGAACCATTAACTAGTCCTAGCTAACTACAAGATGGGGAAGAGAGATATACCGAGCGATCTGTATCCTCCGGTCTTCTCGCCGTCGTCCCGATCTCCCGCGGAATGTCCGATCTCCATCACCTCGCCGGAAGGGCACCACGTCGCCTGCTTCTTTTACGGGCTCCCACCTCTATACCGAGGCAACTCGGGCACGAAGCTGGCGAGTCGACGTGCCCAAGGTTTGCTGTAGGATACGTGTAGAACTATGTCTCATTTTGGGGTTCATGGAGGTTGCCATTTTTGGTGGAGGGATGATACATGGAATTTTTGTGGAGCTATATCATTTTTCCAAAACCAAAAGAGATGAAATCCCCTTGCACAGAATTGGGACAGCCCCCTTGGAGATTGGCCGGCCATGCATGATGGAGTGGAGAGAATGAGAGTGAGGGAGTGAGTGAAAAAGATAGCCACAAGAATAATGCAAGTGAGAGGAATGGTCATCATGCAAGAATCATCATCACTAGCAAAACCACACTCCATCAACTAATCAACAACCATGATTGCTACAAAAAGTCAAGCAATCATGAACCATGGAAGGTCAAGGGATGGGGCTCCATCATGAAACCATCATGATACAAAAGTATGCAAAGACAACCCTCCAAATAGCTAATTTGCACAAATGCAAATAAGCCCTCCTCCACCAATCTTCGGCCAATGAAAGATACAAAGAAATATGGCCGAAACGGAAAGCAAACTGGCAACTCCAGAAAACCGGTCCCGTAATAAATTACAGGAAAACCCCGATACAGTGTATACACACCCGCATTTGTATTCCGACCGAAATACAAATGCAATGAGACAAAATCTACACTGTACTATACTAGGATCCGGCTTAAACCAAAGCCGGCTAGTATTAACCGTCCGATCCTGATCCGTGCAATACCGCACGTATCTGATCGAACCCTGCCATATCTCCATACGGCCTCTACAGCGTTTCGCCCGAAAACTTGAGCAACTGAATGTGGGGGACTCTAAAGACTCGTCAATACCATGGTTGTGGATTTAACCACTAGCACGTCAGAGGCATAAGCCAATACGTGACAGGCCACCAGCTATTGACCAAAAGGGACGTCGATGAGCGAACTCATCCTGACACCCTACTGAGCCTGTCAGTGACAATATCCGTACAGTCCGGTCCGTTCTTCTATGAGCATCGCATGGCGGGCCTAGGGGGTTGGTAAAGTCAGACCCCCAAAAGCGGTACAAGTCGTGTTGGAGTGTAGCCCAGAACACCCTGAGATACTACTGGAATACCTACCAGTAAATCTCCTACCTCAGCCGAGGGCTTCGTGTAATGGATCTCCTAGATACAGCGCGACCTCACCCCCAATACCGGGAGAGACGAACCCCTGAAGATCCGCCCACTGCCTCCATGTGGCTCGGGACTGTACCCAACTAAAACCTGTTTGCACGTCTCCTTTGAGCGTGGTAGGGTAGTAATCAAAGTACAGTGGGAACTCACACGAGATAAATGACGATCCCCAGGTCGATGAACTAACCTGTACACATGTCACCAGGGATCTGCTATCTAACGTCAGGTATAAGACCAACTAGCATGTTCCCGGCGAGTCCTGTCCGGTGTACTCATAACCCAATAAGCACCTGTATACATCTTAGGTGAACCAACTGACACCAGTGGCTTGTGAGACCGGCCACCGCCCCTCGTCGGGGTCTCGACTGTATACACTAGTCTACTCTGGAGTATCGATGCCCTGTCTCGAAACTCCCATGACTAGGGACCTTTTAAGGATGTGCTTATAGACCCCAGCTCCCACTTATATGATCGCCCTCATACTGCTGGTAGTCAAGCAAGAATCCTAGGGGCTCTATCAACGTGTAATAGCGACATGTCAGGTCACCTAAAGCAGTACACGATGATAAAGATAAACCAGAGAGCATACTATCATCTCGAGTGAGACTGTCCTACTGGGACAGGTCCTCCCTCAATCATTGCAATCACGTGTCTGTGATCCAATAATTGACTCTGAGGGCACTATCTCCAATACAAGATTTATAGGGTTAGGCATGAAATCCGAAATATGTGATAATCCGGGTTTATGATGTCTATGGATGATGCGGATTCTAATTATTGTAGTTTTCATTTCTTTTATGTGACCGTAAGTGTAATATGTTCCAGTATCTCCGATCTCGTTGCTATATGTCAATGACATTAAGGATACACATATTTACTTATGTTGATGACATATGATATTATTGTGTTGCTACTGATATGTTATATTTGATCGTCGTGATTGAATAGCAGGGGGGTTTTACGCGAGATGAGAGTTTTTCAATTTTCAATCATGAAAAACTTTGTATGTAATATTCTATTATTAGGACACTTCCGGGTTGAGGTTGTTGTCACCATTTGATGTATATTATTTATTTTTCCGCATTAGGATAAATTCAAGGCTGGGAGCATAAGTTATTGGGTTCTAGAGTCCGGTGGGAGGCCATCTCGAGGAGTCGAGACTGGTCGCCTAACTGTAGAATTGGTAGGGTTAGTTGCCACTCTCGTAGGGATCTAGGGGTATGGGCTTGGCTATTCATCACGATCGTGGAATCCGTTTTTTTCAATACTGGCTTAATCTAAAACTCGGACCTCCTAGTATATCCTATATTTCATATGTCTGCTTCTGCTGATTCTGTGATATGATGTGATCATATAACTGCATAAGACGAATGCTACTTATATATATGATATACTAGTAGACATTATATACATTTTGCATCCACGCTAATCCTGACCCCGCCCTGCCGTAAGTTAAAGTAACCTTATGGTGAAGACTCGGGTCCTTGTGGCGAATGCGGATGGCATATATGTGTGTTTTATTTTTGTTTCTTCTGTGATGTTTAGGAAACATAAATGATGGGACGTCATTAATGAGATTAGTGAAAAGAAAAGAAACCTAAAAATGTTGTAGAATCAAATATTTCAAAAAGGTAGCTCTAGTTCTTGCTTTGCATAGAGGTATTCCATTATCAATATCCAGCACCTCATTCGATGAGGAATGAGCCTAGATCTCTTCATCAGGAATGACCTCTTTAGCAAAACTAGCATATGCTACAACCCACTTGGTTGATTTTGAAAACTACTCGATTTTAAAAAGCGGAGTTTAAACCACTCCTTTTACAAATCACTGGATTCTACAACGATATCAAGCTCATTACATTAAAAGGTTTTCTTCAAAACCAGTCGTAGCCCTCCGTCATTTCAGATAAATACTATTTAGTATTCGTGCTGTGTTTGTTGGCCTCCATCAAGGCACAGTATGCGGTAGCTGATTAGTGCTTATCTGCCGCATATGATGCGATAGGATTAGGGTAGTCATACGACCTTGTTGGCCTCTGTCAAGGGTCGTGCGGATGGGTTTAATTCAATCACGAAATGACGGGTTGAACTTGACTAGCGGACTATAGTTTGTTGGCCTCCGTTAAGGTCATAGGTTGTTAGGGGTAAAAAACAGATATTGGGAATTTCAAGTGTTGAAATTTGCAATGATATTGCATACCTTCTATATGATAGTTGGATCCCGATACCCACTGCGAGTAAGTGTTACTCATGGGAGAGTTTTCCACTTTACAATTAGCTGATCCAGTAGGTGTCTATGAAAGGTGTTAACGGGGTTATGTCCGTAAGGAAACGAGGTTATTTAATTAGTTCCATGCGAAAGCACGGGGAGACTCCATGCGAAAGCACAGGGAAACTCCATCGAAGTACCAATACCTGCCTGGTTGACCGATTGGAGAAATTGTAGGGTGTAATTAATCCCGGCTAATCTTACCTTTTAGGGTTTGAAGGAAGATTTGATAAGAACAGTGGGAGCCATCCTGATTAGATAAGATATTAACCAGTCTAATTTTGCAAGAGCGCACGCTAAAGTGTTTACTTCTCCCTCTCTTAGGAAGTGACCATATCACGCCTTAATCAAGATAATAATATGGATGTATTGACTGAACCCACTTATTATACTTGGCCGAGGAACGTTGGTTCTGCCCTATCTTATAACAACTGTCACAAGTCTGAGCAAGGGATAGCGGAATGCAAGGATTCCCATGCAACCTGAACGAAGAAAGAGCATTTTGATACTTCTTCTTTGGGTGTGTTAGTTATTGAGAACCATTTCTCAGTCTGCTCTGTTTACCGCCGAAAGACAAAGACCGAGACGTTGGAACGTCTGGACTGAATTTAGGGGGTGATGCTATTTGGATTTATCCGTCCACCTCTCCAAAAATACCAAGTTGATTTATGGCACTATATATCGGAGGTTTGGACAGACGCGAATATTGTAGTAGACTTTATTAGATTCCCCCTCATTTTGTGAGGGGTTTTTGATTATGGGGACACTCTTCCCTATAAGCGTAAGCCCCTGCAGTTAATTACGTTACCGCATTGCAATAACCATTTTCTCCTGCTCCTGCAGTTCACTTCGTGTCATATGTGTTTTTGTTTGTTTAGGTTGCCTATGGATTGTATTCGGAGACTAGTTTATATCGTCGTCCGTAGGGCGTGGATTAGTCCAAATCCGTATATTTGAGATTTGGCTTTAAGTCAAGAATTTTTCTTGACGAGGCCCACGTTGGTAGCTTGGTTTTGCCAACGGGAATGAACTTAGGATGCAGATCTCACATTTGTGAGGTCCATCGGTTTAGGAGATATTTGGGTTTGATCTAAGGATCATTAGCCATATTTGAGACTAAGATCAATTTATGAGCAATGAGCATATGGGCTTAACTGATTATTGGATCATATATGAATAGCCCATGAATAGTACACGGTAGTCATTATGGAGATAGTCAATAGGGCAAAACATATTAGTTTAAAAACGTCGCGGTCTAACATTCCCTGTTTGGGATGAATGTTAGTTTAAGGACATTTCGGTCTAATGTTCCCTGTTTGGGATAAAATTAGTTTAAGGACATTTCGGTCCATTATCGCCGTGTTTGGGGGTGATGATTAGTTTAAGGACATTTCGGTCCATTATTCCCATTTTGGGGACGAATGTTAGTTTAAGGACATTTCGGTCCAACATTCCCATTTTGGGGACGAATGTTAGTTTCAGGACATTTCGGTCCAACATTCCCATTTTGGGGACGCGTGTTAGTTTAAGGACGTTTCGGTCCAACATTCAATTTGCACGCACCTGTATTTGTTACATGGCAGAGTGAACGATGGTGACATGGAATGCACCCAATTTGGAGTGTGATCTGATTTGAGGTGTGCACTTCAATTTGGAAGTGCGTACACGTGGAATATATCATTCCCGGTCTTGATGAAGTTTTACATCAAGTTGGGACGAGAAAATAGTTGTTGGTTGTTGGGATCTGCCACCACTCTGAAGACGTTAAGGAATTACAACGACATATACCAGAGATATGGAGAGATGTACCCTTGAACCAAATCCCGTATTTGAGGGAAAAAGGGGTTGTGACGGACCTAAGAATCGTTAGTCATGTTTGAGACTATGATTACCTTAGGAGATATGGATGAATATCATTTTGGATATCATCAATGAGAGATCATCAGTCATGTTTGATACTAAGATTATTTTGGAAATCATGAGCATATGAGCTCGGTTGATTTAAAATCAAAGAGGTTTAACCTCAGGAAACTTAGCCAATTTGGGCTGAGATTGGGTTTCTATACTACCCAGCAGTGCTAAGCACTATGATATACATCATTCATGTATGTTTCATATAAGACGCTGGCATAGTGCTAAGCACTAATCTTTTCTGGCGCTCATGTTTTTTTCACCTGAGGCACTGGGTTTTTAGCATTGGGCGCTCACGTGCTTTTCATGTAAGGCGCTACAATAGTGCTAATCACTAATTTCTGTGGCGCTCACGTGTGTTTGAGGTGAGACATTATGTTTTTGGAGATTTAATCTCTGTTGATATTTTTAGAGATCTTAAATCTCTGTTAATGGTATTTTGACCATTAACGATCACCAAGATCATTATTTTAAGGATCTGAGATCATGTTCTTTAAGAACTATGTTCTTGATTTGAAGGAACTAAGTTCCTGGAGTATTACGAACTCCATGTTTTCCATGTTCATGTTTTCAGAGAGGTTAAACCTCTTTTAATGATGTTTTGACCATTAAGGATCACCAAGATCACTATTTTGAGCATCTTGGATCGGGTTCTTTAAAGAACTAAGTTCTTAATTTGAAAGAACTAAGTTCCTGAAGTATTATGAACACCATCTTCTTTCTTTTCAATTTTTTTCTTCCCTGAATCTTTAATTCTCAAGAACATGATCTTCCCAATGAGAATTAAATTCTCAACTTATGTAAGACCTGTTTTATAGATCTCAGATCCAGAAAAAGAACTAAGTTCTTTGGGAAGGGTTAAACCCTCGGATATGGTATGTTAGGTAAAGGAGATATTTTAATCTTTTCTTTTTTCTTTTCTTATGGTTTTTAGGAGGGAAATCTTTTTCTTTGAGAGAATTAAATTCTCTGTTGTTTTGAGAGCCTTCTGTATTTCTACAGAAGCTTATGGCGGGTCTCCTTTTTTTTCTTTTCCCCTCTTTTTTTCTTTGATTAATCTCTTTGTTCATATTTATAGGAGAAGAGAAAAATCAATTTGCTGAGAAAATCTCTCATTGAGAGATCATGATTGATTTCATAATCAATCAAAAATGAACTTTTAGATCAATTGATGAATTTTATTCACCGTTGGATTTTTAATCCAAAGGCTCTCTGTTTAACAAAGAAGATTTCTTATTTGTTTAACAAGATTAGAAAATATTTTCCTAAAATAGAATTTTATTCTATCATATGAATATCTTGTTGGTTTAATAAGATTAGAATTTTATTTTATCATAAGATTAGGAAGATATTTTCCTAATATAGAATTTTATTCTATCTAATAGAGAAGATCCTTCTTATTTGTTTATTAAGATTAGGAAATATTTTCCTAAGATAGAATTTTATTCTATTATGAATATCTTGTTGTAAGTCTACGGTAGCGCCTCGGCCGTCAATCCGAGGCCAAATGCGAAATAAAAAACTTTTTCAAAACTGACGCTAACGTAAACCTAAAACCCGGATCGTTCCATTAACCGTAGACTAGTAAACTGTAAAAGAGTTTGGAAAGATTATATCGATCGATCCATGTCCTTCGGTCTTCAATCTCTGAGCCAAGCTCCTCGCTGCTACGCTGACGAAGTTCGCTCTCCGATCTCGCTCGTCGAAGTGGGTCCACGTCGAGAATTCTTTATACGGGCTCCCGCTTCAAACCTAAACAACTCGGACATAAAGTTTGCTAGCCGATATGTCCAAGATTGAAGTAGAGAGAGCGTAGAATACTTTTCTCAAGTCATCCAAGTATTTAGAAGGAGGTAAATTGAAGTTGCCAAGAGTTTAAGAAATGTGGGCAAAAGAATTTTCTTGCTTGGAAAAATTTGCTCGGCCAAGAAGGGAATTGGTTCTCTGGCGATTATTTTTTGGTGGTCAGTCATGTAGTGAGGTGTGCAAATTAAGCCACTCCCAAATAAATAATTCCTCTCTCCAAAAGAAGCATCCCCACAACACACAAAAATCTCCCCACACTTAAAAGTTCTTACAAAATATCCTAATCCAAGCAAAAGGAAATTAATGCACCAACTCACACTAAATATCCTAGTCACTCACATTTCACACCTTAAACATTAAACCAAATGTTTAAAGTCGAGAAAAGAAATAGGCAACTTCAAAAAGTAATCTTGTAACGGATCACAAGAAAACCTCTCGTCCGTATATACATACCTGCATCTGTATTCAAATAAATACGGATACAACAAGACGAAAATATTCCAACAATCTAATACTAGAATCCGGCTTAAACTAAAACCCACTAGTAGGATCCGTCCGATCATGACACGTGCATAAGTGCACGTGTATGTTCGAACCCTGCCATAAAACCATACGGCCTCTACAACGTTTCGCCCGAACTTAGGAAACTTTCTGTGGAGGACTCTAAAGACTCGTCAATACACTGGCAGTGGGTTTAACCATAAGCACGTCAGTGGTACTAGCTGTACGTAATGGCTGCCAAGGTATTGAGCAAAAGGGAGGCCGATGAGCGAACTCATCCTGGAACCCTACTAAGCCTGTTAGTGACAATATCCGTAAAGTCTGATCCGTTCGTCTATGAGTATCGTATATTGGGCCTAGGGGGCTGGTAAACGTCAGACCCCCAATAGCGGTATAAGTCGTGTCGGAGTGTAGCCCAGAACACCCTGAGAAACTACTGGAATACCTTCCAGTAAATCTCACTTACCCTGGCCAGGGATTTCGTGTAATGGCTCTCCTAAACACAGCGCGATCTCACCCACAATATCGGGAGAGACGAATCTCCTGCCGATCCGCTCACTGCCTCCATATGGCTCGGGACTGTATCCAACTAAAACCTGTTTGCACGACTCCTTTGAGCCGTGGTAGGGTAGTAATCAAAGCACAGTGGGAACTCACACGAGACAAATGAAGATCTCAGGTCGATAGACTAACCTGTACACATGTCACCAGGGAACTGCTATCTGACGACAGGTATAATACCAACTAGCATGTTTCCGGCGAGTCTGTCTGGTGTACTCATAACCCAATGAGCACCTGTATACATCTTAGGTGAACCAACTGACACCAATGGCTTGTTTGACCGGCCACCGCCCCTCGTCGGGGTCACGACTGTATACACTAGTCTACTAATGGAGTATCGATGCTCAGTCTCGAAACTCCCACGACTAGGGACACTTTAAGGATGTGCTTATAGACTACCCAACTCTCACGTATATGATCGACATCATACTGCTGGTAGTCAAGTAAGAATCCTACGGGCTCTATCAACGTGTAATACTGATCTGTAATGTCACCTAAAGCATGTACACGATGATAAAGACAAACCAGATAGCATACTATCATCTCGAGTAAGACTGTTCTACCGGTATAGGTCCTCCCTCAATCATTGCAATCACGTGCCTGCAATCCGATAATTGACTTTGAGAGCACTATATCCAACATTCTCCCACTTGCACTTAAGGCTAATTATTGCGATATCGCATACTCACAGCCCGTATGATACCGAACACCCAAATCCTCTACTGATCAGTTTCGCAAAGCTCGTTTGTAAAACTATTACGTTCGAGAAATAGCCTCAGTAAGTAGATCCGCCCTGATGTTTCTTTCTATATCTCTCTTAATCTCAAGTTCGCGGAGAATGCCATCTCCCGAAATGAGCAATACTTGCCTTAAAATATTTCTGGATATCTGATGGGACCTAGTTCATAAATGAACTCCAAATCCAGCAAACTTCTTAGACTGTATCGTCAACTGAATTTAATCAGTATCCTACGTCATACCTCCCTCAGTATCTGCTTGGACCATCTGTCCAAACTACTGCCCCTCATCAAGAGGGAAAACAATAACTCTGACAGTCACTCTGTCATCCAGGTCATCTTGGAAGCCTGAAATGATAACCGTCTCCTGAAGGAGGCTGCCGTTATCAAATCCCTAGAACATACACTTATGCTCATTAACTGCTTCCGAATGTTTCTCTAGGATTGGATTGATATCAACTTATTGCATCTCATGCAAAAACAACATCTGGTGTGATACTTGACATCTCATGATTTACTCAATTGCCTAAGTGATATGCTAATCATGCACATCCCTCTCCCCTTTAGTCTGTAAGACACCTTCAGAGAGGGTGACTCCATCATCTACAGATATACTACCGTGCTAGGAGTCATCCATTCTAAAATACCTTTAGAATGCTGTCTAAGCACCCAGATTGGGGCACTACCCAAATCTACATCTAAACCATAGATCTAGTTGTAGGGTTGCTAGGCACGCGCACAAGGGTCTACGAGGCATCAACCATGCCCGATTTAAAATTTAGCCGTGCCGAACAACCCGAATACGGAACTTTAAACTAGAGATTAGGCGAAAACAAGCATGTTAACAACTTTAACACTAAGTGAGAGGGATTACAACCATTGTAGATCCGGTCCTTCACTTCATATGCTCCGTGTTGTGGTCCCTTCGCTGCGATCATCGGGATCCGGACTCTCGAGAGGTTCCACGAAGAGAAAGACGCAACCTTTGCTTCCGATCTTCGATACTAAGATGATCTACCTTGAAGTTTCTTTAACACAAGCTAACACTCATAAAATGATGTGAACACCCTCATCTAAATGGCAAGGGAAGATGAGGATGATGAAGTAGGATTTTTTGCTCTCTTTATTTATCTTTTTCTCATATTTATCCATCACAAAAATCAAAGCAAGAATCCATTTCATGAAAAGAAGAAGAAGGAAGAAGATGAACAATATTAGAATCCTTTTGTGATGAATAGGAAAAGAAATGATATGATGAATAATGTAACCATGGTCAAACTAACCCTTGTAGAGATTTGACTAAGGTTAAAGGTTTGGTTAGGTTAAGAAAATATCTAGCTTAATATCTTAACAAAGACAAAGAAAGAAAGCTTCTAGAAACTTCTAGAAAACCTTAACCCTAATCAAACCCTAACCATGTTTAAACTCTACTAAACAAGTTGCATTAGTTATCATATCATGTTACAATATTATATATCACATATATAATATTTATCGTAACAAATAAAATAATACATTTAACATATATCGCATATATATCAATGTATTACCCGAGTGAGAAAAAGAATCTTTTAGTGAGCAAATATTAGTTAATGAAATTTAATATATCATATATATTATTATACATTAAATTATCGAATCAACACTTGATCCGACAATCCGGCTATATCGCATATAACCGGCTAATATTTATCCGTACCGATTCATCGAATCAACACTTGATCCGATGACCCTGCTGATATCAAATATCGCGAGAGTAGAATACGGTATCTCATATCGTAATATCCTCGGTCCCGCACATATCACATATGTGCTCCTACTCCGTTTTGCCTGAGTCAAGAAACCTCTGTGTAGGACTCTAAAGAATCGTCAATACGCCGGCAGTAGGTGATGATCATATCAAACACCCACAAGCTGCAAGCGGTCAGCTAAACATAACAGCTACCTAGGTATTGAGCGCTCAGAAGATCAACAAGCAAGCCTGTACATTCTCCCGCGAATCCAAACAGTAACACTCCCGTACAGTCCGGTCTCGTCGTCTGATATGTTGCATATCTCGCCTAGGGGTGGTAAACGTCAGACCCCAGTAGCTCGATAAGTCGTGTTGATATGAGGTCTATAACAGTTCGAGAAACTACTGATAACACTTACCAGTAAATCTCAGCAACCCTGGCCAGGGATTTCCGGTTATAGCCAATCGAACACAGCACAACATCAACTCCCTATACCGGGAGAGAAGAATCCCCTCCTATTGCTCATTGCCTCCATATGATTCGGGACTGTACCCAAAAGCCACCTTTTTACACGCCCTCTTGGATGTGGTATGATGGAAATCAAAGCACAGTGGGAATCACACAAGACTCTATGACGATCTCGGGTCGACAGACTACTCTGTACCAGTGTCACCGGAGAACTGCCATCTGACGTATGGTATAATACCATCTGGGAGTTCTCGGCGAGTCCGTCCAGTGTACCCAGTCTCCACTGAGCACCCGTACACCATCCTTGATGTCAAACACCGATGGATATGGGATCATCCATCGCCCATCATATGGGTCAAGATGCGTATACGCTAGTCTACTCTGGTGCATCGATGCCCTGTCTCGATACACCCTCGACTAGGAACAGTTATAGGATGTACTCGTCGACTACCGTGGCCCCACTATTATGATCTCATCATAGTCCCAGTAGTCGAGTACATATCCTAAGGGCTTTATCAACATGTAATATAGAGACAATCAGAGTACATGTTAAGATAAAGTACAACCAGATAGCATACTATCATGTCGAGCAAGAAAGTTCTCCCTATATATGTCCTAGCATCCACTACAATATACATCGTATGTACAGTAATGGCCTCTAGGTCATACATATAACTAACAATCTCCCACTTGCACTAGGGCCATCTGTTATGGTATCGCATACCCAACAATTAGCTGCGGTTGAAGTATCTCATACTCAACCATCCCATAAAAGTCTCTACTGGGAAAAAGGCCTTCGTGAGTGGATCCGCGCTGTTGTCCTCTATGTCTACTCTCCTAACCTCGATCTCCCTGGAGATCAACCATGTCGATGATCAGGTGATACTGCCTAAGAATTATATCTGGATTTCTGATGGGACGGTAGTTCCTTGGCTAAAGCCACAACTCCATTGTCACACAATGGTAGGAACGAAGTTCATCTTATGAACTTATATATATCCAGACTGCCTCTTTGGTAGCATCCTTGGTAATGATGTATCTTGCCTTTAATCGTCTAGTATGTCACGGTATCTAGCTTGGAACTCTTCCAACATACCGTCCCTCCACTGAGGGTAAAGACAATGCCTGCGACTGACATTCAGTCATCCTTATCACTCTGGAACCTTTCCAGTGATTCTCCCCAGGATCGATTGATACCATCTCACTACAACTAGTGAGTATCCTAACATCCAATTAGATCTATCCCATAGATCCAAAACCCAGGATTTAGGAGGTATCACTTTGATCCTATATGGAGAATCCTTGTGATAAGCGGAGATTAACCGTGCGTAGCATAGGAAACTCCTTCCCTATCAAGAGTATGTCATCCGCGTATTCTACGAGGATCACCACCATACTCTCTACTACCTTTTCGTATATACAAGGTTCATCTACCATTTTGATGAAGCCAAACTCTTGTACTACCACATCAAAACAGATGTTCCAACTCCGCGATGCCTGCTTTATCATATAAAACATCTTGCTCACGTTTCCGCTGCTCCCACTGACTGCGAAGCCCTCTGGCTGTGTACTTATAGACGCTCTCTTCTAAAATATCATTTAGAAAAGCAGTCATGACACCCAACCACCAGATATCGTAGTCATGGTATGTAGCCGTGGCAAGTAGGATCTGGATGGACCTAAGCATAGCTTTGAAAGTCTCAACTTTTCCATGTACACCAAGTAATCTTCTCAAGATATACTCGCTCCCGATGGGGATTTAACCCTTCAGATAAAGCAACCAAAGTCCATACTTTGTTGGTGTATAATGATTCCATCTCAGATCGATAAGCATCCAGCCATTCTTACAGAGTCCCACTCCTGATGGCCAGCTCGAAACTAGTTGGGTCATCATCTCATGATGCAATCCTCGCTCCCACTGTCATAAAGAAACCGAAGTATCTCTCAGGTGGGTGAGGAACCCTGCTAGATCGGCGGAGAGGCTGAGGTTCGTTGGAAACTATTGAATCTTTTGGTTCTACCAAATCATCAGCTGTATTTTGTATAGCTGGAACCTTTCCAGTTGTACATAACAGACCTTGCCTCGAGCTTGTCCGGATTTTTCTTTTAGGCATAGGCCGGACAACCCCAAATCTTAACAAAGATAAGATATGGGCTCCTTCCTTTCCATATCACATATGAAGTGGTAGGCAACTGATTTGATTTGAACCCTATTCAATAGGTATGCAACTTCACAAGTGCATAACTCCCTAAAGAAAATAGGAAACTCAGTAGTACTCATCATAGAGCACACCATATCACATAGGGTGCTATGGCTCCACCCCGATACACCGACGTGCTGTGGTGTATACGGAGGAGTAATGCTGAGAGAGAATCTCATTCTCCTTTAGAATAGTCCAGGAATTCCGTGCTCAAGTATTCTCCTCCTTGATTTCATCAAAGGACATAATACTTATACCTGTATTTTGGTTCTCTACTTCTAACTTATATTCTGTGAATATCTCAAAAGCTTCGGACATATGTTTCAACAGGAACACATGTCTGAATCTTGAGAGATTATCAGAGAATGTAATGAAGTAGAAAGAACCGATCTTGGCATGTGTAGACAGGGGACCTTTCATACATCAACATGTATCAATCCCAAGAGTTCACTAACTCTTTCTCTGTTTCCAATAAACAGAGCCATGGTCATCTCATCTTTGTGACATGACAGGAAAGTTTCACAAGATGTAAATTCAAACTAATTTAAATATGCATCTATATGTAACTTCAGCCAGTCGGGTCGCATTGATATGACCTAGTCTACAATACCTCAAGAAGGATTCATTCATTTCTGAACTCTTCCTCTTGTGTGTGTTCTGTATACTAAGAACTGTAGTTTGATTTAGAACGTCAATGATTTTAGATAACGTGTCTGAACCGATCAACTCTTGATATAGGAAATGTTCAAAACATTATCCAACAATACAAAATGATATCCTTTCTTTACTAATAAAGAGACTGATATGATTTTGTATATCAGGTTCGGTATCTAATAACATTTGTTCAGAATCAATATATTCTGGTAATACAGGGTGACAGTGACCAACGGACTTGGCTGCAACACTTGCACCGTTTTCTATCTCATGAAACTTATCACCCGTTCTCAGTTCTCTACTTATCTGTAGCCCATGTAACAGATTACATATACGGGATCCTGATCCGGTATCACATACCCAGGACGTAAAGGATACTGAGAAACAGTTCTGTGTAATGAACACACCCGAAGATGATGCATCAACATGCACTTTCTTCGTTTGGGCGGCACGGGAAATCTGGTATTCCCCAATTTCCTGCTCTGTCTTATAACAATTATAAGTTGGAGCGGGACCAACGTTCCCCAGCTCAGTATAACAAGTGGGTTCGGTCAATATATCCGTTTTATTATCTTGATTAAGGCGTGATATGGTCGCTATCTGGAGAGAGAGAGAAGAAAACACTCAGCGTATGCTATTGCAAGATTAGATTGGTTATATAATATATCTAATCAGGATGTCTCCCACTGTTTTAATCAAATCTTCCTTCAAACCCTAAAAGGAAAGACTAGCCGGGATTAATTACACGCTACAAGTTCGCCAATCTTTCAGCCAGGCCAGTGTCGGTACTTTGAGGGAGGTCCCCCGTGTTATCGCACGAACCTAATTAAAGTAAACCTCATTTTCCCAGAGGCGTAACCTCGTTAACACCTTTCTAGACACCTACTTGATCGGCTAATTGTAATGTGTAAAACTCTCCCAGGAGTAACTCTTACTCGCAGCGGGTATCGGGATCCAACTATCTCATAGAAGGTATGCAATCTCATTGCAAATTTCAACACTTGAAATTCCCAATAATATTTTACCCCAAGCAATCTATGACCTTGACTGAGTCAACAAACCATAGACCGCAAGTAAAGTTCAACCCGTCATTTCCCGATTGAATTAAACCCACCCGCACGACCCTTGACTGAGTCAACAAGGCCGCACGACTACCCTAATCCAATCGCATCATATGCTTTGCAGATAAGCACTAATCAGCTACCGCACACTACGCCTTGACTGAGTCAACAAACGCAGCACGAATACTAACTATTACTTATCTGAAATGACGGAGGGCTACGACAGGTTTTTAAGAAAACCCTTTGCGTAATTAACTTTATATCGTTGTAGAATCGAGTGATTTTAAATGGAGTGTTTTTGAGGCTTTTCTAGTTTTGCTAAAGGGGTCACTCCCGGTGAAGAGATCGTCGGCCCTTTCCTCATCGAATAAGGTGCAGGATATATCATATATACCGCTGTGCAAAGAAAGAACTATAGAAGCAATCAAAAGAAAAACCGAGTTTGTAGCATCTGCCAGTTATTGCTAAAGGAGTCACTCCCGGTGAAGGGATCTCGGTCCTTTCCTTATCGAATAAGGTGCTGGATGTTCTACAAGGAACACCGCTATGCAAAGCAAGAACTAGAGCTACCAGTTTTTATTAAACAAGTTTCTACAACATCTTAGGTTTCTTTTATTTCATTAATCACATTAATGAAGTCCCATTTTATTATGCTTCACAAGCATCTCTTTTGAAACGAAATCTGCAATATAACATATATCTCATATATATAAAATATAAACATTCGTCTCAGGCAGTAATATGATCTCATCACAGAACATTGCAGCAGAAGAACATATATGAAATATTGGATATACTAGGATGTCCGTGTTTTCAATACGAGCCTGTATAAAACACCGATTCCACGGTCGCGATGAATAGCCAAACCCACATCCCTAGACCCCTACGAGAGCGGCAAGCAACACTGCCAATTCTAGGGTTAGGAAACCCGGTCTCGACTCCTCGAGATGGTCTCCCACTGGACCCTAGAACCTGGTTACTTGTGCTCCCCGCCTTGGGTCTACCTAATGCGGAAAAGTAAATAATATACAACGGTGACATCTTCCGCTACCTGGAAGTGCCCCAATAAAAGAATATTACATACAAATGAATTTTACATGAATGAAAAAGGAAAACTCTCATCTCACATAAAACCCCCGGCTATTCAAACGCGACGATCCAATACAACATATCACAGCAACACATAATATCTCATATCATCAACGTAAGCAAGTATGCGTATCCCGATTGTCGTTGATGAATAGCAACGAAGCCGGCGATACACCACATACTACGCTTACGGTCACAGAAAAGAAAGTGTAAAACTACAACAGTTGGAATCCGCAACCTCCTTAGACATCACATGCCTAACCAAATGAATTCCTTATAAACTCCGCATTTTAATCTCATTATCGAAAACTCTTTTCAATATCAAGTCGGGCAATTCAACAAGATTCCCGACGTCCTGATCGAATGCTCGTCGCAAACTTTAGTAGACGGCCGCACCCCCGATACCGTCGACGAAGTGCACCAAGGCGGAACACCGCTACCGGGAGCACCCGAACGGATGCTTTCGGCGACGGGGTTCTCCTACAGTCACTTGGTCGGGGCTATGGGGCGTGGCTGTCTATTAAGTTTACCCGGCGAGTATCCGCGTACTCTACGTGATTGCGACGGACTTTTGATCACATCAAAATTCCGTGGCAACCGATCATCTGAGACTAAACTGCTATATTTATAATATTCAAATTAGTTATCTTATAACTACCTGTGGATTCCAAATATTGTATCACATTCCAGATAAATAGAAAAAAAAAAGTTAAACTTTCCGATCGAATCATCAAGCACCCAAGATTTCCCCAATATATCTCAACACTTGAAATCAGTTTAAAAACATTCATCACATGCCACAGTACCAATGGTCCAGCCGTAGAACGGTCAAGCCAACGCCTCACATGTGGCACGCCGTACTGCCCCAAACCCTAAGGTTCAAAGGGCAGTTCAAGACGGTCACATAATCGAGTTAAGGTTTGTTGTCTTCTAGAGGGTCTACCGAGTTACTTGCACGACTTAGAACATTCTTAAACACGAGAAAAAATCCAACTTTTGAAAAATTTTCCGACAGGGGAAAAAGTGAGTTATTGATATCCGTTCGAACTTTTTAACAGTTTCTAAAAATTATCCGAACAAAACTAAACAAAGTTAAAATATCCGATCGAAACTTTAAGTCCCCAATACAACCCAGATAATTCAACAGTTGAATAAAAAATAAAAATTTCCAGAAGACTCAGCACTTGAAGACAAGAATTACTATGCAAGACGCGTGGTGTAACTCAGCAAAGTGGCCGCGGAACCGCCGCGAAACCTAGGGTTGCGCCGCGGTTCCGCGCCTCGTTTGTCGAGTTAACATCACGTGCTTCACAGTAACTCATACAATTCCCTGCTGAATTTTTTGGCAATTTTTAATTCACAAAAAACCAAATTTTCAGAAAATTTCCAGAGAGTGGGTTTTATCGGGTTTTCCGGGTTCGATCGGACTTTAAACTTCGTCTAGACTTCGCCTAAAGCTCTAGCTTGGCTCTGATACCACTGTAGGGTTGCTAGGCACGCGCACAAGGGTCTACGAGGCATCAACCATGCCCGATTTAAAATTTAGCCGTGCCGAACAACCCGAATACGGAACTTTAAACTAGAGATTAGGCGAAAACAAGCATGTTAACAACTTTAACACTAAGTTAGAGGAATTACAACCTTTTTAGATCCGGTCCTTCACTTCATATGCTCCGTGTTGTGGTCCCTTCGCTGCGATCATCGGGATCCGGACTCTCGAGAGGTTCCACGAAGAGAAAGACGCAACCTTTGCTTCCGATCTTCGATACTAAGATGATCTACCTTAAAGTTTCTTTAACACAAGCTAACACTCATGAAATGATGTGAACACCCTCATCTAAATAGCAAGGGAAGATGAGGATGATGAAGTAGGATTTTTTGCTCTCTTTATTTATCTTTTTCTCATATTTATCCATCACAAAAATCAAAGCAAGAATCCATTTCAAGCAAAGAAGAAGAATGAAGAAGATGAACAATATTAGAATCCTTTTGTGATGAATAGGAAAAGAAATGATATGATGAATAATGTAACCATGGTCAAACTAACCCTTGTAGAGATTTGACTAAGGTTAAAGGTTTGGTTAGGTTAAGGAAATATCTAGCATAATATCTTAACAAAGACAAAGAAAGAAAGCTTCTAGAAACTTCTAGAAAACCTTAACCCTAACCAAACCCTAACCATGTTTAATCTCTACTAAACAAGTTGCATTAGTTATCATATCATGTTACAATATTATATATCACATATATAATATTTATCGTAACAAATAAAATAATACATTTAACATATATCGCATATATATCAATGTATTACCCGAGTGAGAAAAAGAATCTTTTAGTAAGCAAATATTAGTTAATGCAATTTAATATATCATATATATTATTATACATTAAATTATCGAATCAACACTTGATCCGACAATCCGGCTATATCGCATATAACCGGCTAATATTTATCCGTACCGATTCATCGAATCAACACTTGATCCGATGACCCGGCTGATATCAAATATCGCGAGAATAGAATACGGTATCTCATATCATAATATCCTCGGTCCCGCACATATCACATATGTGCTCCTACTCCGTTTTGCCTGAGTCAAGAAACCTCTGTGTAGGACTCTAAAGAATCGTCAATACGCCGGCAGTAGGTGATGATCATATCAAACACCCACAAGCTGCAAGCGGTCAGCTAAACGTAACAGCTACCCAGGTATTGAGCGCTCAGAAGATCAACAAGCAAGCCTGTACATTCTCCTGCGAATCCAAACAGTAACACTCCCGTACAGTCCGGTCTCGTCGTCTGATATGTTGCATATCTCGCCTAGGGGTGGTAAACGTCAGACCCCAGTAGCTCGATAAGTCGTGTTGATATGAGGTCTATAACAGTTCGAGAAACTACTGATAACACTTACCAGTAAATCTCAGCAACCCTGGCCAGGGATTTCCGGTTATAGCCAATCGAACACAGCACAACATCAACTCCCTATACCGGGAGAGACGAATCCCCTCCTATCGCTCATTGCCTCCATATGATTCGGGACTGTACCCAAAAGCCACCTTTTTGCACGCCCTCTTGGACGTGGTATGATGGAAATCAAAGCACAGTGGGAATCACACAAGACTCTATGACGATCTCGGGTCGACAGACTACTCTGTACCAGTGTCACCGGAGAACTGCCATCTGACGTATGGTATAATACCATCTGGGAGTTCTCGGCGAGTCCGTCCAGTGTACCCAGTCTCCACTGAGCACCCGTACACTATCCTTGATGTCAAACACCGATGGATATGGGATCATCCATCGCCCATCATATGGGTCAAGATGCGTATACGCTAGTCTACTCTGGTGCATCGATGCCCTGTCTCGATACACCCTCGACTAGGAACAGTTATAGGATGTACTCGTCGACTACCGTGGCCCCACTAGTATGATCTCATCATAGTCCCAGTAGTCGAGTACATATCCTAAGGGCTTTATCAACATGTAATATAGAGACAATTAGAGTACATGTTAAGATAAAGTACAACCAGATAGCATACTATCATGTCGAGCAAGAAAGTTCTCCCTATATATGTCCTAGCATCCACTACAATATACATCGTATGTACAGTAATGGCCTCTAGGGCATACATATAACTAACAATAGTAACCAAAATGCCTGATATAATATCCAAATCCTATGTGGAGAAACCACTGTGTGACAACAACAATATAACCGATTGTAGGATAGGAATTTTACTTCCTATAAAGTGCATGTCATCCAAATACCAGGACATCACACCCTACTACTTTCTTAAAAGATCCATCTCCTATTCTGATAAAGTCAAAGCCCATGACTGTCTTATCAAAAATAGATAATCTATCTCCGCCATATCTGCTTTATTCTATAAAAAGATATAAGCTACTTGTCCACTATACTTCCGCTGCTCCCACTGACTACGACAACCCTCTGGCAGAGTCATATACACGTGCACTTCTAAAGCTAGTTTAGAACGACGCTATACTCATCCTCCTACCGGGTCTCATAGTCTAGAACAGCAGTAATGGCAAGTTTAGGTAAACAAGAACCTCCTTGTCACCGTCCTTGAGGATACCGGAGTACCTCCCTGGTGCCTGTGGTTACCCACCATATCTGCGGAGTGGCTAATGGAATGTCAAACCAGATTTTATCTTTTGGTCCTATTAAATTTTCAGTAATCGTTTGCTGTTCTGGAATCACTTCCAGTTCTACCATACTCCCACTACTGTTTTCTGAAAAAATCCATTTTACTAAAACTGTGGCGAGTCAAGAACAATATCACTATTGATCTTCCAGATGGTAGAAAATTAACCCTCGTAAAAGCCTGAGTTATCCTATAAACTGCCATTACAGAAACGTGCCTTGAGTTATCCAGAGTCTGGTTTTATGCATAAGCCGGACAACTCCATATACCTAAACATCGTTAAGATATGATCCATTTTATATACAATATAGAAACAGAGTCACTGATCTAATTGGAACCAGATTCAAAACATGCAGCTGTCTCCAGTGCATGTCAACTAAATGGAGAGAGGCCAATCAGCATTACTCAACTTAGGAGTGCATCCAATTATGAGTAACTTGAAAGAGAAGCAAGTTCTCAAAAACCATTACTATTAACTGAATACCAACCACAAGTATCTACATCTTCGATCACCTTGAAGAATCCTGATACTTGCAAAACATGGTTCTCTAATTTATTCTTATACGTATAACTTCTCAAAACTTGGACCCTGTATTTCTACGAAACACATGTCTAAAACTGGAGAAGTCACAACTAAACAGAATATAGTATGAAGACCAACCCCTCTGTCCTAATGGACAGTGGACAACATACAATACTTTGTATAAGTCCCCTGAGTTTAATAACTCATACCCTGTGCGTCGTAGATTGAAAACTGTACTTATGGTTAAGAAGAATTACACCGCTGTTTAATGCTCCTTACCTAACCATCAACTGATATAGGTAAATGTCATGAACATAATTTCAAAATGTTATATCTCACTTTATAAAATAAATGTATAGATATATCAGATTGAAATTGGTGCATAACAACGGATATTCAAAACCAAATAATTGTTGTCCGGCAAAAACCCAGGCGATTTCCTCAAATATCACCAATTACAATGAATTCCAATATAATGAGAATGATCACCTAATTCCCAATAACTTACTCCCACTCATCATCTGTAAAACCATACAGATGTGAAAATCAAACCTGGTAAATACATACCCTGGAGTAAGGATCTAATTGAGAAATCAGTTTTCAATTAACAACGCATAGTGAAATTGAAACATGAAAATGTTTCGAAGGGGTATCCGGGTATTCCTAGTAATACCTCTTCCATTAACTAGATTCATGACTGTAATCGTATATACGCGGTTTGGTCATGAGTGATAGCGGTCGCAATTTACTTTGCTCTCTTTCTGATCCCTTTATTTATCTTTACTTATTACCTTCTGTACACTATACTTAGGCTAAATGGTTTTCTTCATTCCCTACCTTTCGGCACCTGCCTATGGTTTAGAAGAAGACTATCCAATAAACGCAATAGGTGTACCCTCTCCTAATCCTAAGAGCCCTCACAACCTGAGAGAAGGTAAAAGGAAAATACAACTGAATAGTCCTATTCATTTTCTCCAGAACCAGAATCCATTCTCGAATCTGGAACAAGTTCCTTCGAGTTCGTATATAACCATACGATGGATTTATCCAATGGAAGTAGATGTTCGTGGTAATACGGGGTGTTCTGGAGAAATGCAAAGGGTAAAAGAAGGAGTGGCTATGATGTATGCAACTCGGACAATCCAAAAGCAAGTGTTTTAAGAAAGTTCGGTTAACATGGTCACTGAGTTATAGTCTAGGGTCGGGCCATGATCGCTGCCAAAGAGAGAGAGAAAAGAAACACTCTATGTACACTCTAATCTAGATCAGAATGGTTAATCACTTTATCTAATCAGGATGTCTCCCACTGTATCCTCAAATTCTCCTCCAATCCTGAAAGAAGAATTAGTCGGGATCACCCGAGGAGTAAACCAACTCATCAGTGGGAATCGGGATCCAACTATCATTGTATGATAACGTGATGGGATCCACTCACGTTATCACACTCCAGAAGGTATGCACAAGCCTGGCAAGTTTCAGTTTCTTTAGAAACTCCCGATGTGATTTCTACCCCATGCTCTTATGACCTTGACGAAGGCCAACATATCATAAGTCACATGTCAAGTTCTACCCGTCATTATCCAGGTTAATTTGAACCCACCCGTACATACCCATGACGAAGGCCAAAATAGTAGTACGACTGTCCTAAACCAACGCATCTATCTATGCAACAGAAAAGTAACAAATAGCTACCATACACTATGCCTTGACGAAGGCTAACATACTTGGCATGAATACTAAGTGTTACCCGTCTGAAATGACGGAGGGCTACGAATGGTTTTTGGCGAAAAACCTTTAACGTAATGAACTTGATATCGTTGAAGGAACCAGATAGCTTTTTACAAAAATATAGTGACGAAAACCTTTGCTAAAGAGGTCACTCCCCGTAAAGGGATCTCGGCTCTTTCCCCATGGAATGAGGTGCAGGATATTCCAACTGAATACCGCGATGCAAAGCAAAAGTAATCGACTATAGTGAAGTTATTATCTTGACGCAAACCTCTTTCCAAGGGGTCACTCCCGATGAAGGGATCTCGGCCCTTGCCTCTTCGAATGAGGTGCTGGATATTCATAACCGAATACCACTGTGCAAAACAAAAGAAAACGTCCTTGTAATAACAGCTTTTTGAAAATTGTTCCAACAACATCGAATACGTTTGTTTTCCTTGCATTGATCAGAATCAATGCAGTCCCATCAATTAATCACACCACAAAAGAACGGAAATATGATGTACGTATATGCCATCAGCATTCGCCACTGGGTCCCGTCATCACCCGTTAGGTGACTTAACTAACGACAGAGCGGGGACAAGACTAGCACGGGTGTAAAACATATACAACATCTACTAGTATATATATCAATATATAATAATCGCTCCAGGCATGATAAATGCAACATCACAGAATAAGCGATAAGCATCACAGAACAATACAGATAATCTGGGAGCCCTGGGTTTCCTTTGAGCCGCAACTGAAACCCGGCGTTCTCCTGGTCATGTGGATAGCCCGTGGAATGAAAACCCAGACCCCTACGAGTGCGGCAAGTTACCCGCCAAAACCAGAAGCGAGGTAACCCCTTTCAGCAAAGTGAATGGACCACCCAGCACTTTACGGAATCCTGTAACTTGAGCACCCCACCTTAGGTCAACCTATAACCCCTACGAGTGCGGCGAATAGCCCGCCAATTCTAGAGTAAAGACCCCTCTGTCTCAAATCCATGAGATACGGGCCCGTTGCCCTCTAGAACCCGGCTATCCGTGCACACCACAGCGGGGTAATCCTAGTATAGAAAAGAAAATATGTACAAACGGATACATCGACCTCAACCCGGTCATGCCCCAAAAGAATAATATACAAACAGGCAGTGACGGCAGTCCATATGTCGGACGCTCGCCTCGTAATATCAAATATACAAATAAAACTAAACTGTACTATCATTGCATGCAAGCTATCCACCACGATAAATCCGCAACACAGCATAACACAGAACATCAACGTGAATGTCACGTTCGCAAACCCGTCTAAAAGAGCTATAGCAATTAGAGAAGATTTACCGCTCGAATGACATTCACGGTCGCAGATAGAAATGTAAGTACTGCAAACTTTAAACAATGTTAGAAAATATCGATTTCGAAATAACCCCCGAATAGCCCCAAACAACTAGATAAAACCATATCCAAACTGGGCTAAACAAACAACACAACTGCACCAACATTCCAGAGACTAAAGCACACAACAAAATTCAAGCCCAAAGCACAAAATTAGGCCAGCCTGCTCGGATTTTTGCCCAATGTGGCCGGTCGAAATTTTGAATCAAGGGCTCGTATTTGGAGTGTGTATTAGTGGTCACTTGAGTAGTTTTCTGCAGTTGTTTAAATATTTTTAGAAGACTCGGAAAAATTGACAGAGAATGGAATTCTAGCTGGTATTGATTTGGGGTTGTTTCGGTTTCGATATTTTGACATTGTCTAAACAACTAGTATGCGGTTAATGGTTTGGCTCTGATACAATGTAAGTCTATGGTAGCGCCCCGGCCGTCAATCCGAGACCAAATGCGGAATAAAAAACTTTTGCAAAACTGGCGCAAACGTAAACCTAAAACCCGGATCATTCCATTAACCGTAAACTAGTAAACTGTAAAAGAGTTTAGAAAGGTTATACCGATCGATCCGTGTCCTTTGGTCTTCAATCTCTTTGCCAAGCTCCCCGCTACTGCGCCGACGAAGTTCGCTCTCCGATCTCGCTCGTCGAAGTTCGGCTCCACGTCGAGAATTCTTTATACGGGCTCCCGCTTCAAACCGAAGCAACTCGGACATAAAGTTTACTAGCCGACATGTCCAAGATTGAAATAGAGAGAGTGTAGAATACTTTGTCTCAAGTCATCCAAGTATTTGGGAGGAGGTAAATTGAAGTTGCCAAGAGTTTAAGAAATGTGAGAAAAAGAATTTTCTTGCTTGGAAAAATTTGCTCGGCCAAGAAGGGAATTGGATCTCTGTGGATTATTTTTTGGTGGTCAGTCATGTAGTGAGGTGTACAAATTAAGCCACTCCAAAATAAATAATTCCTCTCTCCAAAAGAAGCATCCCTACAGCACACAAAAATCTCCCAACACCCAAAAGATCTTGCAAAATATCCTAATTCAAACAAAAGGCAATTAATGCACCAACTCACACTAAATATCCTAGCCACTCACCAAAACAAATTCCCCGCACACCAATTTCGGAATAGCCTAAGCCCATGGCCCATCAATAAATGCTCACGAAAATTTGCAAAGGAATTGGCCAAAAATTCACTGCTCACATTTCACACCTTAAATATTAAACCAAATGTTTAAAGTCGAGAAAAGAAATAGGCAACTTCAAAAAGTAATCTTGTAACGAATCACAAGAAAAAACCCCGTCCGTATATACATACCTGCATTCGTATTCGACTGAATACGGATACAACGAAACGAAAATATTCTAACAATCTAATACTAGAATCCGGCTTAAACCAAAGCCCACTAGTACGATCCGTCCGATCATGACACGTGCACAAGTGCACGTGAATGTTCGAACCCTGCCATAAAACCATACGGCCTCTACAACGTTTCGACCGAACTTGGGAAACTTTCTGTAGGGGACTCTAAATACTCATCAATACACTAGTAGTGGATTTAACCACAAGCACGTAAGTGGTACTAGCTGTACGTAACGGCTGCCATGGTATTGAGCAAAAGGGAGGCCGATGAGCGAACTCATCCTGGAACCCTGCTGAGCCTGTTAGTGACAATATCAGTACAGTCCGGTCCGATCGTCTATGAGTATCGCATATCGGGCGTAGGGGGCTGGTAACGTCAGGCCCCCAATAGCGGTATAAGTCATGTCGGAGTGTAGCCCAGAACACCATGGGAAACTACTGGAATACCTACCAGTAAATCTCACTTACCCAGACCAGGGATTTCATGTAATGGCTCTCCTAAACACAGCGCGATCTCACCCCCAATACCGAGAGAGACGAATCCCCTACCGATCCGCTCACTGCCTCCATATGGCTCGGGACTGTACACAACTAAAACCTGTTTGCACGACTCTTTTGAGCCGTGGTAGGGTAGTAATCAAAGCACAGTGGGAACTCACACGAAACAAATGACGATCTCAGGTCGATAGACTAACCTATACATATGTCACCAGGGAACTACTATCTGACGACAGGTATAATACCAACTAGCATGTTCCCAGCGAGTCTGTCCGGTGTACTCATAACCCAATGAGCACCTGTATACATCTTAGGTGAACCAACTGACACCAATGGCTTGTGAGACCGGCCACCGCCCCTCGTCGGTGTCACGACTGTATATACTAATCTACTAATGGAGTATCGATGCCCAGTCTCGAAACTCCCACGACTAGGGACACTTTAAGGATGTGCTTATAGACTACCCAACTCTCATGTATATGATCGCCATCATACTGTTGGTAGTCAAGAAAGAATCCTAAGGGCTCTATCAACGTGTAATAGTGATATGTAATATCACCTAAAGCATGTACACGATGATAAAGACAAACCAGATAGCATACTATCATCTCTAGTAAGAGTGTTCTACCGATATAGGTCCTCCCTCAATCATTGCAATCACGTGCCTGTGATCCAATAATTGACTTTGAGGGCACTATACCCAACACTTGTTAGTTTAACATTAGGAAATATTTTCCTAACCATAAAATTTAATTCTGTTTAACAGAGAAGTTCTCTCTTATTTTAGGAAGATTAGAAAAATATTTCCCACATAAAATTTAATTCTATCGGATGGTTTAATTGGTGATATTTTTTATCACAATTGGATTTTAAATCCAATATTCTCTATTAAAGAAGATTTTTCCATATTAGAAGAAAAATATTTCCTAAATAGAATTTATCATCTGATGATTTATTATCACCATCGGATCTTTGATCCAACGGCTCTGTTTAACTGAGAATATCCCTGTTTTTAGGAAAGTATCCCCCATGTAGAATTTAATTATGCTTGCTTTTAATTTGGGCGTCGGCGTGCACGTGTTGTGCACGTGGGCGCCACTTAAGAATTTAATTCTTATTTATGATAGATGCTCATGTGCTTTGCACATTAGCGCCCACGTGAGGAGCACTTGCGGCACCACCATAGGATTTAATCCTACAAGATTGGCACTGGCGCTGGAGTCCTCGTGTGGAGCTCGTGAGGCGCCGCCTCAACAAAAATTTAACAGAGCTTAGCTTGTTCCCGCCAAAATCTTCGTCCAAGAGCTATTAGTTCCTGTTTATGCCAGCTTAAGTTTCGTTTATAGATACGTGTGAAACCAGGCTCATTCATATACGCACATGCACACAACAGAGAAAAAAAAACAGGTGTTCAACGACAAAAACAAAGCATTTAATTGAACATTTTATTCTACAGGAAATAGATCACTAAACATGGGATCGAAAGTACAGGGATTCACAAAACTATGGACAAAATTATCTAACTCCTTCTCTGCCTTCTCCACCATGACAAAGTGGCGATCTTCACGAAGAGTAGCTACCCATAAATCAGCACCGCACCCATCTGCAAAGGCAGACATGACGACCCGATGAGCCCGTATCTGGCTTAGCAGCCGGACATAGCGATCCCTCAGAGCTGTGGTGATCAAACGTGCCTCGTGGAAGCACTCGATCTTGTCTTCCATGGCGTCGAGCATGGCCGGAGTCATCTTTGCCGGAGGAGGGGGAATATCATTGATCACAGACAAGAAAACCATCCAGAGCCAAATGGAGCCGATGGGGAGAGGTGATCCTATACGAGTCAAGAGCTCTTGCAGCACCGTGTCACATTGGTCATCCGTAAGAGTAGGGCTCACCAAGCGCACAGCAAAACGAAGAACAATTTCCCTAATGGGCACCTTCCATGGTTGACGGCGAGCATGTAGGCGATTACAAGCCATGGCTCTTTTCTGTTAAAATGATTCTCTGAAAATAAGAGAGAAAAGAAGCATTGCTTCAGATTATGAAGGGCGACATTTAAGTCTAGGCACAGAAAATGCTGTGCATGATAGAACTATTTCCAAGCTCTGGGAAAGAGAAGCTTGACTCAAAACAAAGTGGAGAAGGAAGGTGAAAAGACACCTTCAGTAAGCGCTAGAGCTAGAACAAATTGTTCTCGGCCCTTGGATTAAAGATCCAACGAACATGATTAGAAATCATCAATCAACCAGAATAAAATTCTGTTAAGGAAACATTCCTCACAATCTGTCCAAATAGGAAAGATTGTGCTCTGAAAATCAGAGCACCGGTGGATCAATGATCCAATGGTGATTTAAAATCACCAAAATACAGAATAAATTCTGTATGGGAAAAGATTTCCCAATCTTGTTAAAAACAAGAAGATTGCCTTCTGTAAATCAGAAGCCCTTGGATCAAAGATCCAACGGTGGGAAATCCCCAAATCAATCAAAGGAAAGATTTCCTTAACCGATTCAACAAATTGTCCTACCCTATATAAAGGCCTCATGACTTCAAGTCTCATATAGAGGAACCCCCTATAAATTTTGAGAAATCTGAGAAAGAAGAGCAAGCTCTTGGAAGAAGAAGATTTTCTTCAAGGTAAAAAGAACAGAAAGACGAAATCGCCTTATATAAAAGAAGAATTTACTTCTATTTTCTAAAATCATAGATCTATAAGACCAAGGTCTTTCATAACAGAGATCAAAGTATCTCATCATAAAATAAGAAGAAGAACATAATTCTTCTCACAGATCATAGATCTATAAGACTAAGCTCTTTTACACAAAGAGATCATGAACATCTCATGATAAAAAAGGGGGGAGAATAAGTCAATTCTCTTAGGATCACAGATCCATAAAAGCAAAACCTTTCACCAAAATAAGAGATTGAAACATCTCCTATAAAATAAGAACTGTGTTCTTAGAACCTTGAGACAAAATCTCTTATAAACGAGAATTATTTCTCGGATCATAAAACTGGTCAAATAGCGCTTTGCGCTCATGGACTGGCGCTCAGCACCAAGCGCGCTACGTTCTTCCCACGTGTGCGCTACTTGAACAGAAGCGCTTTGCGCTCTTTGGACTGGCGCTCAGCGCCAAGCGCACCACGTGCTCCTCACGTGTATGCTACTCAGTAGAAGGGCAATGCGCTCAAAATCTGGCGCTCGGCGCCAACCACACCATGTATCCTTCACATGCGCGCTGATAGAACATAAACTGTTCTTTAAATGAAGCCCCAGAGCTATGATGAATGCTCAGCATTCAATAAAAAACAAAAATATTGTCAGAACTCAAATCAATGCTCAGCATTGTCAAATGTTTAACCTTTAACTGAGTGGGCCGAGCCCAAGTTAGCAATAAACCCCTCATTCAGATTAATTGAGCCCATATACTCATAAATCTTTTGATCTTAGTCTCAAATTAGACAATAGATCTCTCAACCAAAATTGGTTCAAGGGCACATCTCTTTACTCCTCTGATATTTGTCGTTGTAATCCTTCGACGTCTTCAGAGAGGTGACGGGTCTCGATAACCAAACATTCCATGGACAGTGGGGTCCTTAAACTCATGGACTATGATGTCTTTAACCTTGCACTGTGGGGTTCTTAAACCCATGGACTATGATGTCCTTAATCTTGGACTGTGGGGTCCTTAAGCCCATGGACCGAGATGTCCTTAAACTAACATTGGACCGAGATGTCCTTAAACTAACATTGAACCGTAATGTCCCTAAACTAATTGACCGCAAAGTCTCTAAACTAAAACTATAGAGTTCAAATGCTCTTTTGTTGGATCTAAATGATCCCGTTAAGTTGATCTTAGTCTGAAATTAGACTAGCGTGTCCTTAACAAACGTTAAGTTTATCTTAGTCTAAAAATTAGACTAACGTATCCTTAAAAAATGTTTAACTTGATCTTAATCTCAATTGAGACTAACATATCCTTAAACCCAAACAAAAACCCAAATCTAAGAAAATACGGATTCGGACTAATCCACGCCCTACGGGCGACAACATAAATTAGTCTCCGTATACAATCCACGGGCAACCAAAAACAAAACAAACACACACGACATGAAGTGACCATCTAGAGAAGGAGAAAGTTGTTACCGCGATGCGGTAGCGTAATTAACTGTAGGGGGTTGTGCCTGAAGGGAAGAGCGTCCCCACAATCAAAAACCCCTCAAATGAGGAGGAATCTGACGAAATCTGCTACAACGGCCGCATCCGTCCAAACCTTCGATACATGCTGTCATAAATCAAGTTGGCATCTTCGGACAGGTGGACGGATAACACCTAATAGCATCTGCACTCGAAATTCAGACCCGGACGTCCCAACATCCCGGTCGCGTCTTTCGGCGGAGAACAGATTCTGGCACGCCCGGTGGGTCATTTTCCTCTTTCCACTCCACACTTCATGTGTCGTGTTTCGCGAAAGAATCGCGGTTTGACATAGTTGCCCTGGATTTGAGGTACTAAGATTTGGTGTCTTGCTCCATGTAGAAAACAGAAGATCAATGGCTTCAAACTGCATTAACTGCAATTGCAACTCCCGTTCCGCCTCATCTGGAGGAGTGACTTACGGGCCCCAAGCGGCCTCCATCTTCGCTATGCCCATAGAACAGGTGACTCAGGCCACCACTAGACTGTTCTTCGGGACCATGCTCCCGCCAACGAACTTCAGCGCTCCTATACCATCGCAAGAGGCTCCCAATAAGTCGGTCTTTGATTGGCTTGCAACTACTGCAGCCCCTCTCAACAGGTCGCCCAAGTCCACTGCCTCAGTTTTCAACAGACTGGACCGAAGCTCAGATGGGCCCATGAAGAAGCCCACAATTCCTGAAGAGGTTATCCCAAAGCGGGTAGCCATTTTTACTCCTGAAGTCACCAAGGCGGCTTCTCCAGCTAAGGGGTCGGTCTTCACAAGACTGGCCGTTTCAGCTCCCATTCCAGACAAAGTCATGAAGGCTGTTTCCCCTATTCGAAAGTCGGCCTTCGCAAGAATGACTACCCCCTCTCAACGGGTGTCAGTCTTCGACAGTCTAGCACCAATAACAGTCTCTTCTTAAAGCAGGGGGCATGAAGAAGCTCATCCAACAACGGAGGTGATTCCGGCCGCACGACATGCTCGACGTCGCCACTGGCGCCGAGTGAGGAAAGCTGGGGGCAGTTCACCTTCCGGACTAACACCGCCAGCTCCAACGGTGGAAGTCGATATTGTTGTTCCAACTGGGAATAGCTTTGAACCACTCAGGAGGGTCTGCAAGAAATCTCCGATTGCTATTCTGAAAAGGTTTCCTCCGCCTGTGGAGAATGCCACAAAGGCGAAGCTCGAACAGCCCCCTCAGCGGCTGTCCTCTAAAATTTACAAAGTCTGGCGCCAAGTCCAAGACTCGATGATTGATTAAGACTACCCCGCCGAAAGGAAAAGATGAAGGTTCGGCAAGAAGAGAACCATCCTGTCAAGCCACAGAAGGCGACAGCTATTTGGGTGCCCACTACAACGGCCCCCTCAACTTTGACCGCCCATAAGAGGAGAAGGCCAGAGAAAATTCCCATGTCGACGACAAATGTCAAGGGCACTGAGCCTAAACGCCCTAAGTCTGGGGGCATGATGGTGCATACCATCTATATGGCATCCGAAAAAGAGGATAGCTGTATCTCCATAGGTCATCGACCGCTTACGCGATCACAGACTAAGCTGAGGAGCAGCAACAACAAAAGCTCCAAGAGATGCTAACAGCAATGGCCGCACTCATGGGACCAAAAGCAAGCCCAAAGACATCTTCGGAGCAGCGTCGTGAGCAAGAAATAGATGCTGAATTCCTTCGGAGAATGCTTGAGAAGAAGGCTGCGGAACAAGCGGCCAACATAAAACAAATAGCCCTCTTATTCCAAGATATGGTGGGCATGATGATCCAGCCAGACCCTCCAGCCGAAGATCCTCCAGTAATAATTGAAGATGATAGAGGAGAGACATCAAATACTCTGTCGGCTCTGTCAGCAGCCAAGGAGGAGGCCATCCCTAAAGCCATGCTCGATGATTATATAACTCAGCAAATACGGGCTCATCAAGCGAATGAAGCAACTGGCCAAGTCGTTAGAACTGGGCGACCATATCCAGGATGGTACGATCAGATAAAGTACCCGCCAGGATACACAATTCCTAAATTCCATGTGTATAAGGGGACAGGCAATCCCCATCAACATGTCACTCAGTTTAGGGCTCTCTGCGGCAACACTAGAGGGGATGATAAGCTACTGCTTCGCCAATTCGTCGGCAGCTTAGCGAAGACAGCTTTCGAATGGTACTCAGAGCTTCCCAACGACTCCGTCAAAACTTTTACGTAGATGGAATTGCTGTTTACCTAACGTTTCGCCAGCGCTAGCGAGCGCACCCCGATCACCGCGTTAATTAACGCAAGAGTGAAGCCATGCGAAACATGGGTGCAGTATGCTATACAGTGGCGGAATCTGTGGTCGAAGTGCGAGCAGCGCATCGAAGAAGCGCCTAAGGTAGGCATGTTCGTAGGGACCCTCGACCCTCAGGCGACCATTTCACAATTTATGATGTTCTTCAAGCCAACTACTTTTCAAGCCTTGATTGACAAGCTGGCCCAAATGGACTAGATGGGCCACAGGCCTTCCTCTTCGAAGCCGAAGCCGCGGAATGAAAAAGGGAAAGGGAAAGCGACCTTCCTCGCCAATGCTCAACAGCATCCCAGTGGTCCAAAACTAACTAGTCGCCAAGACGAGAAACGGCGATTCTTTAATGAGAAAATGAAGCGCCCTTATTCGTTTTCCCGGGACAAAACGAAGAGATTGTTCGAACTGTAGTGCGCAACAGGCTCATCAACTTGCCAGATCTAAAATGCCCATTGCAACCCGGTGATGCTAATAATCCCAATTATTGCCCTTATCACCAAGCGATAGGCCATCCAATCGAAGATTGCTTCATCTTCAAAGGGTGAATTGAGAACCAATACCAACAGGGCAAATTCTCACTATCCGAGAATTGGAATGTAAACCCGCCCCAACCAAACGCTCTCAAAAAGGTAGACACACCGGGGGCATCATGCTCTTTTACAAAAGAAGCTCCATGGGAGGTCGTTCTTTCACAAAAAAATGAAAAGAATGCTGAAAGATCTCCAAACATGCCCGGCGATCAAATGGAAAAGTCCGCTCGAACCCGAAGTCATCAAAGGAATGCTGAAGCCGCGCCCGACGCCAAACATTGGTGGTAATAGTCAAAGCGCCCATACCCAGCCGTCAAAGTCTTCAAAGAAAAAGAAAAGGACCAAAAAGCCCGTGAAGCCTGATGACAAGTGCACGGACTTGCAGAAACATATTGACGCACTGGAAGAATATAACCAGATAGCGCGGACCCCAGTCACACTCCAAGAATTTCTTAGCCACATCCTTGAGGACGGAGATGATGACAATGGAGAAGACTCGTCGGATGAACCTGAGGATTATGTGGCAAGCTGCCATGTGATCTCTCACTCGTTAATAAACAGTGAAGAAGCTCCGGACGCAGAGAAACTGGGGGCAGATCCCAAGCTGGAACTTCTAGGACCATCAGACGAAATGATTAATGCATTCCTGAACGAAGCTCTTCTGAAAAGCAAGGCTGATCGAGAGCGCGAAGCGGTCATATTTGGAAAAGCCAAACGCCGACGACTGGACGAGAGGGTTAAAACACTACCACCAGATCAAAGCACATCCACCGCCAGCAAAAGCAAGTTCAAGATGAGGAAAATGTTTGCTAAAGCCATAACGATGGGAATGAAGCTGCCATCCTCCAAAGGAAACACTTCTGATGAGACACACCTTAATGAAGAGGATGTACATCCAAATTACTGCTTATACCATCAGAGGATTGCGCACCCTATTGAAGAGTGCAACGCCTTTAAAAACTGGTGACAGAGATATGTTGCCCACTGACAACATTTCAAGAGGATGAAGTGTGAAGCTCGTCGACAGTGAAAAAATACGATAGATGAGCACAAAAGAATTGCCGGCAACTGTTGCATGGTTGATAACAAGGGATCGCAAGTTCTTACCTTCGGGAGTGATTCTGAAGAAGAAATGACTCTCGGCCCTCTCTTCAAAAAATCCACCTCGGGAAAAGAGGAAGAACAGAAGAGCTGCAAGAACATTCAGCTGCGCAATCGCACGCTACCTGAAAAGAATCTCGGACCTGCAAACAAGGGATCGAATAAAAAGGATAAGGGGAAAGAAAAGATCCCTGAGGATATCGCCCTCGATGATCGAGTCGTCGAAGAGATGGCAGCCAAGGACCCGCCCAAGAAAAACAAGGCAGATTACAACGTTCTGGCACACCTGAGGAAGCTACCCTCACAGCTAAGCATTCTTGACGCCCTTCTGCTATCTAAAGAGGCGAGAGATTCCCTGATCAAGGCACTACAAAAGTCCGAACAGTTTCAAGCTTTCCTTGTCGAACAAAAGATGAAGGACGAGCTGGAAGAAGTGCACACGGCCGATATCACCTTCGGCGATGAAGACCTCCTTCTCGAGACATGCGAGCATAATCGTCCCCTTTATGTCTCCGGATACTGTCATGATATCAAGATAGGCAAAATTCTGGTTGACAATGGGTCCTCCGTCAACCTCCTCAATGTAATAGTGTTGAAGGAAATCTGCATGAGCGTTCAACACCTCGCTCGGGATAAGATCACTATCTCCGGGTTTGACTCCCAGTAATCAAGGACGCTCGGGTCTGTGATACTGACATTACGCTTTGGGCTGCTCATCACGGACATTAAATTTCACGTCATTGATGCCAAGACATGCTACAATAGTTTGCTTGGCAGGACTTGGTTACATGAGTATAACATCATCCCTTCTACATAACATCAGTGTATGAAGTATTTCAAGGATGGTCTCGAGTATACCGTGACAGGGGAGTTGAACCCATTCTCCGTGAATGAAGTCCAAAAGTATGAAGATGCAAAATATTTCTTACCAGATTTCGAAGACACAGAAAGATGCCATAAACCGAAAACAAGGCTATCACCACTGTTCCGGTCTTCGGGAGCGATACCGAGGAGGAAGAAGAAATAATTTATTCAGGGCCGCCCCAATGCAACAAGCCGGGACCGTCCGCCCCTATGCTAGTCTTCGGCAGCGACTCAAAAGATAAGGTCAATGCAGTATTTTCCGTTCGGCCGTTAATGCAAGCCTTCGCTGGCGATGATCGGAGTTTGCAAATCGCCATGGTTCCGCAAGAGCACTATAAAGAGCTCGACGCACTTGATACCTACGGTGTGCAAGAACTGCAGACGTTCTACGTCCCTCCCAGGCAAAAAGATGAAAAGGCGATCCTCTTTTATCGATCCACGGAGACCAAAGTGGAGAAAGAAATTCGGCATTGTGCTGATTCTGCGCTTGATAGGCTCCAGCCCATCCGTCTACCCAGATACTACAAGAAGGATTAAAAAGGCAGTTGAGACGCCAAGGCATACCCTTCAAATAAACTGCTCGACAAGCTCAGTTCTACAACAGGATCTGGAAAGTCCCCGGAACTCGGCAAAAATTGCCTAACGGGAGAATGGAAGCGATCGGGCTTGGATATATCTGATCCAAGAAACGGGAGTGATTCCATGGCTGCTGCGTCATACATTACTTCGATGAAGAAGGAGATGCTCTGTGGGAAGATGCTAACCCTGAACTAAAACGAGGTCCCGCCGTGAAAGTGCTGATTAGTCGAAAATAGTGCATATTTTAGCCGGCAATTTCCTCATCATTTGCATTCATATAGAAGTGTTCGGCATTCATATTTTACATATTAGCAAAACTGTCGCAAAATATCAGATTGCATGTATTAGACTCTGAAACCGACACTATAAAGGAAATTAGCCACATTTCATGGCATCGCATCATCCCTACATTTGCGCAACACTTGTTTTGAGATCTGTGCAGGAAAATCCAGAAGAAAGGCCAAGAATTTATACGGTACCGCTAAAACATGACGCCAACTCAATGATTTCAGTTCTGGTATCAATACAAAAGTGAAAATACAAATCAACATATCAGATGAAGCCTAAAATACCATCAAAAGACCACACCAGAAGAACCAAGCCATCAAGCCACCACTTGGCCGCGGAACCGCGGCGCAAGCCGGCTTAGGCAGCGGTTCCGCGGCGGCCTTGACAGATTATCACTCCAATTTTGCTGCAGAACTCCTAGCTCAGCTCCTACACTTCAAAAGGACACTCCAATTTCCAAAAGACTCCAGAGACTTCTGCCAGATCAGTAAGCTTTGGGATCAACACTAAACTAGCCTATCATTCTAGAAACTTCTTCTTAAACCCTAGCTTAAACCCTAAGCTAAGCCTAAAAAACTCCTTCTAGAAGTCTTTCAACAAACTTTTGGAGGGAACTCAAAGGCTTAGGGTTTGGGTGCTCTATAAATAAGACCCTAGGCTTACTTGTAAAAGTGATTCAATCTTGGAAAAATCAATCCATTAGTTCATTTTAGCCATTCTATCTCTTTCTTCATCTTCTTCTTCCACAAGTCTAGTGAGAGGACATGTGTGAAACCCTAACCCTAATTCCAATCAAAAGCCAAGATCCCGAGTACCCATCAAGGAAGAAGCCTTGCAACCTTTTATGCGCCGAGCCAATCTTCAACAGAGCAAGTGGTCCAAACCGATCCACGACTCACGGAGCCGAGCGACGCAAATTCAACAATTTAGTTCTTCCTCTTGTAGTTCTTGAGCGACTGTAATCAAATTGTTGATATAAATAAAAAGTGATATTCTTTTATCTTGTTTTCTTTAAATTCTCGCATCATGATATCTTTTCAATTCTTGAATACTTTCTGTCTGATGATGTTTGAGTAATACTCCGCTCGTCGAAGAGTCGAGACGATCAATAGAATGATGATGTAATATATCTTAAATCGATTCTTGAATCCTACGAGTTTTGTAAACCCTATCAAGTTCAAGAATCGATGACCCAATTCGTTGCGATGCTTTCTTGATTGATATCGCTCGAGATTGGGGAGTTATGATCGTTTCTTGAAATTGGTAGAGGCTAGAATATGAATGATATCGATGAAAGAACAAGGGTTAAACGATGAAACCCTAGTTTCATCAAAAAAGCCCTAACTCTCGTCGATCATCATCGATCTAGTATCAATCCTTCGAAGGACAAGAACACGAAATCTTGAAATTACATCACGTCTATAGATCCGATCGATTCCTACGAGCCTCATTTAGATTCTTGACATTTTTGGTTGGAAATATCATCGAAATACCGATTCTTGATTTGTTTATCAGTTTCTTGATTCTTGACTAAACATCGTGACACCCGAATCAATCGATAAATTCTTGAATCATGTTTTCTTTTCTTTTCGATTAACTTTTCGATTCAAACAAATCAAATATAAAAAAAACGAATCGCACAATCCCTGTGGACGATCCGCACTCGCTTACGATCTACAACTGACACCGTAGTTGATTGCGGTCAAATATAATTTTTTGATTGTGAACTTTATTCAATTTTCTAATTACCGACACAAAGAGACTCTTATCAATTTGTTTTACTTACTCAGTCTCGCGTTCTATGATCAATCAAATAGTGCCGAAATCGAGGACTATTTGAATCGATACTTTTACATCCAATCAAGACGATATTTCAATCAAAATGGCGCCGTTGCCGGGGATCGCGCGCTAATTCGTTTCATATTATAGTTTGAATTGAAAGAATTATTCCATCGTTATTTTGAGATCAAAATTCGTGCAAACCCTAAACGATTTGTTGTGGTTCATTGCAAGGAAACCTGGAGCTGTTTGGCAATTGAAGAAAATTTTTGGAAAATACCAGAGAGTTGAGGGAGTCTACAGAAGCTCCCTGAAAAAGTTTGGTGCAGTGTTCTCACCACCCTACCGCGGAAGTGCGGCATAAGGAGGGATTCACGGCGGAACTGCGGCATCTTGGGGGGATCTCTGTACAATTTTTCTTCAGGTGATTTCTTACCTTCTCCTCTCTCCTCTTTTTAGCTCCAACTGACAATTTTCTGCAGGATTCTTTGCAAATAATCGCAGCGCCGCAAAAAGCAAAATTAAATTTGTGCGTGATTTTGTTTCTTGGTTGTTTGCATTCTAATACGGATATTAAGGGGCACGGCCAAATCCAAATTAGGTGGGGATTTCATTACCCTTCCTAGGCTCCGAAAACCACAAAACTTGCATCCGCATTGACCCACATTAACTAAAAGAAATCTAGAGAAGACTCTAAGGACTGTCGCGCTCAATTAGGACAAGAGAAGGCCGTGGGTAATTCATTGCTTATCCGCGTTTTCTTGTAGTGCCTAAGGCGAGTGTGTCTAAGGCTAGTGGTTTTTAATTAGGCCCGCTACTTACGTAGTGGAGTACCGTCCCACTTACCTGGCACTTATCCGGCCATAGGGGGACAAAGAGGCAGTGGAGGATTCTATCCTGCGACTTGTCTTTTGGCAGTTAGGAGCGGTCTAGAGCCGGACCTAGGTGACCACTAGATTCTAGGGTTTGTGTGCTGCATTTGTTTTGTCGCATCATTTTTTCAAAAATTCGTCCCTTTTTCAAAAGCAAACACCGCATTAATTTATTACCCCTAATTATAAGCCAACGCTGCCACTTGTACTAACCCTTTTTAGTGCAAGATAGGCTGGACACGGGAATCTAGTGCCCGTTTAGTCCGCGTACCCTTTATCGACTCCGAAGTCGATATTTCTCCATTTACCTTTTCTTTACCCACTACCACACCCACACCGATGGATCCAAATCCATCAAACTTGTTTAACCCTAATCTGCCGCCGTCCGTTGGTGCACAGAATCCACCCCGCATCTCTCTCTAGGAGAGGTGCTACCCTATTCGAGGTTCTCTTTCGACCTGCTTATCCACACCACCAGCCAATGGGGATAACTTTGAGATTAAGCCCCAGTATATCAATCTTTTACCCAAATTTCACGGACTCGAGACTGAGGACGCTTACGTTTTCATTACCAAATTTGAAAACGTATGCGCAATGATGGGTACGTCACAACTTTCAGTGGATGCTATGCGTCTACGACTTCTTCCATTTACATTGTGCGATATAGCCGAGAAGTGGCTATATAACACTACCGCACACTCTATTACTAATTGGGAAGAATTCGTCGCTGCATTCCTTAAGAAATTTTACCCAATACAAAAGACGGCTCGAATCCATAGCGAACTGAATCAATTTGCCCAGCTCCCTACCGAACCATTTTCAAAATGCTTTGAACATTTCAAGGATCTATTGGTTCAATGTCCTCATCACGGCATCCCGAGATGGGACTTTGCCGAATCATTTATGAGGGCATTAACCCAAACACTAAACAGAGCCTTGAAAACATGTGTCAAGGTACTTTTATGACCAAAGATGATGGGGAAGGTTTGAAGTATTTAGAAGAGTTCGCTGAAAAATCACTACAGTGGGAGAGTAGAACCCAATCATTGAATAGGGGTGGCGTACACCAAATAGATGCGTCCATAGGTGTTCGAGCTGAGATGGCAGCAATGCAAAAGAAGCTCGACGCTATGGAACACAAATTTGCAGCAGCCTCCCTAAACCCAATATCGCTCCCCAAAACTGTTTGTGGGTGCTGTTCTGATCCGTCAAATTTAACGGAAGAATGTCCATTAAACTCTGCGTTTCAAGGTCACGAGCATTCTAATGCCGCATTTCAAAGACCTCGAAACGATCCATATTCTTCCACGTACAATCAGGGTTGGAGGAATCACCCGAATTTCGCTTGGAACCAAAACCAATCTCAAAACACGGTTCCAAACACGAATAATTTTCAAAGGGCTCTTCCTCCACCACAACAGCAACCCCTTCAACTCACTCAGCACCCCTATCAGTCACAAAATTTCCAAAATCAGGTCAACACTCCTGCACAGTCTAATCCTATGACCTGTTCTGACGAGTTCTCTCAATTCACTCAAACCATGAAATCACTTTTGTCAAATTTCATAGAAGTTTCGACTGAGGTTAGATCTTCCGTCAATGAGATAAAGAAAAACTCAGCGTCACAAGATGAGAGTATCAGAACGATGGAAGCTGAAATCGCACGCCTAAAAGCCGAAATGAGTGCGAGAGAAAAAGGGAAACTTCCCTCTCAACCCCTACAGAATCCTGGGCATTACAATGTAAATGCCATCACAACGTTGAGATCGGGAAGAGTGCTGAACAATCAGGTCGGGGAAGGTATTGATGATACTGAAAATCATATCAACACCCCGGCTGAGACCTTTCCACACACACACACTTTTCCTTCTGATACTTCTTCTTCTACCATACCATCTTCTCGAGAGCCTATTCTCCATTTCCCACTAGACTCGACACCTTCTTCCAACCCTTATAGTTCTCCACAGACAGTCCCCACACCTTTTTTGGGACCTCGTCTACCCCCTCTTTCTTCTCCTATGATGGACCCTGCGCTTATTGCGAAAGCTCATTATCCGAACCGGTTAAGGGCTAATAGAACGAGTCCTCATATGGAGAAAATTATGGAAATGTTCAAACAGGTTAACATCAATATCCCTCTCCTAAATGCAGTTCAACAAGTCCCCGCTTATGCGAAAATTCTTAAGGACTTGTGCACTACGAAGAGGAAGGCTCAAGTGCCGAAGAAGGTCTTTATGGCTAATAATATCAGCACTGCTTTTATTCCCCAGCTACCAAAGAAACGAAAGGACCCAGGATGTCCTACAATATCGATTTCGATTGGGGGTAAAAACATAAATCGTGCTCTTTTAGACCTTGGCGCAAGTGTTAACCTACTCCCTTATTGTAACGTTTTAAAAATAATTAAATAAATAATTAAATGAATAAAATTGTTTAAGTGAATTTTATGATTTTCGGTAAAGTAAAATGTATTTTTCGAAAAACTAAACCGTGATTGTTTTTCATTATAATTTCAAAAATACCTATTTTAATTATGTAATTACTAGTAAATAGTGTTTATTTAGCCACTTATAAATTTTTAGTTCAATTAAATATTTTTCCTAAATTAAATATTTTAAATATTAACATAAGCTTTATTTTTTATTTAAATTAGTGTAAATTACAAATTTGAATGGTTTTAATTTATAAAAATGAGCCATGGTATATTAGAATCAAGTGTGTAATATGCAAAATCTTTTCCAAAATCTCTCCATGGTTCTAGAAATTTCTAGGAAAAGGGTTAAATTGAAAAAGTTAGATAATAAAGGGTTTAAGTGAAAAAAATGCATTATTTATGAACTTTCTACACAATACCACACATTTTTTCTCTCTCTCCACCCTCCTCCCTCTCCATGGCCGGCCTCCCCTCCATGGGTAGCCCCAAAATTTTCCCCCCATCATTTTTGCATTAAAAATCATCAAAATTCATCAAAAATTCCAAAAATAAATCTCAAAAATTAACATTCAACCTCTACCATTTTCCTTTGACCTATTTAGCATGGATTTTGGAGATGGAAAGCATGCATTTTGGAGGCTTATTTTATGTTTGGGTTTCATATTTTGGAGGTATAAATTTCCTTCTTTTGATTTATTGTTATTAGATGTTCATTTAAGCATAATTAGATTTAATATATTAATTCTATTTGCTACTTTTAAAATTCAAGTTAGGGTTTGAAAAATCAAGTTGTGATTTTTATTAATTAAATAAGGTTATAATAGCTAGTTCAACATTTTTAGAGTGGAAAAATCTTGCATGGTTGTTGTATAATAATTTGTTTATCCAAAATTGATTTAATTAAGCTATTTAGCTAACTAGGTTTTTATAAAATGTGTTTGTGGGTAATATAAAATTCTAATTAAGGTTGCTATCATTAGATTGTAGTTTTAGTGAGAATATTAGCATGTTAATGGAAAGAAAAACTTAATTTGATCACTAGTTTCTTTTGATGATTGGAAAAATACTAATAAAATGCTATTTTTGTAAACTAGATTTTGGAAATTCCTAAATAAATGAGATTAAAAATATAATTTATGGTTTCATTATATCATTATCATCATGAATTGTAGTTTAAAACATTAATCCATGTAAAATCAAGTTTTGTTGTGGAATTGTGGTATTTTGCTTGAAAAATGTTGAAAATTGTTAAAGGTTGCAAACTAGAAATTTCAAATTTATACAAATTTGTGTAATAAAAATATAGTAATGGTTTGTATAGTCTAGTTATGATATTTAATGAGTTTTATGACCATTGGTTTCATTTAAATGTTAAGTTTTGATGAAAAACGGTAAATTGGTATTTTCGGGTTTTACGAAATTGGACGGTTTGATGGATTTTAGGGTTTCGATGGATTTAATCATGTTTTATAATATAAGTAAGGTGTTTTAAAACTACGAGTTATTTGTTGATGTTTATTTCGATCCATCGGAGTTTGTACGCCGATATCGAGCGATATTTGGTTCTTTTGCGTAGACGGGACATAGGTTTTAACCTATGCTTGTTCTTTGTATCGTTTGACTTTCGTATGTGATTCAGTTTACGATACTATTTATATGTTTGCATTTAGGTACCCCTCACGTGGACTGCGGGTGATGAAGAGGAGGATGGCGACACTGTCTTCGGCAGACATGGACCAGGTGAGTAGATGTATATCTACGGGGGGAAGTCGGGTGGATGGCGTTTAGCACCCCCGCAACGTAGAATAGGAATAGTACTTATTGACATTAGGAAACCAGATGTGACCCTAGATTCTTAATGAGTAGGACCCTAGTAATGACCCTAGGCTGGACTAGACTGATTTAGGAAAACCATATCTGAGGATGAGTACCTTGGAAGAGGTTCGTAGGTTTCAGATAGAAACATACACACGCACACACTGAAACTCGACATAGGGTATACGTGTATGTGTGTATATATATAGAACTAGGTATAGGTATATACATATATATACAACACGTATATGGGATACATTGATGTGATATGATATCCGAGATATGATGAAACAGTGTAACTGGGCTTGATGCCGTGATTCTTGGCTATACAGTCGTATTAAGTGTTAGAGGATCATTAGAGAATGAGATAATGAACATGTATACTTAAATTATAAGGGGTAGTGATGATATTGAGGTACATAGGACTCTAAAATAGTACCCGGACTGTAACCTGTGATTGATCACGATATGGGACATGTATGACTTGATTACGAAATCATATAGGTGTGACCTGATGTCGATATCATAGAGGTGTGACTTGAGGACGATATGATATCAGTATAACTTAATCACAATATGATACATATGACATGATATTTCTGAGGATAAACTAATGATGCTTATTATGATGGCAATGATATATGATTGATGTAGGCGATTACAGTTTAGCACCTTGATCATGAGATGTGTTGGTGATGACATTATACGAATAATGAGACACCTAGGAGATACTTGACCCGTACCCCGATATTGGGATGCCGTACGATGGATTTTACCGTATGAGGCATAGATATGATGATTGATCCGCACTCTTGATTCGAGGAAGCCGTACTACGTACGTGACGCTATTGAGGCGGGATCGCTGACTATTAGAGATATTGATTCAGACCTTAGGTAGACTCTAGTTTCTTACTGACTAGTCTATTAGGTTTAGTTCCTTAGGATGTTAGATGGACACTAGTTTAGGTTCGACTCACATAGTGGTAGTTGTACTCGTATTTCGCAGAGGAGTGGATAATGCACATCTATATTTACATTCATACTGTAATCATCATGGTGCATGTTCTTACATATGTTGCTATAATTAGTATAAACCTTACCTGTTAGGACACCAGCACTATTACCGATGATGCGCATATTCCAGGCACACTTATTTGCCAGCTCACACACATCATCATCGGTAATTGCTATGTCACGTACACTTTAGATCATATTATCTTTTATTGATAGAATCAGTTAACAACTAAACCGATATAATATTGTGATTACTCTCTGATGTTAGTATAAGACATGATATTTATTACTTAGACATCCATGCATTCATATTTTCATGTTATCGCACAGTAGTATGGGCATATGCCGACACTTATCATATACTTACTCATGATTTTGAGATTTGGATTTCTATGAGATTTCTGGATTTTTGGGGAAAACCGCAAAAATATATAAAAACTTCTCTCTCTCTCCTCTTCTCTTTTTAAAATAAGATGCGGTTTTCTCGTGATGTATGTGTCGTCCACCATGAGTATTTCATGTTTTCTGTTGGATTTCGAGACCCAATTCGAGGAGTGGATGAACCGTCTCGGGTACATGGTGGGCCCGGTATGGTACCCCGGGGCAAGAAGATCGAGTTGTAGACGATGAGCCTGGCAGGGGAAGGCTACCTACCGGTGATGTCTGGCGCGGCGGATATCCGGAGGATACCGACCGTTGTCGTGAGATTTGATGATATGGGCCGATCCGGACTGACGGAGCCCGAGGTATTGAGACTATGAGACTTGAGATTTACATGTTTGTGTCGATGCTTGACACGGATTTCTATGGATTTCATTGTTGAGATTTCAGATTCTTATACACATTTTACTATGATAACAGCCAAGATTTCTTATACAGATATACCTGGATTTCAGGATTGCTTATTTTACATTCATGGCGCATGCATATCCATTCATATAACATAGTACTATATGAGGCACTGACACGAGCACGGAGTATCTGCACTTACACGTAGTATTACCCTGCTATTACTAAGGATTGAGATTAGTAGTGTATTATTATGACCTAGGATAGCGTCGTGCATTCGATTTCTTTTTGTAGATGTCTTCTACTCACGAGTTGGCAACTCACCCCCGTTGTGCCAAATTTTATTACAGGTTCGATGTACAGGTTTCCCTGGCAGCTTGCTGGCACATCTATTCTTTCATGGTGATTTGCACGGTAGGTTGGTTCACTTGTATCCGAACCACCATTGTACTTTTATTCATTCATTTGTATCTAGTAAGCTCCATCAACCATATTTGTATTACTTGATAAGTTTATTGGACCAGTCTTTTATTTCGACCTTAGAGTCGCGCATGTATTATTCTGATCTGGTGGTTTTGTTTTCTTTGAGTTTTGAGCCTCGTCTTTTGGCGTTGTATATTATTGTGCTTGTTGTGGTTGTTTCCGCCTGTTGGCGTTGATACTAGCACCCGTTTGGGGATGCTTTTTATTGTTTATTTATATTATACTTGTTGTACCCGTCTGGGGGCCAGTTTTTACAGAGGAGACTCTGCCGAAATTTTTGGGAAAAATTGCTGATATTTTTAAACTTGTTTTTCTTCATGTTCTTTTACTTCTTCTTCTTCTTTTATGGTTTAGATTTCTGGGCTTCGGCTTACTTAGGTTACGTTGCGCCTCTAGACGCTTCGTAATCTAAGTGCCGATCACGTTCCGTACTTTCGGGTAGTGACAAAGTTGGTATCAGAGCGCTAGGTTTAACCTTGTATAAGTCTAGGTGACCCTTGGTTGATGGAGTAGGCGATTTAGGTAGAGTAACGTACCGTGGGTATGGTCCGCGGCATACTTACGATACGCTACTCTGCTTAAGGAGCCTTAGGATGTACGTTTGTTTGCACCGTATTTCATTCGTTCCTTTGATCTATCTTCGTCGATGTCGGAGAGTGGTTTCTGTTACCACGGGGCGCACTGGCAGAGGGAGCTGCGGCTCGAATACGATAACCATTAGAGTATTGGTTATTCTTGAGGATTGAAGCATTGCTTAGCGTGCGAACGAAGGGTATTCACATGCCGTCCGGATGAAGTTAAAGGGTTCGAACGATTATCAGAAAACCATTTTCCCAAGTTTAAAGTATTCGGAAGAACATGCAGGTATTTCGATGGACCCTCTAGAAGAATGAAACCCTAACTCGACATAATGACCACGAGAACGCCCTTGAACCTTAGGGTTTACTGCAGTTCCGCGGTGTCATTAGTGAGGCTTGGGTTTGCCCTTCTACGGCTGGATCATCGATGCTGGGGTATATACCGGATATTTTTAAACTGTACTTGAGTGTTGAGCTCTCGGGGACTTATGGGATTTTGATGGATTGATCGAAAAGTTTAATGTAGTCCGGATATCATGTGAAGGGATCGACTACGTGGGAGACTCTAGATATGAGTATTGCCGTTGGTAGGGCAGTCAGCACAGCTACGAAGAGACGAGTTCGAAGCAATCGACATCAGAGGAAAGAGGCGCACATTGACGATAGTGTTTACGATTGTGATTTAGTGATTTGAATTTCATATTTTCGTTGATTGGATTTTGGTATTTTGAGGACTTTGTTCTACGATTGGTATTTCATGTGTGTACCTTCATTTCATTCTATTTGTGTTTCATATATCAGTTGTATTGATGTTGTTTAGTACATACCCAGTGCACTTGATTTGGTTTTAATACCTTTTGTGATTTTGATTTGATTTCGTGCATATGGTTACACATGATTTTGACATATGTTTCGACCTAGTTTTCATGCATTTTTGTGCTGTGATTTCGATTTTGATATTCGATATATGTTTTCGTGCACCATGTGCACCTGATTAGGATTCTTGCGCATACTTGGCGCACTTGATGCGATTTTGTGCACACCAGATGCACTAAATCGGGGTTTTGTGCAGATTAGATGCACCTGATATTGAGTCGTGCACGCCCGTTGCACTTGACAAATGTTTTTGGTGCACACCTGTTGCACTTATTTTTGTTGTTGTGTGTATTCGTGGTATCTGTATTTTGTTTCGATTTCAGTGCGCACCGGACGCACATGATATTTTATTGATATGATTGGGATTGATTTCAGTTTGAGCAGTATGTTTCCATAATCACTATTATTTGATTTAGTAACCAGGCGGGACGTGTATGTTAAATAAAAGATATATATATATATATAGTTATTTTTTTAAATAAACGTCCGCTACTTATGCCGTGACACGTGCATCACACGGCGATTTTCAAAAAGGCGTGTTGCATATTTCCTTATCCAGATATTTGGACGATTTTACTATGATGCACACTATATTTAAGTTATAGTTTTGATGTATATTATGCTGGTTTTCGTATTGGGTTTTGATATTTTGTCTTCACCATAACTCCGATGATTGCTTTATGCTTGATGGAGTTGATTTTTGTTATGTATTGATGATTTCGGAGCCCCGACGATTTGAGTGTTTTGCTAAATGTTTTAGTATTTGGAGGGGGAGTTTTAATTTAAATTCGGGGACCGAATTTCTTAAAGGGGGGAAGATTGTAACGTTTTAAAAATAATTAAATAAATAATTAAATGAATAAAATTGTTTAAGTGAATTTTATGATTTTCGGTAAAGTAAAATGTATTTTTCGAAAAACTAAACCGTGATTGTTTTTCATTATAATTTCAAAAATACCTATTTTAATTATGTAATTACTAGTAAATAGTGTTTATTTAGCCACTTATAAATTTTTAGTTCAATTAAATATTTTTCCTAAATTAAATATTTTAAATATTAACATAAGCTTTATTTTTTATTTAAATTAGTGTAAATTACAAATTTGAATGGTTTTAATTTATAAAAATGAGCCATGGTATATTAGACTCAAGTGTGTAATATGCAAAATCTTTTCCAAAATCTCTCCATGGTTCTAGAAATTTCTAGGAAAAGGGTTAAATTGAAAAAGTTAGATAATAAAGGGTTTAAGTGAAAAAAATGCATTATTTATGAACTTTCTACACAATACCACACATTTTTTCTCTCTCTCCACCCTCCTCCCTCTCCATGGCCGGCCTCCCCTCCATGGGTAGCCCCAAAATTTTCCCCCCATCATTTTTGCATTAAAAATCATCAAAATTCATCAAAAATTCCAAAAATAAATCTCAAAAATCAACATTCAACCTCTACCATTTTCCTTTGACCTATTTAGCATGGATTTTGGAGATGGAAAGCATGCATTTTGGAGGCTTATTTCATGTTTGGGTTTCATATTTTGGAGGTATAAATTTCCTTCTTTTGATTTATTGTTATTAGATGTTCATTTAAGCATAATTAGATTTAATATATTAATTCTATTTGCTACTTTTAAAATTCAAGTTAGGGTTTGAAAAAATCAAGATGTGATTTTTATTAATTAAATAAGGTTATAATAGCTAGTTCAACATTTTTAGAGTGGAAAAATCTTGCATAGTTGTTGTATAATAATTTATTTATCCAAAATTGATTTAATTAAGCTATTTAGCTAACTAGGTTTTTATAAAATGTGTTTGTGGGTAATATAAAATTCTAATTAAGGTTGCTATCATTAGATTGTAGTTTTAGTGAGAATATTAGCATGTTAATGGAAAGAAAAACTTAGTTTGATCACTAGTTTCTTTTGATGATTGGAAAATACTAATAAAATGCTATTTTTGTAAACTAGATTTTGGAAATTCCTAAATAAATGAGATTAAAAATATAATTTATGGTTTCATTATATCATTATCATCATGAATTGTAGTTTAAAACATTAATCCATGTAAAATAAAGTTTTGTTGTGGAATTGTAGTATTTTGCATGAAAAATGTTGAAAATTGTTAAAGGTTGCAAGCTAGAAATTTCAAATTTATACAAATTTGTGTAATAAAAATATAGTAATGGTTTGTATAGTCTAGTTATGCTATTTAATGAGTTTTATGACCATTGGTTTCATTTAAATGTCAAGTTTTGATGAAAAACGGTAAATTGGTATTTTCGGGTTTTACGAAATTGGACGGTTTGATGGATTTTAGGGTTTCGATGGATTTAATCATGTTTTATAATATAAGTAAGGTGTTTTAAAACTACGAGTTATTTGTTGTTGTTTATTTCGATCCATCGGAGTTTGTATGCCGATATCGAGCGATATTTGGTTCATTTGCGTAGACGGGACATAGGTTTTTAACCTATGCTTGTTCTTTGTATCGTTTGACTTTCGTATGTAATTCAGTTTACGATACTATTTATATGTTTGCGTTTAAGTACCCCTCACGTGGATTGCGGGCGATGAAGAGGAGGATGGCGACACTGTCTTCGGCAGACATGGACCAGGTGAGTAGATGTATATCTACGGGGGGAAGTCGGGTGGATGGCGTTTAGCACCCCCGCAACGTAGAATAGGAATAGTACTTATTGACATTAGGAAACCAGATGTGACCCTAGATTCTTAATGAGTAGGACCCTAGTAATGACCCTAGGCTGGACTAGACTGATTTAGGAAAACCATATCTGAGGATGAGTACCTTGGAAGAGGTTCGTAGGTTTCAGATAGAAACATACACACGCACACACTGAAACTCGACATGGGGTATACGTGTATGTGTGTATATATATAGAACTAGGTATAGGTATATACATATATATACAACACGTATATGGGATACATTGATGTGATATGATATCCGAGATATGATGAAACAGTGTAACTGGGCTTGATGCCGTGATTCTTGGCTATACAGTCGTATTAAGTGTTAGCGGATCATTAGAGAATGAGATAATGAATATGTATACTTAAATTATAAGGGGTAGTGATGATATTGAGGTACATAGGACTCTAAAATAGTACCCGGACTGTAACCTGTGATTGATCACGATATGGGATATGTATGACTTGATTACGACATCATATAGGTATGACCTGATGTCGATATCATAGAGGTGTGACTTGAGGACGATATGATATCAGTATAACTTAATCACAATATGATACATATGACATGATATTTCTGAGGATAAACTAATGATGCTTATTATGATGGCAATGATATATGATTGATGTAGGCGATTACAGTTTAGCACCTTGATCATGAGATGTGTTGATGATGAAATTATACGAATAATGAGACACCTAGGAGATACTTGACCCGTACCCCGATATTGGGATGCCGTACGATGGATTTTACCGTATGAGGCATAGATATGATGATTGATCCGCACTCTTGATTCGAGGAAGCCGTACTACGTACGTGACGCTATTGAGGCGGGATCGCTGACTATTAGAGATATTGATTCAGACCTTAGATAGACTCTAGTTTCTTACTGACTAGTCTATTAGGTTTAGTTCCTTAGGATGTTAGATGGACACTAGTTTAGGTTCGACTCACATAGTGGTAGTTGTACTCGTATTTCGCAGAGGAGTGGATAATGCACATCTGTATTTACATTCATACTGTAATCATCATGGTGCATGTTCTTACATATGTTGCTATAATCAGTATAAACCTTACCTGTTAGGACACCAGCACCATTACCGATGATGCGCATATTCCACGCACACTTATTTGCCAGCTCACACACATCATCATCGGTAATTGCTATGTCACGTACACTTTAGATCATATTATCTTTTATTGATAGAATCAGTTAACAACTAAACCGATATAATATTGTGATTACTCTCTGATGTTAGTATAAGACATGATATTTATTACTTAGACATCCATGCATTCATATTTTCATGTTATCGCACAGTAGTATGGGCATATGCCGACACTTATCATATACTTACTCATGATTTTAAGATTTGGATTTCTATGAGATTTCTGGATTTTTGGGGAAAACCGCAAAAATATATAAAAACTTCTCTCTCTCTCCTCTTCTCTTTTTAAAATAAGATGCGGTTTTCTCGTGATGTATGTGTCGTCCACCATGAGTATTTCATGTTTTCTGTTGGATTTCGAGACCCGATTCGAGGAGTGGATGAACCGTCTCGGGTACATGGTGGGCCCGGTATGGTACCCCGGGGCAAGAAGATCGAGTTGTAGACGATGAGCCTGGCAGGGGAAGGCTACCTACCGGTGATGTCTGGCGCGGAGGATATCCAGAGGATGCCGACCGTTGTCGTGAGATTTGATGATATGGGCCGATCCGGACTGACGGAGCCCGAGGTATTGAGACTATGAGACTTGAGATTTACATGTTTGTGTCGATGCTTGATACGGATTTCCATGGATTTCATTGTTGAGATTTCAGATTCTTATACACATTTTACTATGATAACAGCCAAGATTTCTTATACAGATATACCTGGATTTCAGGATTGCTTATTTTACATTCATGGCGCATGCATATCCATTCATATAACATAGTACTATATGAGGCACTGACACGAGCACGGAGTATCTGCACTTACACGTAGTATTACCCTGCTATTACTAAGGATTGAGATTAGTAGTGAATTACTATGACCTAGGATAGCGTCGTGCATTCGATTTCTTTTTGTAGATTTCTTCTACTCACGAGTTGGCAACTGACCCCCGTTGTGCCAAATTTTATTACAGGTTCGATGTACAGGTTTCCCTGGCAGCTTGCTTGCACATCTATTCTTTCAGGGTGATTTGCACGGTAGGTTGGTTCACTTGTATCCGAACCACCATTGTACTTTTATTCATTCATTTGTATCTTGTAAGCTCCATCAACCATATTTGTATTACTTGATAAGTTTATTGGACCAGTCTTTTATTTCGACCTTAGAGTCGCGCATGTATTATTCTGATCTGATGGTTTTGTTTTCTTTGAGTTTTGAGCCTCGCCTTTTGGCGTTGTATATTATTGTGCTTGTTGTGGTTGTTTCCGCCTGTTGGCGTTGATGCTAGCACCCGTTTGGGGATGTTTTTTATTGTTTATTTATATTATACTTGTTGTACCCATCTGGGGGCCAGTTTTTACAGAAGAGACTCTGCCTAAATTTTTTGGAAAAATTGCTGATATTTTTAAACATGTTTTTCTCCATGTTCTTTTACTTCTTCTTCTTCTTTTATGGTTTAGATTTCTGGGCTTCGGCTTACTTAGGTTACGTTGCGCCTCTAGACGCTTCGTAATCTAAGTGCCGATCACGTTCCGTACTTTCGGGTCGTGACACTTATTCTGTCTATGAGCAATTAGGGATTGGAGAGCTGAAACCTGCTCACTGCACTCTCCAGATGGCAGACCGATCTATCACCAAACCAAGGGGTAAATTAGAGGATGTGTTGATAAAGGTCGGGGAATTTATTTTCCCTGTAGACTTCATTGTGCTCGACACACAGCCTGTAGCAAACCCCCGGAGCCAAATTCCGGTGATTCTGGGTCGTCCTTTCCTTGCCACTTCCAACGCTGTTATAAACTGTAGAAACGGTTCAATGAACTTATCATTTGGAAATATGACCATTGAACTAAATATCTACAAAGTTGGAAGTCAGCCATCAGAACCCTCTGCTCATATTTTAGATGTGTGCTTTGTCCATGAGATCGGTCCCGATAGCTGTGGAGCTGAGGATCTTTGCTTTACTGATCTCAATGACATTACCACATCTCTGTTTGATTTCACACATGATCTTAGTGAGGACACTTTCTCTACACTTGAGTCCTGCACTCCTGACTTTTCTCCACCCGAGTCTGTATCTTTCACAGGCTCTGAGCTTCTTTGTAAATCCAAAAACTACTCAATGATCCCTCCTTCTATCATGTTTCCGCCTGAGTTAGATCTCAAAATTTTACCTTCTCACCTGAAATATGCATATCTAGGTGAGAATGAATCTTTATCGGTTATCATATCCGCTTCTCTTGCATCAGAGCAAGAGAATGCACTTTTATCGGTATTAAGATCTAACAAAGAGGCGTTTGGTTGGAGTATGGCGGACATTAAAGGGATTAGTCCCTTGATTGTTGAACATCATATACATGTGATGGATGATGCCAGACCGACCCGAGAACCACAGAGACGGTTGAATCCCGTCATGAAGAAAGCGGTCATGAAAGAGATCGTCAAATGCTTAGATAATGGTATTATATACCCCATCTCCGATAGCCAGTGGGTGAGTCCTATACATGTCGTTCCTAAGAAATCCGGTATCACTGTTATAACCAATGAGGCAAATGAGTTGATTCAGACATGCGCCCAAACTGGGTGGCGTGTATGTATTGATTATAGAAAACTCAATGCTGCCACGAGGAAAGACCATTTTCCTCTACCATTCATTGATCAGATGCTGGAATGCTTAGCGGGACGAGAGTATTATTGTTTTATGGACGGTTACACAGGCTATAATCAGGTCCCCATCGCCAAAAAGGATCAAAATAAAACCACTTTTACTTGTCCTTTTGGTACCTTTGCTTACAGTCGCATGCCCTTTGGGTTATGCAATGCTCCCGCTACCTTTCAGCGGTGTATGATGGGGATATTCTCTGATATGGTAGAGAATTTTCTGGAGATCTTTATGGACGATTTCTCGATTTTTGGAGACTCTTTTTCTGATTGCCTAGCGAATCTTGACGCTGTTCTTACTCGTTGCAAAGAGAAGAACTTGACTTTGAACTGGGAAAAATGCCATTTTATGGTCCAAGAAGGAATAGTACTTGGACATGTCATTTCACAGAAAGGCATTGAGGTTGACAGAGCTAAGATAGATGTCATTCAAAACCTCCCTCATCCCAAAAGCGTCAAAGATATTCGATCTTTCCTTGGCCATGCGGGCTTTTATAGGAGATTCATTAAGGACTTTAGCAAAATTGCTAGACCTTTAACTCTTCTCCTGGCCAAGGATACGACCTTCCATTTTGACTCGGACTGCGAGACAGCTTTCAACTCACTTAAACACTCACTCACTTCAGCCCCCGTTTTATCATCACCAAATTGGGACTACCCCTTTGAGCTGATGTGTGACGCATCTGATTTTGCAGTAGGTACAGCTTAGGACAGCACATCGAAAAGATGCCACACGTGATTTACTATGCAAGTAAGACCCTGAATGATGCGCAAATCAATTATACAACCACAGAAAAAGAACTCTTAGCGGTTGTATTTGCATTAGAAAAATTCAGGTCTTACTTAATTGGCTCATCTATAGTTGTGTATACTGACCATTCCGCTTTAAAACATCTTCTGGCGAAGAAAGATGCAAAAGGTCGACTAATACGTTGGATCCTTCTGTTACAAGAATTCGATCTTGTTATCAAAGATAAGAAAGGATGTGAAAACGTAGTAGCTGACCATCTTTCAGGCATCATTTCTTCCCCTGTGACCCTACCGATCAATGATTCATTCCCTGACGAACAACTCTTGAGCATATCCACTGAACCATGGTTCAGGGATATTGTGAACTATCATGCCACGGGACTTATACCGAGCGATTGGTCAAAACAGGACAAATATCGTTTTCTTTCCCAAGTAAAACACTTTTACTGGGACGAGCCTTATTTGTTTAAATATTGTCCTGATCAGATCATTCACCGGTGTGTCCCGAATGAAGAGTTCAAGAGTGTTCTTTCATTTTGTCATGATCAGGCCTGTGGGGGTCACTTTGGTCCTAGAAAAACAGCGGAAAAGGTTTTGCAATATGGATTTTATTGGCCCACCTTATTCAAGGACGCATTTGAGTATTGAAAAACCTGTACACAATGTCAGTACACGGGTAGAATATCCCAGAGGAATGAAATGCCTCAGCAATCCATCTTGGTTGTTGAAATATTTGATGTTTGGGGCATAGATTTTATGGGTCTCTTTCCCAACTCCTTTGGGAATTTGTACATATTGCTGGCGGTTGATTATGTCTCAAAGTGGGTAGAAGCCATTCCATGTCGCACTAATGACAAGAAAGTTGTCATTAAGTTCTTAAAAGAGAATATCTTTTCGCGATTTGGACACCCACGCGCTATCATTAGCGATAATGGGACACATTTCTGCAACAGGTCTTTCGAGACTCTTATGCGAAAATACTCAATCAACCACCGACTTTCTACACCCTATCATCCCCAAACAAGCGGGCAGGCTGAAATCTCAAACAGACAAATCAAACATATCCTGGAGAAAACTGTTGCTAAAAATAGAAAAGACTGGTCGACCAAACTGACGGATGCTCTTTGGGCATTCAGGACTGTATATAAGACCGACCTAGGAATGTCTCCATATAGGATAGTGTTTGGAAAAGCATGTCATTTACCCGTCGAGATAGAGCATAAAGTATTGTGGGCTATAAAAGAAATAAATTTTGATCTAAACCTTGCTTGCACTTTCGGAAGCTGCAAATAAATGAGCTAAGCGAACTCCGCGATGAAGCTTATGATAACGCTGTAATCACAAAGAATAGGACTAAGGTTTTTCACGATAAAAACATTTTGAGGAAAACATTTTCACCTGGTCAACAAGTCCTTCTTTATGATTCATGATTACACCTTCACGCGGGTAAGCTCCGATCTCGATGGAAGGGACCTTTTGTTGTGCGGTCTGTATATCCGCACGGGGCAGTAGAAGTAGAAAATGTTAAAAATGGCACCTTTTTCAAAGTAAATGGACATAGACTAAAGCCGTATTTTTCCACTGACCCCACGGAGGAGCTCTTGTTCTTACAAGAGCCAGTTTATTTGGATTAAAATTCCTCCGTCTCACCTTCATGTCCAGTATATCACTGCATCATCTTTTGAATGGAGGTGAGTGAAAAGAGTAAGTTTGGGGGAAGTTCTTCACTTATATATTTTGCCCCCACTACTAATTACCCCATGCTTACAGTTTTTGTAGGTATAGCGTTTGGCAACAGTGAGGACACTGTTGAAAACAAGTTTGGGGGAGGTTTGTGCTTATTTTTTGCATCATTTGCATATCATTTGCATAAGCACAAAACATTTCTTTTAAAAATCTATAAAAATTGAAAAATTTTCAAAACCAATAAAAATTTAAAAAATTTCCAAGTATAAAAATAATTTTAATATTTACACTTTTTTGTATATAAATAAGATAATGAAAGTTTAGATAGTGAAAAATTGCATCCATAAGATTAGAAAAATTTAAGAAAGCTAAGAAAATTAGAAGTTTTCTTATACGAACTAGTAATAAGTAGTTATGAGCCGTTGTCCCAAGGGTTAGTAAGATGAAGGACGTCACTAATCTGAGGATAAAAATAAGTCTGAAAAATAGTTTCTATTCTGAAAGCCTAACATTTTGAACGTTGATACCCTGCTATTCGCACTTACACACGTCTTAAAGCCTGGGATAGTAGAGGATACCTTGAAATGCTCTTGTCTTAAAGCCGATGTATGAAGGAAATAAAAAGAAAAAAAAAAGTGAATAAAGAAAATATAAAGTGGTGAGAAAAATGGACACTGGTTTTCTTATCACCAAGGGCAATAAAAAAAATGTATAGCGAGGGTGCTTCTTCACCTAGTGCCCTAAGGCCAACTGGTCTGGGAGTCACTGCTATGCCTGAGGTGGTGCAAGACGAGGAAAATACACCAAGTAAGCAAGCACAGGAGTAATCGGTCGGTTAGTACCTCAAGAAGTATTAACGGTCACATGAAAGTGTGTGAGCAATTCAAAATATTCATTAATTAAAAAGTACTGAGGCTGATGGGCAAGAGTATGATAGCTTGAATTGAATTCTCCGGGTGTAGGGATGTCCTTACACACACGCAGGGTGATATGATCGATGTTTGGAAGAAAGATAGGAATGAAGAATAAGACGATGTTTTATTGAGGGAGGACGTGATTTCTAACATCTTTTCATGACCATTAAGATAGGGCTCATGACAACCGAAAAGCTAGCTTAGTTAGAAACCCTAATTTACAAGGCTTTTCTTTTACAATTCTTGTCTTTAAATGTAATATTCATGATCTTTCTTTTATTATTGGATTTTATGGGTGCAATCCGCTGAAAACCCTCAGGAGACAACACTCCTCCTACTAGGGACACCTAGAGGTTTAAAGGCTTGTTGCACATGCTCAATGCAATCGTGTTGCCTACGAAAGTGTGCTAGTTAGTTTTTCTCTTTCTTTATTTTCTCCTTCTCTTTTTAATAAACAGTTCACTCGAGACGATCGAAATTAAGTTTGGGGGAATTTGATTAGTCGAAAATAGTGCATATTTTAGCCGGCAATTTCCTCATCATTTGCATTCATATAGAAGTGTTCGGTATTCATATTTTACATATTAGCAAAACTGTCGCAAAATATCAGATTGCATGTATTAGACTCTGAAACCGACACTATAAAGGAAATTAGCCACATTTCATGGCATCGCATCATCCCTACATTTGCGCAACACTTGTTTTGAGATCTGTGCAGGAAAATCCAGAAGAAAGGCCAAGAATTTATACGGTACCGCTAAAACATGACGCCAACTCAATGATTTCAGTTCTGGTATCAATACAAAAGGGAAAATACAAATCAACATATCAGATGAAGCCCAAAATACCATCAAAAGACCACACCAAAAGAACCAAGCCATCAAGCCACCACTTGGCCGCGGAACCGCGGCGCAAGCCGGCTTAGGCCGCGGTTCCGCGGCGGCCTTGACAGATCATCACTCCAATTTTGCTGCAGAACTCCTAGCTCAGCTCCTACACTTCAAAAAGACACTCCAATTTCCAGAAGACTCCAGAGACTTCTGCCAGATCAGCAAGCTTTGGGATCAACACTAAACTATCCTATCATTCTAGAAACTTCTTCTTAAACCCTAGCTTAAACCCTAAGCTAAGCCTAACAAACTCCTTCTAGAAGTCTTTCAACAAACTTTTGGAGGGAACTCAAAGGCTTAGGGTTTGGGTGCTCTATAAATAAGACCCTAGGCTCACTTGTAAAAGTGATTCAATCTTGGAAAAATCAATCCATTAGTTCATTTTAGCCATTCTATCTCTTTCTTCATCTTCTTCTTCCACAAGTCTAGTGAGAGGACTTGTGTGAAACCCTAACCCTAATTCCAATCAAAAGCCAAGATCCCGAGTACCCATCAAGCAAGAAGCCTTGCAACCTTTTATGAGCCGAGCCAATCATCAACAGAGCAAGTGGTCCAAGCCGATCCACGACTCACGGAGCCGAGCGACGCAAATTAAACAATTTAGTTCTTCCTCTTGTAGTTCTTGAGCGACTGTAATCAAATTGTTGATATAAATAAAAGGTGATATTCTTTTATCTTGTTTTCTTTAAATTCTCGCATCATGATATCTTTTCAATTCTTGAATACTTTCTGTGTGATGATGTTTGAGTAATACTCCGCTCGTCGAGGAGTCGAGACGATCAATAGAATGATGATGTAATATATCTTAAATCGATTCTTGAATCCTACGAGTTTTGTAAACCCTAGCAAGTTCAAGAATCGACGACCCAATTCGTTGCGATGCTTTCTTGATTGATATCGCTCGAGATTGGGGAGTTACGATCGTTTCTTGAAATTGGTAGAGGCTAGAATATGAATGATATCGATGAAAGAACAAGGGTTAAACGATGAAACCCTAGTTTCATCAAGAAAGCCCTAACTCTCGTCGATCATCATCGATCTAGTATCAATCCTTCGAAGGACAAGAACACGAAATCTTGAAATTACATCACGTCTATAGATCCGATCGATTCCTACGAGCCTCATTTAGATTCTTGACATTTTTGGTTGGATATATCATCGAAACACCGATTCTTGATTTGTTTATCAGTTTCTTGATTCTTGACTAAACATCGTGACACCTGAATCAATCGATAAATTCTTGAATCACGTTTTCTTTTCTTTTCGATTAACTTTTCGATTCAAACAAATCAAATATAAAATAAAAGAATCGCACAATCCCTGTGGACGATCCGCACTCGCTTACAATCTACAACTGACACCGTAGTTGATTGTGGTCAAATATAATTTTTTGATTATGAACTTTATTCAATTTTCTAATTACCGACACAAAGAGACTCTTATCAATTAGTTTTACTTACTCAGTCTCGCATTCTATGATCAATCAAACAGTGCCGAAATCGGGGACTATTTGAATCGATACTTTTACATCCAATCAAGACGATATTTCAATCAAGTGCCAAGTCTGTCATTTGAAGAACAGATGGACAAGCTAATAAGGGAAGCGGGTCAAAAGGTCCGAGACAACCATAATCGTGAAATGGCTATTTACGAGAAAGCCAGGACGCAGCGCCTCCTTCAGAAATCTACAAAGAATGACGATGTCCTTCATCGCTAGTCCGTCACAAAGAAGACACGACGCGGAGGCTAAAATAAACTGAAGAACGGAAAATATGTTTGACAGCAGCATAGCGGGTCCAAAACGCTAAGCGAGGCAGAAATGAGCAGCCGGGATCCGTCTCTTATAAAGAAGATGGGTCAAGCATATTCTTTTCCCCAAGACAAGACAAGGAAGATATTCGATCTTGTCATAAAACATCAGATAATGATGCTCCCGGAGTCCAAGCACCCTGATCAAGCAGGTGAGGTTCATCATCCGGACTATTGCTCCTATCACCAAGCGATAGGGCATCCTCTTGAAGACTGCTTTACATTTAAAGACTGGGTCGATGACCAGTATCAGCAAGGCTGGTTCGCTCTATCCAGCAGTTGGAAGGTAACCCCAACACAGAAACATGAACCGAAAGCCACGTATGCGGAGAGAGTAGAACAAGACCAACATCGGTCTTGGAAGCGATCTCATACCTGTCACGTGATAACGCTGTCAGAAGAAGAACCCAAGAATATGGATGACCTCCCCTGGTGCTTCGAAAATGATGACAATGAGGTAATCTCAGAGTTTCCACCGGTGCCAAAAGAGCTAGAAGATGGGATACATACAACTGCAGATAACCTCAAGAAAATTGACTTGGGGACGGCAAGTGACCCGCGGCCGACATTCGTCAGTAAGTTATTGTCTGAAGAAAGGGTGGCTACGCTAAAAGACGTGCTCAGGCAGTATAAAGACTGTTTCGCATGGAACTATTCCGAGATGCCCGGATTGGATCCAGAAATAACCGTCCACAAATTGGCGATATCTCCATATGTCAAGCCGATCAAACAAGCACCGAGAAGAATGCGGCTCGAGCTTGAGATGAGTATCAATGCCGAGGCCAAGAAGCTAATCAACTCCAGCTTCATCCAAGAGGTTCAGTATCCTGACTGGATCGCCAACAACGTCTCAGTGATGAAGAAAAATGGGACGGTGCGCATATGCGTAGACTTCCGGGATCTCAACAAAGCTTGCCCGAAGGACGACTTTCCAGTACCAGTCACCGAGCTGATGATAGATAATACATCCACTTATGAAGTTTTCTCTTTCATGGACGGCTCATCAGGATACAAGCAGATAAAGATGCATCCCGAGGACCAGAAGCACACCGCTTTACGGACCCCTTTGGGCATATTCTGCTACAAGGTGATGCCCTTCGGTCTAAAGAACGCCGGTGCCACCTATCAGAAGGCCACGACGAAGATTTTCGATGACCTCATACATGAAATCGTTGAATGATATATTGACAACCTCGTAATTAAAAGAAAATCATACGAGGAACATTGGGAGCATCTGAAGATCGTGTTTCAGCGCCTTCGGAGATATAACTTGAAGATGAACCCTCTTAAATGCGCATTGGGAGTTTCTTCAGGCAAATTCCTAGGATTCATCTTAAGACATCGAGGCATCGAAATAGACCCATCAAAGATCAAGGCAATTATGGAAATGCCCCCGCCAAGAACACTCAAACAACTGTGGTCTCTCCAAGGGAAGCTCGCGTATATCCGGCGGTTCATAGCTAACCTCTCCGGCAAATGCCGTCCTTACAATCACCTAATGAAGAAGGGAACTCCGTTCGTCTGGCATCGCAAATGCCAAAGTGCGCTGGATGAAATTAAGCAACACCTGCAGAATCCGCCGGTACTGACTGCCCCGGTTAAGGGAAAGCCCCTCATTCTGTATACGATCGCCCTTGAGGGTTCTTTAGGCGCTATCAGCATAGGAAAATGACCGAGGGAAAGAAAGAGCCTTCTACTATCTGAGTCGAGTTCTCCTGGGGGCAAAAAACAATTACTCCCCTATCGAAAAACACTGCCTGGCATCGATCTTCGCGATAACGAAGCTCAGACATTGTGCGTTGGCACATGAGGTCCATCTCATATCAAAGGTGGATCCTCTCAAATATTTGATGTCAAAGGCCATATTGACGGGGCGGCTCGCTAAATGGGCCCTACTCTTAATGGAATTCTCGGTGATATACCGACCCCTCAAGGCAGTGAAAGGCCAGGCCATTGCCGACTTTCTTGCTGAACAACTGATACCTTCCGATTCTCCTTTGAACTGCGAATTGCCCGAAGAGCACGTATTTGACACGATCAACAGGGAGAGAAGAGAGAATGATACCCAGTAGGAACTCTACTTTGATGGAGCATCTTCCATGAAGAAGCGCAAACAAGGTACCCCCATAATCAAATCCGGGATGGGCCTCATCTTCGTGACTCCACAACGAGGGATAATGCGCTTTGCCTTCTCCTTAACAGAGCCGAGGACAAACAATGAAGCCGATCATGAAGCTTTGATAGCAGGTCTTGAGATCGCTGTCGACATGGTAATCAAGAACCTCCTCATAAACGGAGACTTCCAGCTGATCGTTAGTCAAGTAAACGGCGACTTTCAAACGTGCAAGCCAGAGCTGGTGAAGTACGGTGAGAGGGTGCAACAACTGCTAACTCAAGTTCCCTCCTACATTCTGAAATGTATACCGCGTGCTAAAAAAAGCAAAGCGGATGCATTAGCCAAGCTCGCTAAAGAACTGGCCGACGAGAACCTCGATGACGTAAGGATCATTGTGCAAAGCCGTCGGGTTCTTGCACCGGCAGAAATATCTCCAGATTCGTTTGAAGAAAAAAAAGCGACCGAACAAACGGCCCTATAAATAAAAGACCAGGAAAAGGCTAAGGATTAGAAAGAAGTCTTTATAGACTACTTCAAATCTCGTCGAACACCTGAAGATGCGTCCTCAAGACATCAGCTCATGAAACGAGCTCTATCTTTTGCCTTTGTCAATGATACTCTGTATAAGAGATCATTTGATTCTCTATGGCTAAGATACCTGTGACCTGAAGAAGCAAGGACAGTCGTCTAAGAAACTCACGACGGACTCTGCGGTTCTCACCAAGCTGGGCCGAAGATGAAACTAAAGATCAAAAGGATGGGCTACTATTGGCCCGCGATGATCCAGGACTGCCTTAAATACACAAAGCAGTTCCACTCGTGCCAAATTCACAGGGACTTTATCCACTAGCATCCAAATCCACTACATCCAACAGTAGCTAGATAGCCATTCGAAATGTGGGGAACTGATATAATCGGACCCATTGAACCAGCATCGTCCAGAGGACATCGGTTCATATTGGCAACAATCGATTACTTCTCCAAGTGGGCAGAAGCGATACCGCTAAGAGAAGTGAAGACGGAGAATATCCTCCATTTCTTCAAGACACACGTCATTTATCGGTTCGGCACTCCGCGATGGATTATCTCCGATAACGGGCCAGCCTACAGAAGCCACAAGATTAGCCGCTTCGCACAACAGCATAACATAGAATGGAGATACTCTTCGGTCTATAATCCCCGAGCTAACGGTCTAGCTGAGGCTTTCACCAAAACCTTGATGAAGATCGTGAAAAAGACGGTGTCTCAAAATAAGAAGGACTTGCACGAGAGACTGCATGAAACTCTCTGGGCGTATCGAACTACGTTCAAAATGGCCACAAATACAACGCCGTATGCATTGGTATTTGGCAAAGAAGCGGTACCCCCTCCCCACGAGATAGAGTTATGCTCTCTATGAGTGGCGGTTCACTACGAGCTAACAGACGAAGAAAATGCTCACCTTCGACTTGAGGAGCTCGACGCCCTTGATGAAACCCGGCTCAAGGCGCAACAAAACCTGGAGGCTTACAAAGCAAAGATGACGCACTCATACGAGAGATGGACTAAGCCGAGAACATTCTGCCAAGGCGAACTCGTGCTAGTGGTCAAGAGACCCATGATCCCTAATCATGCGAAATGGGGGAAATTCAAGCCGAACTAGGAAGGCCCGTACATCATAGACAAAGTTTACCAGGGTGGAGCCAATCTACTCATGGACATGCATGGCGAAAGACCTTTCAGGCCAATAAACGGTCGATTCCTAAAAAAAATACAACGCCTGATGAGTCACGGCCTAGGTCAAAGATAGATGACGACGCCTATGTCCGCTCGCTATCTTCCTAAGCTCAAACTCTATAAGTAGTAGCCGGTAAACGGACCGAAACGTCCCTAAACTAACGACGGACCGAAACGTCCCTAAACTAACCACGGACCGAAACGTCCCTAAACTAACAATGGACCACTATGTCCTAAAACTAGCTACGGACCGGAACGTCCCCAAAATAACGATGGACCACTATGTCCTAAAACTGGCCGTTGACCGAGACGTATAAACTACTATGGACCGAAGCATCCCAAGACTGGGAAAAAATGTACGTCCATAAGCGAAAAGGGCACGGATGAAAACCCGAAAGGGCTCCGTGAGTAAAAACAGCAGGACTACCGGTGAGTTTTGTGAAAACCCGAAAGGGCGCAAACTCGTTAAAAAACACTTGCAAGGTCATCTCGACCCTGTAAGGAGAAACCACCTGCGTGAGATCTTTACGACTCACAAAGGAAAAATACACTTAGGGATCCCCATGATTCCTAAGGAGAAATTACACATGCTAGATCCTCACGACTCGTAAGGAGAACCCTCTTATGAGACCCTCACGGCTCATAAGATTCAAAAGCCTTAATCTACAGGGATCTGAACCTGTTCTTAAGGAGTCATACACCCCGATTTTTCCCTACAAGCGGTTCAATATTGGCCCTTGTATACAATCCACGGCACGAGTAAACATTTCCCTAACAAAGTCCCACCAGCGACTAGGGATATGCTCACACGTGAACGACACTTGTAGGTCCTCTCGACTTTCAAGGAGAAAACACTCTTGTAAGATCCTTACGACTTATAAGAGAACACACACTTAGGAATCCTCACGATTCCTAAGGAGAAAACGCACCTGCTAGATCCTTACAACTCGTAGGGAGAAATCTTTATGAGACCTTTACGACTCATGAAGTCAAAAAGCCTTAGTCAACAGGATCCTAACCCTGTTTGCTAAACCACCTTTGTTCGACATCGATAGAGGCAAATGATGATTCGCTCCTGGCAATATCCCAGTTGTAGCGATACTGATGCTCAAATCGGTATCAAATCTTAAACTCGCAGTGAAAAGTTAGCGAGCCACAAATGAATATGAAATAGCCGAAATGATGGGGCAACTTGTAACAGAATTAGCAAGTAAAATATATGCATACAAATAGCCGAAATGGTTGGGCAACTCGTAATAAAAAATATCGAGTAAATAAAACAAATAGCTGAAATGATTGGGCACCGCGAAAAATAGCCGAAATGATTGGGCAATCGCGACTTTCGCGATATAAAAGCTGACAAGATAGAGCATCGCGGAAAGAAAAAATATATGAAATGAAACTTCTGCCCTACATGTGAGATTGCATCGATCCCTGTATACGATCCATGGGCACAAACAAAAAGGGAACCATACCTTCCCACCAGGCTCCATAACAAAGAGAGCCAAGTCTCGATGGAAACATCTGCATTTCGAGAGAACAACAACAGCGTTCCTCCTCATTCCAGCAGGATTCAGACGCGACAATCAACCTTGGAGCCATGGCAAAATCCCTGTTCCAAACCTCGACGGTTCACAGACAACCGAGAGAGCACCTCCTGGTCCCGTAGAACACGGCTAATGTCAATCCTGACCCCGTGGGAAACGCCCAGAGCACCTCCTGGTCCCGTAGAACACGGCTAATGTCAATCCTGACCCCGTGGGAAACGCCCAGAGTACCTCCTGGTCCCGTAGAACACGGCTAATATCAATCCTGACTCCGTGAAATGCGGATAAAGTCAACCCCTGACTCCGTGAAATGCGGATAAAAGTCAACCCCCGACTCCATGAAATGCGGATAAAGTCAACCCCCGACTCCGTGAAATGCGGATAAATTCAACCCCTGACTCCGTGAAATGGGGATAAAGTCAACCCCCGACTCCGTGGAATGCGGATAAAGTCAACCCCTGACTCCGTAGAATACGGATAAAGTCAACCCCTGACTCCGTGGAATGCCGATAAAAGTCAACCCCGACTCCGTGCAATGCGGATAAATTCAACCACCGACTCCGTGAAATGTGGATAAAGTCAACCCCCCGCCCTCCCGACTCCGTGAAATGCGGATAAAGTCAACCCCTCCTGGCCCCGTAGAACACGGATAAAGTCAACCCCTCCTGGCCCCGTAGAACACGGCTAAAGTCAATCCTAGCTCCGTGGGAAATAGCCAGAGTAAACTCTCGAACTCCCCATCAAAGCAATGCTTTGTAACGTTTTGAAAATCGTTTCGGTGAAATTTCAAAAAAACGGTAAAATAAGGGGATTTTCTGTAAAAAGTGAAAATACAAATATCTTTATTATAAAATCAAATATACATATTCTAGCTATGTAATTGCTAGTATTTGGTGTTTATTGAGCCACTGATGAAATTTCAAATTTTCTGAAAATTTTTCCGAAATTAATTATTTTAATAGTATTTTAAGCCGTCACTAATATATTTAATTAGGGAAAATTACAAATTGGAATGAGTTGAAACAAATTTTATGCATCATAACACATTAAAAAAAAATTTATCATGTCGTTTTTGAAATGAAATGGTTTGCCAAAACGGTTTAGAAAATATCGAAGAAAAATGCTTAAATAGTGAATTTAGTGTTAATGGATGTTTGGGGGTATAGTATTTATCATTTTCCATCACCCCACACCCATACCCACACTCACACACCCCCATTTTCCCTCCCCCTTGGCTGAATTCAGCAGCCCCCCTCTCTTGTCCCCACTTATTTTGCAAAAGAAAAGAAAAGAAAACAAAGGAAAAGAAGAAAGAAATAGATAAGTGAGTGGGCTTTGACTTTTGTGTGGACTTGACTCTATTTTCCCCACCTCCCTCTCTCTCCTCTCCTCCCCATTTTTTGGCCGAGCCCTCCCTCTACAACAGCCCCCAATTTCCCCTCTCAATTCCTCATCAAAAATCCTCACAAAATGCATCAAAAATCCACCAAAAGTCCCACAAAATCAAAATCTAACTCCTACCTATTTTTCCTTAGCCTCTCAAGCATGGATTTTGGTGAAAATTTTTCATTTTGGAGGCCAAGATTTTGGTGCTAGATTCTTGATAGATCTCTTGAAATTGTGAGGTATAAATCTTTGCCATATAGTTAAATTGTTGCTTTAATACTTCAATTCGACTAAATTAGATGCTTAATTAGGTTCTAAATTTAAAACTTGTGAATTCAAGAGAAAGGTTTCAAAAGTCAAGTTAGGTTTTTAGTGACGAGATTGTGGTTGTGTGATATAGTTAACGTGTAGTGGGCATGCCAAATCAAATCTAGTTGCTAGTTTGCATTTTTGTTAATTTAAATTGTGATAATTATATAAATTGGAAACTAGGTTTTAAAAATATATATATTTTGGTGAGATAAAATTCTAATTAGGGTTTCATGGCATTATTAACATTATAAATTGTGGTTTAATATTTTAGTATATGCAAAACCAAGCTTAATTGTAAAATTATGAATTTTACTTTCAAAAGATATAAAATCGGTATTTTTGCAAACTAGGAATTTGGAATATATGCAAATTGATGAGTTTAATTTATGAAAGTGATTTGTATGACCTAATTATGTTATTTAATGAGCATTTTGGCCATTTGAATCGTTAAAATTTGTAGATTGGTTAAAACATCAAGTTTTGAACCGAAATGGGAATTTGTGATAACTAGATTTTGGAAAATAAAACGATTGGTTTAATTTTATGGATTTGATGAATTAATCCTTATTTCTTATACAGTTAGTGAGTTTCGAAACCATGATTGGTACGTTTGGTGTTTTTCTCGATTAATCGGCGTTTGTACGCCGACGTCGAGGGTTTTTGGGTTGATTTGTGAAAGCAAACCATAGGTTTTGACCTATGTGGGATTCGTGAGTCGTTTTGGTCATGAGTCGGATTTAAATACGATACGGTGCGTTATGATATGTAGGTACCCTATGTGGACTTCGAGATAACAAGCAAGCGCGTGGCGACGTCGGCACCGGCGAGCGAGGACCAGGTGAGTAGATTTGTATCTACGGGGAGAAGTCGGGTGGATGGCGTATAGCACCCCCGCAGTCCGTGGTGGTGTATACGGATGCGTATACACACCAACAATTTATTATATGTTATTTGGGATTAATAACGATGTTTAGGATGGATATTGGTGTGTTGGATTATTTTAGTGTTGCGAACCCTAGGGTAGTGTTGCACTACACATACACGCATACATACTTGCATACATTCCTATTTATATATGCTCATGGGATTCTTTATAGTTATGTGATCACATGGGTTTGGGACTATGTGTTCACATACGGATTTGAGGATGATACTTGGGATTGAGCTGAGTTGATGAGATTTATTTTGTGGTTGTGATAGCGGTGATATGGCAGGATTCGTACTTGAGGTACGTCCTGGTGTTATAGCGGATCTTGGGACGACGATACGGGTGAATAGTGTTATAAATAAAATGGTCGACATGTGATCGTGATATAACATATGATATGCTAGGATATTGATACTAGGCCGTATTGGGCGATGTATACCCCTTGATGATGATATGTGCTAATGATATCGGTTTGTACGAGATTGTCGATCAGTAGTCAGATCATGAGTATCTTGAGGATATTAGTATTGTACTAGACATAGGTCAGTACCCTAGACTACGATCTTGAATAAAGAGGATACCATAGGAATGGCGTGAGGAATATGATATTGACCCGTACCCAGATTTGGGGATGCCGTACGACGGATTTACGTACGAGCTATATCTTGATGATTGATCCGTACTCTTGACTTGGGATGTCTGATTGTAGATATGGTATCGGATATTATATTATTGAGGCGGGATCACCGACTAATATATTTACAGGTATGTATATGGATCGACTCAGATGTTAGGCGGTTTCCCTACCTGTAGTCCAGCTTGTTAGCTTAGCCCTTTAGTTTAGTTTAGTTGTTAGATTAGATTCGATTCTTACCTATTTCAAAAACTAACGAATCGTGGGTATTTTAAAAGACAGCCCAAGGGATCCTACGGATATTTCAAAAGACGTATCTTTTCATAAAAACACCGTAGCCCCTATTTTCGAAACCCCATGATTTGTGTTATTTCAAAAGGCACCATTTGTAGGACTTATATTAGATTAATGCAGGTTAGTTACAGCTGCGTCTAGTATTCAGCTCCCGCTTATTATTGTGGTTCGCTTCGTATCGCATACTTATGTTATAATTTCTTATTGCAATGTTGATATCATATTGTTAGGACACCAGCACCATTACCGATGATGCATATGTACCACGTACACTTACTTGTCGGCTCACACACATCTTCATCGGTAATTGCCATGTCACGTACACCTTAGAAAATATTATTGCTTGACATAGCGTACTTGCCTTATATGTTAGTTTAGACATTGTAGTTATTACCTGCTACTTCATGCATACTGTTATTCATTGTTATGCCGCATTCATGGATTCTCATGCATATATTCACTATTTTACGTGTTATTGTGGTTTTGGATTCAGATTTCCATGAGATTTTCTGGATTTGGAGGAAAACCGCAAAAACATAAATAAACCTTTTCTCTCTTTTAAAATAAAAAGTGTGGTTTTTCCCACGATGTATGAGTCGTCCACCATGAGTTTGCTGATGGATTTCGAGGCCCGATTCGAGGAGACGGATGAACCGTTTCGGGTACATGGTGGACCCGGTAAGGTACCCCGGGGCAAGAAGCGCGTGATGATGACGATGTGAGCCTGGCAGGGGAGCACTACCTACCGGTGATTTTACCCGACGCGTCGGATATCCGGAGGATACCGTCGTGGTCTTAAGATGGATGGTAGGGGACGGTCTGGACTGACGACGCCCTAGATATTGTGATTGAGACATTGAGATTTTGAGATATTGAGGTACAGAGACTGTGATACAGAGATATCGAGATATTGGGATTACGTTTTGTGCCGATGCTAGGCACTGTTTTATGGTGATTTCATTGTGATACCTCATTTTAAAAATACAAAGGAAATCTCACTAAATTATGAAAACAGTTCTTCATTTACATGTATTCTGTTTTCATGCATTCATACCTCATTCATATGATATATTGCTACCTGAGGCACTGACACGGGCACATGAGATTACACTCGGGTTAGATATTTACCCTAGCCTTGTTATAGGTTGCATGTTATATATATAATTGAGGATATATTATGATCATTGACCTAGGTTGCGTTATTTATGCGATTTTTATTCGTAGATGTTTTTCTATTCACGAGTTGGCAACTCACCCCCGTTGTGCCCCAGTTTCTTGCAGGTTTGCCGTACATGTTTCTTTACGGCTTGCGGGCATAGTTTCCTTCGGGTGATTTGCTAGTAGGTGGGTTTACTTGTATCGTACCCCCATTATATATCTTGTATATTATTATTCTGTTGTATCTAGAAGTTCCATCAATCAAACATGTATTTATTTTGATATAGAGACCAGTGATGTTATTCCTTCGACCTTAGAGTCGCGCGTTATATTTCTGCGGTTTTCTTGTGGTTTTGAGTTTCCTTTTGAATTTTGATCCTCGCCGTTGGCGTTGTATATTATATTGCTTGTGTGGTTGTGACCGTCGATTGACAAAGAGCTAGCTCCCGCTTGGGGATGCCTTTTTATTGATTTCGTATACTATTCATGTTGTATCCCGTTTGGGGGCCAGTATTTACAAAGGAGACTCTGCCAAAATTTTCAGTAAATTTTGATGTTCTTAAAAACCGCATAATTCGGCTTATGCTATTAAAACCACTTGTTTTAAATTGGTTTTCCTTCACTCTACTACTTTTCTTGGTTTGGATTTCTGGGTTTTCGGTTTACTTAGATTACGTACGCCTCGAGACGTTTCGTAGTTTAAGTGCCGGTCATGTTCCGTACTTTCGGGACGTGACAAAGTTGGTATCAAAGCGTTAGGTTTTACCTTCGGACCGTAGGATGACCCTTGATTGATGGAATAGGTGACTAAAGTAGAGTGACGTACCGTAGGTATGTTCCACGGCATATTTACGATACGCTACTCCACTTAAGAAGCCTTAGGATGTACATTTCTTTGCTCAGTATTATATTCATTCCGATCTAGCCTCATCAGTACCAGTTATGGTTTTGCTGCCACGATTACGGGCAGGGAGAGCTACAGCTAGAGTTGCGGTCAGCACGAGCTCGTCACGAACGAGGACTGACCAGGGCAAAATTTCGGCAACACACGATTGCAGAGATGTGTCTTTTTACTGTGTTTCCGCGCCACGAGCGTTTGGCGGATCGCCTTTATGAGGTTACTCGGATGTGTTGATCGACACTAGAGGATTGAGCCAATGATAGAGGCCAGCCAGATCTTGATGACCGTTGGTGTGTTGCTTATTCATGATGATCGAGGCACTGTTCAGCGTACAGACGAGCGAGCTAGTTATTGCTGCGAACGACGAGATATTGCCCCAAATGCTGGAATTAGTGCAGAACGAGTTGTACTAAGAGATGATAGAAGGTCGCTAGTCATCGAGGATGAATGACTAGGACATGTGGATCGTTCGCCTACCCCGATGCGAGGTCATCAGATAGATTGATTCCAGCTAGAGACGACTTCACGCGGAGACGTTGGGATTCGACAGAGACGATCGAATGTCAGAAACCTATTATTCCAAGTTTAAAGTAGTCGGAAAGACATGCAGGCAATTCTATGGTCCCTCTAGAAGAATGAAACCCTAACTCGACTTAATGACCGTGTGAAAGCCTTTGAACCTTCGGGTTTGCGGCAGTTCTACGGTGCCATTAGTGAGGCTTGGGTTTGCCCTTCTACGGCTGGAACACCGATGCTGTGGTATGTACTCGATACTATTAAACTGTGCCCAAGAGGTTGAGCTCTTGGGGGATTATGAGGTTTTGACGACTCGATCGGATAGCTCGACTTAATTCGGATGCTAGGTGGTGAGATGCATTTCTTGGGAGACTCCCGATACGAGGATAGCCGTTGGAACTCAGTCCATGTAGCCACGATGAGACGATTCCGAAGCAGTCGACATTAGAAAAAGTGGAGTAAAGAGGTCCGTACAAGATCTGGATAAGACGACGTTCCACTCCGCCGACATCAGAGATGCGATACGCATGCCGAGGCAGAGTACTGGATATACCTTCCAGAAGGAGTCGCGGTGGGTATGCAGCCGTTCCGGAGCAAGATGCAGATATAGGAAAGGACGATGACTTCCGGACAGTTGGCAGAGACGAGACATGGAAGAGACCGTGAGCAGGATTCCTTCCAGGACACTGCTGTAATGATACTTGCACCCAGGATCAGATGTGTCACGTACATTCAGAGAGCCAGAGGCCGATGCCAGTGATATGCTGTCTTACGAGTGGTCGCGATGATTGACCGGGAGATGACAAGAGGCGTGCCAGAACGGGATCATCCCCGTTAGCACACCTGACAAGGCCGATGAGCCGATGGACCGAGAGATTGGTAATTCCCAGTGAAGACCTTGACCCAGGAGTGTTCATTGTTACGCCCACCAGCAGGCCAGAGTTCATGATCATCGACGAGACGTCCCATTAGTGACCGCGACAGTTGGCCCGAGATTCTTAGAGGATGCGCTTGAGCGGTACTATGCCGCAATTATTGATTTCGATGTTTTGGGTGATTTATTCGAATGATTTGATTTTGATGATTGAGAATTTACGATCTTTGCACAGTGTTGCACTTGATATCGTTTTCGTGCTTGGTTTCACATGTTTGTGATTTTACGGTTTTAGGCATTTGAGTTGATTTTGTGCGTATATACGCACACGATTTGGTTTTTGCACGCGCACGATTTGGTTCCTGCACTCTGTATAGTTTATATATGCTTGCAGTGCAGTGATACGCCTTTTGTGCACTTAGATGCATTGGACTTTGATTTCGATGGTGATGTTCGATATTTGTTTTGTGCACCTAGTGCACCTGATTTTGATTTTCGCGCATGTTGGGCGTATGTTTTGAAGTGTGATTTTGGTGCACACCAGATGCACTAATCGAGATTGTTCGTGCATGTCAGATGCACCTGATTTTGCTGTCAAGCACACATGTTGCCTACGACAGATATTTCGTGCACACCCGATGCACTTGGATGTTGTTTCTGTGCATATGTATGTCACATATTTGGATTTTGATTTCCGTGCGCACCAGACACACGTAGTATGCATACGCGTATTTTGGGATTGATTTTTTTATAGACCAGTACGTTTTTATGATATTGCTATGTGTTTTCGTACTGAGCAGGACTAGTCAGAGGACAGTACCTGAATATATTTTACATGTATAGTTTCGAGTTATATCATATTGGTTTTGCTTTAGATTTGGTATTGATGTCTTCCCCATGACTCCGATGATTGCGGGATGCTTGACGGAGTTCTGATTTGAGTTATATGCTCATTTTTCATGCGCATGAGTTGCGCTACGATTTGCTTTATGTATTTATGATTTCGGAGCCCCGGCGATTTGATGGTTTTGGCTGAAATATTTTAGTATTTGGGGGAAGTTTTAATTTAAATTCGGGGACCGAATTTCTTTAAGGAGGGAAGATTGTAACGTTTTGAAAATCGTTTCGGTGAAATTTCAAAAAAACGGTAAAATAAGGGAGTTTTCTGTAAAAAGTGAAAATATAAATATCTTTATTATAAAATCAAATATACATATTCTAGCTATGTAATTGCTAGTATTTGGTGTTTATTGAGCCACTGATGAAATTTCAAATTTTCTGAAAAATTTTCCGAAATTAATTATTTTAATAGTATTTTAAGCCGTCACTAATATATTTAATTGGGGAAAATTACAAATTGGAATGAGTTGAAACAAATTTTGTGCATCATAACACATTAAACAAAATTTTATCATGTGGTTTTTGAAATGAAATGGTTTGCCAAAACGGTTTATAAAATATCGAAGAAAAAGGCTTAAATAGTGAATTTAGTGTTAATGGATGTTTGGGGGTATAGTATTTATCATTTTCCATCACCCCACACCCATACCCACACTCACACACCCCCATTTTCCCTCCCCCTTGGCTGAATTCAGTAGCCCCCCTCTCTTGTCCCCACTTGTTTTGCAAAAGAAAAGAAAAGAAAACAAAGGAAAAGAAGAAAGAAATAGATAAGTGAGTAGGCTTTGACTTTTGTGTGGACTTGACTCTATTTTCCCCACCTCCCTCTCCCTCCTCTCCTCCCCATTTTCTAGCCGAGCCCTCCCTCTACAACAGCCCCCAATTTCCCCTCTCAATTCCTCATCAAAAATCCTCACAAAATGCTTCAAAAATCCACCAAAAGTCCCACAAAATCAAAATCTAACTCCTACTCATTTTTCCTTAGCCTCTCAAGCATGGATTTTGGTGAAAAGTATTCATTTTGGAGGCCAAGATTTTGGTGCTAGATTCTTGATAGATCTCTTGAAATTGTGAGGTATAAATCTTTGCCCTATAGTTAAATTGTTGCTTTAATACTTCAATTCGACTAAATTAGATGCTTAATTAGGTTCTAAATTTAAAACTTGTGAATTCAAGAGAAGGGTTTCAAAAGTCAAGTTAGGTTTTTAGTGATGAGATTGTGGTTGTGTGATATAGTTAACATGTAGTGGGCATGCCAAATCAAATCTAGTTGCTAGTTTGCATTTTTGTTAATTTAAATTGTGATAATTATATAAATTGGAAACTAGGTTTTAAAAATATATATATTTTGGTGAGATAAAATTCTAATTAGGGTTTCATGGCATTATTAACATTATAAATTGTGGTTTAATATTTTAGTATATGCAAAACCAAGATTAATTGTAAAATTGGGAATTTTACTTTAAAAAGAGTTAAAATCGTTATTTTTGCAGACTAGGAATTTGGAATATATGCAAATTGATGAGTTTAATTTATGAAAGTGATTTGTATGACCTAATTATGTTATTTAATGAGCATTTTGGCCATTTGAATCGTTAAAATTTGTAGATTGGTTAAAACATCAAGTTTTGAACCGAAATGGGAATTTGTGATAACTAGATTTTGGAAAATAAAACGATTGGTTTAATTTTATGGATTTGATGAATTAATCCCTATTTTTTATACAGTTAGTGAGTTTTGAAACCATGATTGGTATGTTTGGTGTTTTTCTCGATTAATCGGCGTTTGTACGCCGACGTCGAGTGTTTTTGGGTTGATTTGTGAAAGCAAACCATAGGTTTTGACCTATGTGGGATTCGTGAGTCGTTTTGGTCATGAGTCGGATTTTAATACGATACGGTGCGTTATGATATGTAGGTACCCCATGTGGACTTCGAGACAATAAGCAAGCGCGTGGCGACGTCGGCACCTGCGAGCGAGGACCAGGTGAATAGATTTGTATCTACGGGGAGAAGTCGGGTGGATGGCGTATAGAACCCCCGCAATCCGTGGTGGTGTATACGGATGTGTATACACACCAACAATTTATTATATGTTATTTGGAATTAATAACGATGTTTAGGATGGATATTGGTGTGTTGGATTATTTTAGTGTTGCAAACCCTAGGGTAGTGTTGCACTACACATACACGCATACATACTTGCATACATTCTTATTTATATGTGCTCATGGGATTCTTTATAGTTATTTGATCACATGGGTATGGGACTATGTGTTCACATATGGATTTGAGGATGATACTTGGGATTGAGCTGAGTCGATGAGATTTGTTTTGTGATTGTGATAGCGGTGATATGGCAGGATTCGTACTTGAGGTACGTCCTGGTGTTATAGCGGATCTTGGGACGACGATACGGGTGAATAGTGTTATAAATAAAATGGTCGACATGTGATCGTGATATAAGATATGATATGCTAGGATATTGATACTAGGCCGTATTGGGCGATCTATACCCCTTGATGATGATATGTGCTAATGATATCGATTTGTACGAGATTGTCGATCAGTAGTCAGATCATGAGTATCTTGAGGATATTAGTATTGTACTAGACATAGGTCAGTATCCTAGACTACGATCTTGAATAAAGAGGATACCATAGGAATGACGTGAGGAATATGATATTGACCCATACCCAGATTTGGGGATGCCGTACGACGGATTTACGTACGAGTTATATCTTGATGATTGATCCGTACTCTTGACTTGGGATGTCTGATTGTAGATATGGTATCGGATATGATATTATTGAGGCGGGATTACCGACTAATATATTTACAGGTATGTATATGGATCGACTCAGATGTTAGGCGATTTCCCTACCTGTAGTCCAGCTTGTTAGCTTAGCCCTTTAGTTTAGTTTAGTTGTTAGATTAGATTCAATTCTTACCTATTTCAAAAACTAACGAATCGTGGGTATTTTAAAAGACAGCCCAAGTGATCCTACGGATATTTCAAAAGACGTATCTTTTCATAAAAACACCGTAGCCCCTATTTTCGAAACCCCATGATTCGTGTTATTTCAAAAGGCACCATTTGTAGGACTTATATTAGATTAATGCAGGTTAGTTACAGCTGCGTCTAGTATTTAGCTCCCGCTTATTATTGTGGTTCGCTTCGCATCGCATACTTATGTTATAATTTCTTATTGCAATGTTGATATCATATTGTTAGGACACCAGCACCATTACCGATGATGCGTATGTACCACGTACACTTACTTGCCGGCTCACACACATCTTCATCGGTAATTGCCATGTCACGTACACCTTAGAAAATATTATTGCTTGACATAGCGTACTTGCCTTATATGTTAGTTTAGACATTGTAGTTATTACCTGCTACTTCATGCATACTGTTATTCATTGTTATGCCGCATTCATGGATTCTCATACATATATTCACTATTTTACGTGTTATTGAGGTTTTGGATTCGGATTTCCATGAGATTTTCTGGATTTGGAGGAAAACAGCAAAAACATAAATAAACCTTTTCTCTCTTTTAAAATAAAAAGTGCGGTTTTTCCCATGATGTATGAGTCGTCCACCATGAGTTTGCTGATGGATTTCGAGACCCGATTCGAGGAGACGGATGAACCGTTTCGGGTATATGGTGGACCCGGTAAGGTATCCCGGGGCAAGAAGCGCGTGATGATGACGATGTGAGCCTGGCAGGGGAGCACTACCTACCGGTGATTTTACCCGACGCGTCGGATATCCGGAGGATACCGTCGTGGTCTTGAGATGGATGGTAGGGGCCGGTCTGGACTGACGGCGCCCTAGATATTGTGATTGAGACATTGAGATTTCGAGATACTGAGGTACAGAGACTGTGATACAGAGATATCGAGATATTGGGATTACGTTTTGTGCCGATGCTAGGCACTGTTTTATGGTGATTTCATTGTGATACCTCATTTTAAAAATACAAAGGAAATCTCACTAAATTATGAAAACAGTTCTTCATTTACATGTATTCTGTTTCCATGCATTCATACCTCATTCATATGATATATTGCTACCTGAGGCACTGACACGGGCACATGAGATTACACTCGGGTTAGATATTTACCCTAGCCTTGTTATAGGTTGCATGTTATATATATAATTGAGGATATATTATGATCATTGACCTAGGTTGCGTTATTTATGCGATTTCCATTCGTAGATGTTTTTCTATTCACGAGTTGGCAACTCACCCCCGTTGTGCCCCAGTTTCTTGCAGGTTTGCCGTACAGGTTTCTTTACGGCTTGCGGGCATAGTTTCCTTCGGGTGATTTGCTAGTAGGTGGGTTTACTTGTATCGTACCCCCATTATATATCTTGTATATTATTATTCTGTTGTATCTAGAAGTTCCATCAACCAAACATGTATTTATTTTGATATAGAGACCAGTGATGTTATTCCTTCGACCTTAGAGTCGTGCGTTATATTTCTGCGGTTTAATTGTGGTTTTGAGTTTCCTTTTGAATTTTGATCCTCGCCGTTGGTGTTGTATATTATATTGCTTGTGTGGTTGTGACCGTCGATTGACGAAGAGCTAGCTCCCGCTTGGGGATGCCTTTTTATTGATTTCGTATACTATTCATGTTGTATCCCGTTTGGGGGCCAGTATTTACAAAGGAGACTCTGCCAAAATTTTCAGTAAATTTTGATGTTCTTAAAAACCGCATAATTCGGCTTATGCTATTAAAACTACTTGTTTTAAATTGGTTTTCCTTCACTCTACTACTTTTCTTGGTTTGGATTTCTGGGTTTTCGGTTTACTTAGATTACGTACGCCTCGAGACGTTTCGTAGTTTAAATGCCGGTCATGTTCCGTACTTTCGGGACGTGGCATGCTTTGACTCGGGAGCAGGTCAACTCAACAATCACTTACGAGTCCTCTCGACTTGTAAGGAGAAAATACACATGCGAGATCCTTACGACTCATAGGGAGAAAAGTCTTTATGAGACCCTCACGGCTCATAAAGTTGAAAAGTCTTAAGTGGCAGATCCTAACCCTATCTCCTAAGCCATCATTGCCTCGCAGAGAGGTCAAGGCAGATTTTCTACAGGCCACACTCTCATAAGTCAAACATCAACAAGAAAGGAAACAACCACTTACAAGTCCTCTCGACTTGTAAGGAAGAAAATTCTCTCGGGAGATCCTTATGACTCTCAAGAAAAAATGGCGCAACAAAACCTGGAGGCTTAAAAAGCAAATATGACGCGTTCGTACGAGAAATTGACTAGGCTGAGAACATTACGCCAATGAGAACTCATGCTACTCAAGAGACCTATGATCCCCAATCATGCCAAGCGGGGGAAATTCGAACCGAACTATGAAGGCCTGAATATCATAGAAAACGTTTACCAGGGTGGAGCCTATTTACTCATGGACATGCATGGTGAAAGACCTTTAAGGCCAATAAACGGTCGATTCCTAAAAAAATACTACGCCTGACGAGTCACGGCCTAGGTCAACGATAGATAACGACGCCTATGTCCGCTCGCTATCTTCCTAACCCCAAACTCTATAAGTAGTAGCCGGTAAACGGACCGAAACGTCCCTAAACTAACGACGGACCGAAACGTCCCTAAACTAACAATGGACCGAAACGTCCCTAAACTAACAACGGACCGAAACGTCCTTAAACTAACTATGGACCACTATGTCCTAAAACTAGCTATGGACGGGAACGTCTCTAAGCTAACGATGGACTACTATATCCTAAAACTGGCTGTTGACCGAGACGTCTATAAACTACTATGGACCGCAGCATCCCAAGGCTGAATAAAATGTACGTCCATAAGCGAAAAGGGCACGGATGAAAATCCGAAAGGGCTCCGTGAGTAAAAACACCAAGAATACCAGCGAGTTTTATGAAAACACGAAAGGGCGCAATCTCGTTAAAAGACACTTGCAAGGTCTTTTCAACCCTGTAAGGAGAAACCACCTGCGTGAGATCCTTACGACTCACAAAGGAGAAATACACTTAGGGATCCCCACGATTCCTAAGGTGAAATTACACTTGCGAGATCCTCACGACTCGTAAGGAGAACCCTCTTATGAGACCCTCACAGCTCATAAAATTCAAAAGCCTTAAGCTACAGGGATCTGAACCTGTTCTTAAGCAGTCATACACCCCGATTTCGCCCTACAAGCGGTTCAATATTGACCCTTGTATACAATCCACGGGCACGAATAAACATTCCCCTAACAGAGTTCCACCAGCGACTAGAGATATGCTCACACGGTGAACAAACACTTGTAGGTCCTCTCGACTTGCAAGGAGAAAACACTCTTGTAAGATCCTTACGACTTATAAGAGAACACACACTTAGGAATCCTCACGATTCCTAAGAAGAAAACGCACCTACGAGATCCTCACGACTCATAGGAGAAATCTTTATGAGACCCTTACGGCTCATAAAGTCAAAAAGCCTTAGTCAACAGGATCCTAACCCTGTTTGCTAAGCCACCTTTGTTCGATATCGACAGAAGCAAATGATGATTTGCTAATGGCAATATCCCAGTTGCAGCGATGCTGATACTCAAATCGGTATCAAATCCTAAACTCACAGCGAAAAAGCAGCGAGCCACAAATGCATATGAAATAGCTGAAATGATGGGGCAACTTGCAACAGAATTAGCAAGTAAAATATATGCATACAAAATAGCCGAAATGGTTGGGCAACTCATAACAAAAAACAGCGAGTAAATAAAACAAATAGCCGAAATGATTGGGCACCGCGAAAAATAGCAGAAATGATTGAGCAATAGTGACTTTCGCGATATAAAAGCTGAAATGATAGAGCATCGCGGAAAGAAAAAATATATGAAATGAAACTTCTGCCATACAGGAGAGATCACATCGATCCCTGTATTCAATCCAGGGGCATAAACAAAATGGGAACCATACCTTCCCACCAGGCTCCATCAGAAAGAGAGCTAAGTCTCGATGACAACATCTGCATCTCGAGAGAACAACAACAGCGTTCCTCCTCATTCCAGTAGGATTCAGACGTGACAATCAACCTTGGAGCCATGGAAAAATCCTTGTTCCTAACCTCGACGGTTCACAGACAACCGAGCACCTCCTAGCCCGTAGAACACGGCTAATGTCAATCCTGACCTCGTGGGAAACGCCCAGAGCACCCCTGACTCCGTGAAATGCGGATAAATTCAACCCCTGACACCGTCAAATGCGGATAAAGTCAACCCTTGACACCGTGAAATGCAGATCAAGTCAACCCATGACTCCGTGAAATGCGGATTAAGTCAACCCTGACACCTTGAAATGTAGATAAAGTCAACTCCTGATTCCGTGAAATGCGGATAAAGTCAACTCCTGACTCCGTGAAATGCGGATAAAGTCAACTCCTGACTCCGTGAAATACGGATACAGTCATTTCCTGACTCCATGAAATGCGGATAAAGTCAACTCCTGACTCCGTGAAATGCGGACAAAAGTCAACTCCTGACCCCGTGAAATTCGGATAAATTCAACCCCCGACTCCTTGAAATGCGGATAAAGTCAACCCCCGACTCCGTGAAATGCGGATAAAGTCAACCCCTGACTCCGTGAAATACGGATAAAGTCAACCCCTCCTGGTCCCATAGAACACGGCTAAAGTCAATCCTGACTCTATGGAAACAGCCAGAGTAAACCCTCGAACTCCCTATCAAAGTAATGCTTTGACTCGGGAGCAGGTCAACTCATCAATTACTTATGAGTCCTCTCGACTTGTAAGGAGAAAATTCTTTTATGAGATCCTTACGACTCTCAAGAGAAAACACACTTAGGAATCCTCACGATTCCTAAGGAGAAACCACACCTACGGGATTCTCTCGACCTGTAGGGAGAAAATTCTTTATGAGACCCTCATGGCTCATAAAGTTGAAAAGTCTTATGTAGCAGATCTGAACCTGTTTCTTAAGCTATCGCTGCTCTACAAGGAGGTCAATATGGACTATCTGCGGGCTATACTTGCCAAAGCTACATGCCACTGAGATGGAGAAGTTACTCATGAGCATATAAACTACTTCACGTCAGAGTAAGACATAAAAAGATAAAAGAGTGCGGCTCATGGAGTTGAGGGTTTGGAACTATATCTCTTAAGAGTCGAGATTTGAGTCAATGATAAATGACGACGCTTGTGTCCGCTTGTTATCTTCTCAGATCAAGATTCTGAAAATTTTATACCAACCCGAAACTGGTCATATGCTATGAATTACTCTTCACTACTTCACCCACGTATATACTTACGTGGGCAAAGTAGTGGGGGGCATTTGTTCCCGCCAAAATCTTTGGCTAAGAGCTATTAGTTCCTATTTATGCCAGCTTAAGTTTTTTTTATAGATACGTGTGAAACCAGGCTCATTCATATATCCACATGCACACATCAGAAGAAAAAATGGTGCTCTAAGACAAAAACAAAGTATTTAATTGAACATTTTATTCTACAGGAAAAAGATCACCAAACATGGGATCGAAAGTACAGGGATTCACAAAAATATGAATAAAATTATCTAACTCCCTCTCTGCCTTCTCCACCATGACAAAGTAGCGATCTTCACGAAGAGTAGCTACCCATTGATCAGCACCGCACCCATCAGCAAAGGCAGACACGACGACCCGCTGAGCCCGTATCTGGCTTAGCAGCCGGACAGAGATCCCTCAGAGCTGCGGTGTTCAAAGTGCCTCGTGGAAGCACTCGATCTTGTCTTCCGCGGCGTCGAGCATGGCCGGAGTCATCTCCGCCGGAGGAGGGGGAATATCATTGATCACAGACAAGAAAACCATCCGGGGCCAAATCGAGCCGATGGGGAGAGGTGATCCTATACGAGTCAAGAGCTCGTGCAGCACCGTGTCATATTGGTCATCCGTAAGAGTAGGGCTCACCATGCGCGCAGAAAAACGAGGAACAATTTCCTCAATGGGAACCTCCATGGCTGACGTCGAGCATTTGGGCGATTATAAGCCATGGCTCTTCTCTGTTAAAATGATTCTCTGAAAATGAGAGAGAAAAGAAGTATTGCTTCAGATTATGAAGAGAGACATTTAAGTCTAGGCACAAAAAATGCTGTGCTTAATGGAACTATTTTCAAGCTCTGGGAAAGAGAAGCTTGACTCAAAACAAAGTGGAGAAGGAAGGTGAAAAGACACCTTCAGTAATGAAGCAGCACTTCATAGCAGCAACAGCGCTGAGAGTCAGAGACTCTGAGGCAGCGCTCACATGCAAAGCACATGAGCGCTAGTACCAAGTGCGCTGCACTCTAAACAGTGCACCATGTGCAAAGCATGTGAGCACTAGCGCTAAGAGCGCTGCACTTTAAGAACCGCACTACGTACAAAGCACGTAAGCGCTAGCACTAGAACAAAAAGTTCTCGGCTCTTGGATAAAAGATCCAACGAACATGATTAGATATCATCAATCGAACAGAATAAAATTCTGGTAAGGAAACATTCCTCACAATCTGTCCAAATAGGAAAGATTGTGCTCTGAAAATCAGAGCACCGTTGGATCAATGATCCAATGGTGATTAAAAATCACCAAAATACAGAATAAATTCTGTATGGGAAAAGATTTCCCAATCATGTTAAAAACAAGAAGATTACCTTCTGTAAATCAGAAGCCCTTGGATCAAAGATCAAACAGTGGGAAATCCCCAAATCAATCAAAGGAAAGATTTCCTTAACCGATTCAACAAATCGGCCTACCCTATATAAAGGCCTCAAGACTTCAAGTCTCATATAGAGGAACCCCCTATAAATTTTGAGAAATTTGAGAAAGAAGAGCAAGCTCTCGGAAGAAGAAGATTTTCTTCAAGGTAAAAAGAACAGAAAGACGAAATCATCTCGTATAAAAGAAGAATTTACTTCTATTTTCTAAAATCATAGATTTATAAGACCAAGGTCTTTCATAACAAAGATCAAAGTATCTCTTCATAAAATAAGAAAAAGAACATAATTCTTCTTACAGATCATAGATCTATAAGACTAAGGTCTTTTACACAAAGAGATCATGAACATCTCATTATAAAAAATGGGGGAGAATAAGTCAATTCTCTTAGGATCACGGATCCATAAAGGCAAAGCCTTTCACCAAAATAAGATATTGAAATCTCTCCTATAAAATAAGAACTGTGTTCTTAGAACCTTGAGACAAAATCTTTTATAAACGAGAATTTATTTCTCGGATCATAAAACTGGTCAAATAGCGCTTTACGCTCATGGACTAGCGCTCAGCGCCAAGCGCCACGTGCTTCCCACGTGTGCGCTACTTGAACAGAAGCGCTTTGCACTCTTTGGACTGGCGCTCAGCGCCAAGCGCACCACGTGCTCCTCTTGTGTGCGCTACTCAGCAGAAGCGCAATGCGCTCATAATTTGGCGCTCAGCGCCAAGCACATCACGTGCTCCTTACGTGTGCGCTGTTCAGCAGAAGCGCAATGCGCTCATAATCTGGCGCTAGTGCCAAGCGCGCCACGTGTCCCTCACGTGCGCGCTGATAGAACATAAACTGTCCTTTAAATGAAGCCCTAGAGCTATGATGAATGCTCAGCATTCAATAAAAGACAAAAATATTGTCAGAACTCAAATCAATACTCAACATTGTCAAATGTTTAACATTTAACTGAGTGGGCAGAACCCAAGTTGGCCATAAACCCCTCATTCAGATTAATTGAGCCCATATGCTCATAAATCTTTTGATCTTAGTCTCAAATTGGACTATAGATCTCTCAACCAAAATTGGTTCAAGGGTACATCTCTTTACTCCTCTGATATTTGTCGTTGTAATCCTTCAATATCTTCAGAGAGGTGACGGGTCTCGACAACCAAACAAACCCTAATCTTAACCCTAGGATGGTTTAACCCTCAATAACCCTAGTTGCATTTATAACCTAGTTTGATAAATTTAACATATATCACATATACATCAATGTATCCAAAATGAGAAAAGAAATCATAAGTGAGCTAATACTAGTTAATGTAATGTAATATATCAAATATATAATTATACATTAGATTATCAAATCTACTCTTGATTTAATAATCCGGCTATATCACCTATAACCGACTAATATCATATGAATCAACACTTGATCCGATAACCCGGTTATATCATACATAACCGACTTATATCTCATATCACGAGAATAGAATACGGTATCTCATATCATATCAATCTCGGTCCCGCATATATCACATATGTGCTCCTACTCTATTTCGCTTGAGCCAGGAAACCCCTGTGTAGGACTCTAAAGACTCGTTAATATGCCGGCAGTAGGTGATGATCATATCAAACACCCACAAGCCGCAAGCGGTCTGCTAAACGTAACGGCCACCCGGGAATTGAGCGATCAGAAAATCAACAAGCAAGACTGCTCACCCTCCTGCGAATCCAATCAGTAACACTGCCGTACAGTCCGGTCTCTTCGTCTGATATGTCGCATATCTCGTCTAGGGGTGGTAAACGTCAGACCCCAGTAACTCGATAAGTCGTGTCGATATGAGGCCCATAACGGGTCGAGAAACTACTGATAACACTTACCCATATATCTCTGAAGCAGCCTTGGCCAAGGACTTCCTGTTATAGCCAATCGAGCACAGCGCAACATCAACTCCCAATACCGGGAGAGACAAAACCCATCCTATCGCTCATTGCTTCCATGTGACTCGGGACTGTACCCAAAAGCCACCATTTTGCACGTTCTCTTGAATGTGGTGAGGTGGAAATCAAAGCACAGTGGGAATCACACAAGACTCTATGACGATCTCGGGTCTACAGACTAACCTGTACCAGTGTCATGATAGAACTGCCATCTGACGTTAGGTATAATACCATTTGGCAGTTCTCGGCGAGTCCGTCCAGTGTACCCAGTCTCCACTGAGCACCCGTATACTGTTTCTGATGTCAAACACCAATGGATATGGGATCATCCATCGCCCATCTACATGAGTCGAGAAGCTATACGCTAGTCTACTCTGGTATATCGATGCCCTGTCTCGATACACCCTCGACTAGGAACATTTGAAGGATGTACTTAGCGACTACTCTGTCCCCACTAATATGATCTGCATCATAGTCCTGATAGTCAAGTACTCATCCTAAAGGCTTTATCAACATGTAACATAAAGACAATCAGCGTACATGTTAAGATAAAGAGCAACCAGATAGCATACTATCATGTCGAGCAAGAAAGTCCTCCATATATATGTCCAAGCATCCACTACAATATACATCGTATGTACAGTAATGACCTCTAGAGCATACATATAACTAACACTATACGCCATCCACCCGACTTCCCCCGTAGATATACATCTACTCATCTGGACGTCTCGGCTAATCTGATCCGATTCCAGCTCTACCATTTCCGCGCCACATCCGACGTCTCTGCACCCGATCCTACAAACGTACACAAGTAAATAAGAGAATAAATATATAATTAGTCGCGGACACAACCAATACAAGTCAACCACGCGCACTAACTAAACGCGCACGCACTTGGTGCACAAAACGCGCTCGCGACAACGCCACAAAACACAACTAAGATCGCTGTACGTGGCAACTACCAAACCAAAAACCCAATCACGCCAATCGTGTGTTCACAACACATTAAATAATATATGAAATAGGTTGTAAATCAACAAAACCTCAAACTTAATTTAAAATCGATTTATTCCAAAAACCTAGTAAGTATCAATTAACCGTTTTAATACAAAATTGATGTTTTAATAAAACTAGTGGCCACAATAATCACTTAATAACCTAATTAAGCCACGCAAAGCTTAACTAAATTTTAATCTCACCCGTTTTCGATTAATCAAAAAGTTAGTTTGCAAAAAGGCTTAATTAGAACAAATTTAATATAACAATTAGAAATATAGCAACAAGATTAAGTTTTGCATGCCTTAAAATGTTAAACTATATCTCACAACTATAATCAAATAATCAAAACCCCTAACTTGATCCAAACCCTAATCTTGAATTTCAAACTTGCAATTAAAATCATAGTTAAGCACCTAATTATCTTATATTGAAGTAATAATCCAACAAGTAATTATTGGGTTAGGATTTATACCTCACAAATCAAGAGATCAACCTTGAAACATAGCCTCCAAAGATGGCTTCTTGCATCAAGAATCCAAGATAGATGGGTCAAGAAATAATGGGTAAAGATTAAATGAAGAGTTTGTGAGGTTTTGTGTTGATTTTTGAGGCAAAATAGATGAATTTTTTGAAGAGAAATGAGATGGGGAAATGGGGAGCTGCTGCCATGAGCTGCTGGCCGAGCCTAGGGAGAGAGGAGAGAGAGGATATGGGTGAGTTTGGCCAAGTCAAAAACCCATACTTCAAGTATATAAACCCATACCTCTTTTGTTTATTATTTTCTTTTTCCTTTGTTTTCTTTTCTAATTTTGGAGTGGGAATTTGGGAAGGGGGGGGGGCAGCTTGTCTCAGCCATAATTGAGGGGAGAAAGAGAGAGTGAGGTGTGTGGGTGTGGGTGGAAACATCCCCCCAATTATTACACCCATTAACTTATATTTTTAATTATCTTATTTTCTAATTACCTTATTTTATTTTCCAATTTATTTTATCCTAGAATTCTCTTGACAATTTCATTTCATTTCAAAAACCATATATTACATTTTGGTTTAATGTGTCATAATGTGCAACACTTGTATTAACCCATCCTAATTTGTAAAAGTCACTAATTAAATGTATTAGTGTAAGCTTAAAATAATATTTAAAATAATTAATTTGAGAAAAATATTTAAGTAAACTAACAATTTATAAGTGACCAATTAAATACCAAATACTAGCAATTATATAGCTAGAATTGGTATATTTAAGTTTATGTTGAAAAATAATTATATCTAGATTTTTACGGAAAACACCAGTTATTTTACCAATTATCGGAAATTTCACCTAAACGATTTTTTTTTCCAGAACGTTACAATAAAAGTGAACGCAATGAAATCAACATCATCATCATAATCATCACAAAATCCGTGTCAATCATCACTAACCAGAATCTCATTATATAACACCGGTGTATCCGAATCGGTCTCTCCCCCCTTCCACGATTACCGGATAACACTAAACATATCTCCCACCGGTATATCCGAATCGGTCTCTCTCCCCTTCCTCTATTACCTAATCACACCAAACATATCTTACATCGTTGTATCCGAATCGATCTCTCCCCCATTCCTCAATTATCGGATCACATCATACTAAACACATAAGAAAACCGTAATATCTGTACCGGTCTCTCCCTTCTTCCTCGATATCTTGATATCATCAAATACAAGCAAGCTTTATAATTAACAATAATAGTGATATATTATATATATATGCATATATTAGTGTGCCGTACCACTGATACACACGCACATACAAATAAAGATCGCAATCTTACAAGATCAACAATATGCAATGTGTAACAGAATTATAACGCATAGCATAACAGATAACAGAATCATAAAACCAACGGATAACGTAACAACAGATAACAGAATCACAAAACAAACGGATAACGTAAGCATGGCAGTCTAAAGTGTCATGATAGTACCAACGATGTGTAGTGTACATGCGAGTTTATGATTTTGTAACATGACAATCGTTGGTAGTTGTGCAGTATTCTATCGGGTGTGTTCCTGTAGTCAAGGCAATTGGAATATAAAACATGGCATTATAAACTAAATAAATAGAACAAATAAGAACGAATAACATAAACGTAGCGTGCTAATAAACTAATCGTCGTGCGAACGTGCGTTGTAAATGAATAAATACTTATGAATAATACAATTATGGTTTAAAATAGAACAAATCGTTAGTTTTAAAATGAGTATAATTTCTAGCATTGTGTAATATCCCAATCTGGGTAAATAGAAAGATTCCATGAGTCAAATAAATAAAGGCCGCACTCGACAATTTATTATAATTTTATCCAGTACGGAATCTCACCTCGTACGATATCAGCCAAATATCCAATCATAATCGGAATATAAGAGATAAAATGAAACATGAAACATGACATTTTAACTAAGTATCAATGAACGTAGTAAGGCTAGCAAGTATAGGTATGCAATATGGTAGGGTACTCAATACAATACTAATAGAATGATAATGCAATCAAGGGTCGCGAATATGTTTAAAATAGCGACACGAAGTTTTATAAATTTTCTGGTTGTCGGGGGTGTTATACGTCATCCGTCCGATTTCCCACTTGTAAATGCTATTCCACTCACTGTATGCAATCGAGCTAGTCATATCCTACGACCGTCTTGCGCTTCGTCGCCATCACGGAGGTCTCCGCAAACGAACCTAGTATTCACATAACCGCACAACACATAAGAATTCAAATCGCATCGATATAACGAATAACGTCCATAGGTTAGAACCTATGACACAAGGGTGATGTTCGTGTGCTAACTACCTAGGATTCCCCCCCCCCCCCCCCGACTAGCTGTTTTAATGTAAAAGACTGCATCAAGACTTAGAAATACGGATTCCTGACTTTAAAAACTTTAAAACCTCGCCGAAAACAAACTAAAGTACTTCCAGATTTTGTCTTGGGGAATCTGGGAAAAAAAGAGATATCAAAAGGGTCTATTTAACATATATATGAGCTACAGGAGAAAGCTCACACCCAAAATCCAAAATGTGGCCGAGATTAGACCGAGATTTTCGGCCCAAACATGGTGGTTTCCCCTCGAATTTCGTGCACGCTCCCAAAATCTTATATTTAACCCTCTGGAATCTACAAAAAATTTTCTAGAAACTTCAATTCACTTTAGATTTCATTGAACACTACAATATCATCAAAATTCTAGTTTTTAAGAATCTTGTTTCATTTACTCAAAATACTTAGCATTAAAATACCATTAACCATACCAAATAAGTTGTAATCACATAAGACTCACACTAATTCCACTGCAACTACAAAAATTTCATGTTTTGAAGATTAAAGCCATAAAAAAAGTTGCTTTAGTTAGCAACTATGTGTTTTATGGCACGTGTATTAAATATACAAGGAAAGGATGAGCTTTTACCTCTCTTGAGCTGTAAAAGGAGGAAGTCCAAGCATTAAAATAGCCTCTATATGAAGACTTGATCACTGCCTTATGAATATTGAGTAAAATGCTCGGTTTTTGTTGTAGGATTCTTTGCGATGGAGGAATTAGTGTATGTGTTGGTGTGGGTGAGGGTGATTTGGAGATGGAGGAGGTAACGAAGAAGAAGAATAATGATCTGCATACAAATGAGAGATGAACAAATGGAATGAGTCTTCATGTAGAGGCTATTTTAATGCATCCATGCCCATACCTAATATGTGCATGTGTCTCTCTCTTTGTCCATCCCTAATATGTGAATGCCTCTCTCTGGTTCATGCCCATGCCTCTCATCTCACCCATGCCCATGCCCATGCCATGCCTCCTCTCATGTCAACACAATTTAAAATCCAAGTGAAAAATGTTAAGACATATAACACTTGCCATGACACACTTAGTATGGGTTTAGAAAGTAAATCTTGATTTTAGCGTAGGAAAACATTAATTAGTTTTATCATTACAATTGTATAGAAACAATTACCTAATTTATTAAAAAAAACCAATCAGATATTTGTTTTCATAAATTCATTTTATCAATTAAAGTCAAAAAAATAAATACTTTAATCTAAATACTTTATCAAATTTTCCGAAATGTTACAATTGGCTCAGCTCCGATGTTCATATGCATGTTACAGGCACTAATTGGTCATTTCAAGTCAGGTATGACAAGAAGAAACAGTTTCAAAATACGAGACTAATCTAAAATATAGAACTTTTTTCAGCGTCCACTTTGAGGCTTACAACATCGAATTATCTTCAACTAATTTTATAATAACTAATTTGTAACTTAAGTTGAAGATTGGTTAAGTTTTTAGTACGCTGATTCTTATAAACTCGATTTTTTGAAGGGTAAACTGTAAAAAAAAATGCCCAAGCATTTTTTTCGTTGTCAAATGCCTCCTGCTCTCGAAACATTAATCAAAACCCTCCGAAAAAAAATTTTAGTTGTCAAAAAACATGTTACGTGTGATATCTAGTGGTTTTGCTATATCTAGTTTCCTGCGATATCTAAGCAGTTCTCTCTGATATCTTAACCGTTTCCTGTGATATCTAAATAGTTTGTATGAATTGGTTAGATATAGCAACTTACTGTATGGATACTGCAGGAAAAATTTAGTTGAAGGTTTTCACTATCGCTGCGAGACCAGCAGAAAATGGTGTTCTGTGTTTTTGACAATTTACCTTTTTTGGAAAGCATGAAAGGATAATTATGACGCATTTTGTCGACTAATAAATGTTTTAATAGAAATTTAGATTCGTGATGAAAACTTTTAAGTTTAAATGCAGCATGCAAAAAAAAATTATAAATTTATACGCTGTCATAGAATAATAAACTAGAATGTAATAATGAAAAAGATGATGCCGAGCGGATTCAAACCTGACACACTTTTAATGGATTTAAGTGACATAACAGCAACTACCATATTCCAGGTTATAAGCAAGTGTAGTTAGGATAAGTATCAGAAACAAGAATGATTTATTTTGATATTTCTACAAAACAACTTCCGATTCACGAACCAATCGGTTAATCTTAATGCATATCTACGACGGTAACACATACATCAATTTCTTAAAAAGTTGATTTTTTATTTAAATTTAAATACGTACCTTTTATATAATTCGATCACATCGATAAAGAGCTTTTAAGGTATTCTGCACAAAAGCAAATGCCTTCAATTGAAATCCATTAAACCTTGTGGAAGATAAACTCACTCATGGATTGATAGGCATCCATCTAATATTGTAAGAGGAATATGTTTTTTATGAAATTCATTTTATATCTCATAGCATACCATTGCCCTTTTATATAGAGTTGTGTTACGATACCTCATGTCCAAATATCTGATGTGGGACTAAAAACCCACATATCAATAATATAACAATTATATTATTAATAATACTCCTCTTTAATTTGGTTGTGTCTAAGTCTGATGATGCTCGATATCAGTGATCTCTCAGATTAGGACTCGTGACAGATGACGTGTCCTAAGGCTCATAAGAAAGGACCTACAGTGGCCGACCATACCGCTCTTGTGTCCGTCCTACAAGCAAACGCTGGCTCACCTCCGAGCCCCAGCACAATTGGCCTCCTCGGCCCAACAGCTCGTCTTCGAGCTATCGCAGGCCCGAGCCTCCTCGGCCCTTTCAGCTCGCCTCCGGGCTCGAGCAGAACCAAGATACCTCGGCTCTCCCGCTCCTCTGCGAGCTCTCCCGCCGAGGTCATCTTTCTCAGTCTCATCGACCGACCAACAGCACCGCTTGCAGGCGTAACCACCATCCCGCGAATCTCGCCATACGCGAGATCTCCGCCGGCCATATCCCACGTTCCACGCCACCACAATCCCCCATTAACGAGCCTGTCTCGCCATTAATGGGAGGTCCCGCTCATCACGCGGGCGTGACGTCGGGAGCGTAACGGCCGGCGTGATTCTCGCACCTGCCTCGCCTGCTACCACCGCTATATAAACCCCTCCTTCAGACGGTCTAGGTAAGCCATTTTTACTCCACTAAGCCGTTACTCTGCTCTGATCTTTAGTCGAACTTGATCGTCGGAGGGTCCGGTGGTACAACCACCCCGGGACTTCTTTGCAGGTAGCTCGGCAACCACAACCTCAAACCTATTGAGATCCACACGCTTAAGGAGCGACAGCCTTCAGATCCAATCTCAGCCACCCGTCGCCGCCATCAGCAGATCAACGGAAGGTAACATCTGAAGGAGATTCACGCCTCCGTCAGCTGGCGCCGTCTGTGGGAACTCCTTGATTCTACAAAAACAAAAGTTCACTTTCCGATCTCAACCCAATGGCGAGCGATCATCACGACGATCCAAGCACCAGCCGCCGCCTCCCCCTCAACGGAGGCGCTAACGAACCCCCTCCGCCGAATGCCATCAACGCCCTCGCTGGCCGCATAGACCAACCCGCGTCTGTTGTGGAGGCGCTGATCCACGTCCAAACGGCAGGAAAGATCACCAAGTCGCCGCTCCCCCGTCTCGGGGCCAGGACCCCTACAGGGGGAGAGAAGGCTCCGTTCGCGTCGGCACCGCCGACCACCGCCTCGCTACCTCCCACAGCCACGGATCTCCCGGGCCGATACGTTCTGAGACCCGCTGGGCGCCCCATAGTTCGACACCAAGGTCCGTCGCCAGAGCACCTCACCCCGAGGTCCTCCGCGCACCTGTCCCTCCCGAGGAGAAGTCTGTCAGCTCGCCTGTTACCAGGCATGGCTGACACCCCCTCCCTCGACGAGGTCGCGCGGACAGGACTCGACGCGGCGGATCGAAGGCCACCTCGCCGGGGGATCTAAGGAACCTCATTGAGAGGAACCGGAGCCACGGCCGGACGCAGGCCTCCAACATCGGAGGCCTAAGATCAGAATATGCCGAGTCGTCGGGGTACCAAGGCCGACTCGACGCCCTCGAGAAGAAGATCGAGGGTATGCATCGGGAAGGTCACCGTTCGAGCGACAGGGCTAAGTATGCCGCTGACTCGCTCACCAAACCGTTCACCGAGGAGATGCTCGCTGTCCACGTCTCCTCCCACAACAAGCCCCCAAAGGTCTCCCTCTTCGACGACAAATCTGACCCGAAGGACCACATGGACGCATTCACCGCGGGAATGATCTTCCAAGACAACTCCGACGCTGCCCAGTGCCGGGCTTTCTCGGCCACTCTCATCCGCTCCAGGCGAGACTGGTTCCGAGGACTCGAGCCGCGCTCGATCTCAACTTTCGATGAGCTAGCCACCCAATTCCTCGGCCACTTCGTCGGGAATAGGCGGCAAAAACTCGCCGTCGACCACCTCTTCACGATCAAGAGCGGGGACAAAGAGACGTTCAAAGCATACATCACCCGCTTCTACAATGCCCTCCTCGAGGTCCCCGAGCAACGGGACGAGACGGTCATCACGGCACTAAGGTCTGGTCTTAGGTACAAGGAGTGGTTACACTCCTTTGCACTAGTGCAACCCAAGACCATGGCCGAGGTGAAGGCCTGGACCGAACGCGAGGTCCAACTCGAATCCGAGGTAAACGCAAATCTCTCCCGGGCCGAGCAAACCGACCAAAAGAAGAGGGCAAGAGAAGAAAGAAGGGGACCTGAGCGGCAAAAACCCTACCTCCAAAAATTCCAGGAGTACACCTCGCTCAACGTCTCCCAGGCGGTACTACTAGAGAAGACCAAGGGCGAGGGGTTCTTCAAGCTTCCCCCAGTTCCAGGAATGGCCTCAAAGCAAACCCGGGGCCCCTACTGCGGGTTCCGTAGGTCACTAAGCCACTCCACGGAGAGCTGCAAATAACTCCGAGACTATATTGAAGAGCTCATCTATTCGGGGCACCTTGCAGTGTACCTAAGGGACAAGCGGCAAGCAGACCGCGAGCAGGAGTAGTGTCCCCCTCCTGCCGAGCTGACCATCGGCCAGATTATGGTAGTGTCGGCGGAGGATAGGCCTGGTGCCCACAAGGCTCGGTACCCTGTGCCGGGCATAGATGACAAGACATCCGGGGGGCTCAAGCTGTATGAATAAGAACATCTACTAGCATGTATTTTCTTTTCAGAGCAATGTATATCTTTCTTGAGATCTTTTGTTTATATAATAAAGGGATCAATAAAGCGTTGCAGAAAAGAAAAAGAATCTTATTCATTCAAAAGGTACTATGGGCTCCTCAGCCGTACATAAAATATATATTACAACAGCAGGGGAATGGGGTACAGAGAGCACTGTTCGTGGTACTCTGAAAATATTTCCGCCAGCCGAGCCTTCATGGTGTTTAACCTCTCCCTTCGATGACCCCCCGCTAGCGTCGGCATCGAGCCTCAAATGGAAGCACTCAAGGATGAGCGCCTACGAGCGATTTAGCCGGCTCTTAGAGATCAGGCCGAAACGCTTCAGAGACCTCAGCTTGCCAACGGCCTCCTCTTTCAGCTGCTCGGATAAGAGGTTGTAGAGCCCCGGCGACGCCCTCCAGATAGAGTACATCAACAGCTGAAGTAGGGAGGAGCGCCGGGGGAGCAATCGGCCGAAATGATCCTCGATCCGGCCTATCACCAACTGCACCGTGGCATTAGTGCAGTACTGATCATAGAGATACATATCCTCGAAGCTTATGATCTTGGGGATGGTGAATGGGAAGTCCTCCATTCTTGCATTTTGGGTGTGAGGAAAGGAGTCATCAACAATCCCTCCATTTTATAGCCCACAACGCCCCCGGAGTTCAACGGTCGCCCGCAACTGTGCCACCACGCGGCAGACACCGCGCCGCTCAATGCGAAATCAAAACGACGCGACTCTGGCGCTTCGCTTCCTCCACGCGTTCGTGGCACGTGTCAATCGCGACTGCCCATCTTCCCAAAGCCTTCAAAAACAGGCAACCGAGCAGCTTCACTGCTTGGTTCATCCTTAGCAGGCTTCCCACGGCCCCTCCAGCGCCAAGGATCGAAGCCCTTACGAAGAGGCAGCCTTACAGCTACCCTGCTCGGCTATCCCTGACTGGTAACTTCCCTACCCCACAACGCCAGGGATCTAAGACCTCAAAAAGAGGCAACTGAGTAGCCTCGCTGCTTGGTTCATCCTTGGTAGGCCTCCCACGGCCCCTCCAGCGCCAGGGATCAAAGCCCTCGCCAAGAGGTAGCCCAGCACTTACCCTGCTCGGCTATACCTGGCTGGTAGCTCCCCTACCCCATAACGCCAGGGATCAAAACCCTCACCAAGAGACAGCACAGCAGCTTCACTGCTCAGTCGATCCTTAGCATGCCTCCTACGACCCCTCTAGCATTAAGGATCTAAGCCCTCATTAAGAGGCAGCCCAACAGCTACCCTGGTCGGCTATCCCTTGCTGGTAGCTCCCCTACCACACAATGCCAGGGATCAAAGCCCCTGCCAAAAGGCAGCCCAGCAGCTACCCTGCTCGGCTATCCCTGGCTGGTAGCTCCCCTACCACACAACGCCAGGGATCTAAGCCCTCACTAAGTGGCAGCCGAGCGGCTACCCTGCTCAGCTATCCCTGGCTGGTAGCTTCCCTACCCCACAACGCCAGGGATCAAAGCCCTCACCAAGAGGCGGCCCGGCAGCTACCCTGCTTGGCTATCCCTGGCTGGTTGCTCCCCTACCACACAACACCAGGGATCGCGCGTCTACGGCGGTTCCTTGAGCGGTGGCGGCAGACGCGAAAAATGACAATGCGCTGCCTTATCAACCCATCATACAAAAAACCCAGCGCAGAGGCATAAACAAACCAAAGAATGGGAAAGGCGTTCGACAACGACAAAGCGGGTCCAAGAAGCCATGTGATCGGAAATCGAGTAATCCAGATTCGTCTCTTATAAAGAAGATGGGTCGAGCATACTCTTTTCCTCAGAACAAAACACGGAAGATACTTGATCTCGCCATAAGATATCAAATGATTACACTCCCGGAGTCGAAGCACCCCGAGCAAGCAGGGAAAGTCTCTCATCCGGACTATTGCTCCTATAATAGGGCAATAGGACATCCTATTGAAGACTGCTTCACCTTCAAGAACTGGGTCGAAGATCAATATCGACAAGGCAGGTTCGCTCTATCCAGCAGCTGGAGGGTAACCCCACCGCGGAAGCATGAACCCAAATCCATGAGGGTAGAACCAGATTAATATCGGTCTTGGAAGCGAGCTCATACCTGCCACGTGATAACGCTATCAGAAGAAGACCCCGACGGTATGGATAATCTCCACTGGTGCTTCGAAAACAATGATGACGATGTGATCTCAGAGTTTCTACCGGCGCCGAAAGAGCTGGAAGATGGAATACACACTACTGCAGATAACCTCAGGAAAATTGATTTGGGGACTGCAAGTGTCCCACGACCGACGTTCGTCAGTGAGCTGTTGTCTGAAGAAAGGGTGGCTACGCTAAAGGACATGCTCATACAGCATAGAGATTGCTTTGCATGGAACTATTCCGAGATGCCAGGACTAGATCCAGAGATTGTTGTCCACAAATTGGCAATATCCCCAGATGTCAAGCCAATCAAACAAGCGCCGAGAAGAATGCGGCTCGAGCTTGAAATGAGCATCAACGCAGAGGTCAAGAAGCTAATCGACTCTGGCTTCATCCAAGAGGTGCAGTACCTTGACTGGATTGCCAACATCGTCCCGGTGATGAAGAAAAATGGGACAGTGCACATATATGTGGACTTTTGAGATCTCAATAAAGCCTGCCCGAAAGACGATTTCCCGGTAACAGTCACCGAGCTGATGATAGACAATACGTCCACTCATGAAGTCTTCTCCTTTATGGATGGTTCGTCGGGATACAATCAGATAAAGATATATCCCGAGGACCAGAAGCATACCGCTTTCCGGACCCCTCTGGGCATATTCTGCTACAAGGTGATGCCTTTTTGTCTAAAGAACGCCGGTGCCACCTATCAGAGGGCCATGACGAAGATTTTCGATGACCTCATACCTGAAATCGTCGAATGCTATATCGACGACCTCGTAGTTAAAAGCAAATCATATGAGGAACATCTGGAGTATCTGAAGACCGTATTTCAACGCCTTCGGCAATACAACTTGAAAATGAACCCTCTCAAATGCGCATTCAGAGTTTCCTCGGGCAAATTCCTAGGATTCATTGTCCGACACCGAGGCATCGAGATAGATCTGTCAAAGATCAAGGCGATTATGGAGATGCCCCCGCCAAGGACTTTCAAGCAATTGCGGTCTCTTCAAGGAAGCTCGCGTATATTCGGCGATTTATAGCCAATCTCTCAGGAAAGTGCCGTCCTTACAGCCACCTGATGAAGAAAGGAACCCCTTTCGTCTGGGACCGCAAATGCCAAAGCGCGCTGGACAAAATCAAGCAATACTTATAGAACCCGCCAGTGCTGGCTGCTCCGGTCAAGGGAAAACCCCTCATTCTGTATACAACCGCCCTTGAAGGTTCCTTAGGCGCATTATGGGCACAAGAGAACGACCAAGGGAAGGAGAGAACGCTCTACTATTTGAGTCGAGTTCTAATGGGCGCAGAAAGCAATTACGCCCCCATTTAAAAACACTGCCTGGCGTTGATCTTCGCGATAATGAAACTCAGGCACTATGCGTTGGCGCATGAAGTCCGTCTCATATCGAAAGTGGATCCTCTCAAATATTTGATGTCAAAGGCCATATTGACGGGGCGGCTCGCTAAGTGGGCCTTACTCTTGATGGAGTTCTCAATAACCTATCAGCCTCGTAAGGCAGTGAAAGGCCAGGCCATCGCCGACTTCCTCGCCGAGCATCCGACACCTGCCGATTCTCCCTTGAATTTTGAACTGCCAGACGAACATGCGTTTGACACGATCGATGGAAATGATGCCCGGTGGGAACTTTACTTCGATGGAGCATCCTCCATGAAGAGGCGCAAACAAAACACCCCCATAATCAAATCAGGGGTAGGCCTCATCTTCGTAACTCCACAAGGAGAGATAATGCGCTTTGCCTTCTCCTTAACAGAGCCGAGGACGAACAATAAAGCCGAGTATGAAGCCTTGATAGCATGTCTCGAGATCGCCATCGACATGGAGATTGAAAACCTTCTCATATACGGAGACTCCCAACTGGTCGTTAGTCAAGTAAACGGCGACTATCAAACGTGCAAACCAGAACTGGTGAAGTACGGCGAGAGAGTATAGCAACTGCTGACTTAAATTCCTTCTTACACCTTGGAAAGCATACCGCGTGCGAAAAATAGCAAAGCGGATGCATTAGCCATGCTTGCTAAAGAATTGGCCGATGAGAACCTCGATAGTGTGAGGATCGTGGTACAGAGCCGTCGGGTTCTTGCACCGGCAGAAATATCTCCGGAGTCGTTCGAGGAAAAGGGAACGACCGAGAAAATGTCTCTACAAGTAAAAGACCAAGAAAAGGTTGAAGATTGGAGAGAAGTCTTTATAGACTACTTCAAATCCCGTCGAACGCCTGAAGATGCGTCCACAAGACATCCGCTTATGAAATGAGCTCTATTTTTTGCCTTCGTCAATGATACTCTGTACAAAAGATCATTTGACTCTTTATGGCTAAGATGCCTAGGACCTGAAGAGGCAAAGAGAGTCGTCCAAGAAACTCATGACGGAATCTGAGGTTCTCACTAAGCCGGGCCGAAAATGAAGCTGAAGATCAAACGGATGGGTTATTATTGGCCCACGATGATCCAAGACTGCCTCGAATACGCGAAGCAGTGCCACTCGTGCCAGATTCACAGGGACTTCATCCATCAGCATCCGAATCCGCTACATTCGACAGTGGCTAGCTGGCCGTTCGAAATGTGGGGAACTGACATAATCGGCCCCATTGAACCAGCATCGTCCAGAGGACATCGGTTCATTTTGGCGACAACTGATTACTTCTCCAAATGGGCAGAAGTAGTACCGCTGAGGGAGGTGAAGACGGAGAATATCCTCCATTTCTTCAAGACGCACGTCATTTATCGATTCGGCACTCCACGACGGATTATCTCCGATAATGGGCCAGCCTACAAAAGCCACAAAATCAGTCGCTTCACACAACAACACAACATAGACTGGAGATACTCATCAGTCTACAATCCCCGAGCTAACGGTCTAGCCGAGGCGTTCAACAAGACCTTGACGAAGATCGTGAAAAAGACGGTATCCCAGAATAAGAAGGACTGGCACGAGAGACTGTATAAAGCTCTCTGGGCGTACCGGACTACGTTCAAGACGGCCACAAACACAACGCCGTACGCATTGGTATTCGGTATAGAAGCAGTATTCCCCTCGAGATAGAGCTACCCTCTCTACGAATGGCAGTTCATTACGAGCTAACGGACGAAGAGAATGCTCACCTTCGCCTCGAGAAGATTGATGCCCTTGATGAAACCCGGCTCATAGCGCAACAAAATCTGGAGGCTTATAAAGCAAAGATGACGCGCTCATACGAAAGATTGACTAGGCCGAGGACATTCCGCCGAGGCGAACTCGTGCTAGTGGTCAAAAGACCTATGATCCCCAATCGCGCCAAACGGGGGAAATTCGAGCCAAACTATGAAGGCCCGTATATCATAGACAAAGTCTACCAAGGTGGAGCCTATCTACTCATGGACATGCATGGAGAATGGCCCTTCAGGCCAATAAATGGTCGCTTCCTGAAGAAATACTACGCCCAACGAGTCACGGCCTAGGTCAATGATAGACGACGACGACTATGTCCGCTCGCTATCTTCCTAAGCCTAAACTCTGTAAATAGTAACCGGCTTCCTTAACAGCGGACCGAAACGTCCTTAAACTAACATGGGACCAAAATGCCCTTAAACTAATAACGGACCAAAACGTCCTTAAACTAACAGCGGACCGAAACGTCCTTAAACTAACGACGGACCGAAACGTCCTTAAACTAACAACGGACCGAAACGTCCCTAAACTAACGATGGACCACTATGTCCTAAAACTAGCCGTTGACCGAGATGTCGATAAACTACGGTGGATTGCAATATCCTAAAGCTGATACAAAAAAAAGGAATAAAAAAAGAGAGAAAAAAGAAAACGGTATGTCCATAAACAAAATGGGCACAGATGAAAACCCGAAAGGGCTCCGTGAGTAAAAACAGCAGGGCTACCGGCGAGTTTTGTGAAAACCAGAAAGGGCGCAACCTCGTTAGAATAAAAAGAGAAAAAAGAAAACGGTACGTCCATAAGCAAAATGGGCACGGATGAAAACCCGAAAGGGCTCCGTGATTAAAAGCAGCAGGGCTACCGGCGAGTTTTGTGAAAACCCAAAAGGACGCAATCTCGTTAAAAGACACTTGCAAGGTCCTCTCGACTTTGTAAGGAGAAACCACCTGCGTGAGATCCTTACGACTCACAAGGGAGCAACACACTTAGGGATCCCCACGATTCCTAAGGAGAAATTACACTTGCGAGATCCTCACGACTCGTAAGGAGAACCCTCTTATGGGACCCTCACGGCTCATAAGATTTGAAAGTCTTAAGCTACAGGGATTTGAACCTGTTCTTGAGCAGCCCCCACAACCTCCAATACTGCCCTACAAGCGGCTCAGTGTTGACCTTTGTATACAATCCACCGGCGCGAATAAACATTTCCCTAACGAAGTCACATCCGTGACTAAGGATATGTCTATACGGTGAACAACCCTTGTAAGTCCTCTCGACTTAGAAGGAGAAAACACTCTTGTAAGATACTTACGACTTATAAGAGAACATACACTTAGGAGTCCTCACAATTCCTAAGGAGGAAACATGCCTACGAGATCCTCACGACTCGCAGGGAGGAATATCTTTATGAGACCCTTACGGCTCATGAAGTCAAAAGCCTTAGTCGACAGGATCCTAACCCTGTTTACTAAGCCACCTTTGTTCGACATCGACAAAGGCAAATGATGATTCGCTCCTGGAAATATCCCAGTAGTAGTGGTGCTGATGCCGAAATCGATGTCTAATTCCGAGCTTGCAGCGAAAAACCGGCAAACCATACAGGCACTGCGAAAAATAGCCGAAATGATTGGGCAACTCGCAATAAAAAGCAGTGAGTAAAAATAAAGCAAATAGCCGAAATGATTGGGCACCGCGAAAAATAGTCGAAATGATTGGGCAATCGCGACCTTCGCGATATAAAAGCTGAAATGAGAGAGCATCGCGGAAAGAAATAAAAAAATGAATGAAATTTATGCCCTATAGGTGATATCATGTCAATCCCTGTATACATTCCAGGGGCGCAAACAAAGAGGGAATCACACCCTTCCTCCCCAAGCTTCATCAGAAAGAGAGGCCAAATCTCAATGGTTCATAGACAGCCTAGAGACCATCTCAACATTCGTCTTATTACAATGGACACAACATCAAGCAAAGTGGAACAACGGCAACTCCCAGTTCCATGACTCAGCGGTGTACAGATGACCGAGAGTCAAACTCCGACTCCGTGAAATACGGATAAAATTAGCCCTTCCTGGCTACGTGGAACGCAGCAATGACCCCGTGGGAAACGTCCAGAGCGGATCCTGGTCCTCACAGAGCACGGCAATGAACCCGTGTGAAGCATCCAGAGCGGAGCCTGGTCCTCGCCGAACACGGCAGTGAACCCGTGGGAAGCATCCGAAGCAAAATTCCGGGTTACGTGGAACGCGGATTATGTCACTCCTGACCCCGTGGAAAACGTCCAGAACGGATCCTGGTCCTCGCAGAGCACGGCAGCGAACCCGTGTGAAGCATCCAGAGTGGATCCTAGTCCTCACAGAGCACGGCAGCGAACCCGAGTGAAGCATCCAGAGCGGATCCTGGTCCTCATAGAGCACGGCAGTGAACCTGTGTGAAGCATCCAGAGCGGAGCCTAGTCCTCGCCGAACACGGCAGTGAACCCGTGGGAAGCATCTAGAGAAAGATTCCTGGCTACGTGGAACGCGGCAGCGAACCCGTGTGAAGCATCTAGAGCGGATCCTGGTCCTCGCAGAGCACGGCAGTGAACTCGTGTGAAGCATCCAGAGCGAAGCCTAGTCCTCGCTGAACACGGCAGTGAACCCGTGGGAAGCATCTAGAGCAAAATTCTTGGCTACGTGGAACGAAGCAATGACCCCGTGGGAAACGTCCAGAGCAAATTCTGGTCCTCGCAGAGCACGGTAATGATCCCGTGGAAGCATCCAGAGCGGAGCCTGGTCCTCGCCAAACACGGCAGTGAACCCGTGGGAAGCATCCAGAGCAAAATTCCTGGCTACGTGGAACGCGGAAATGACCCCATGGGAAACGTCTAGAGCGGATCCTGGTCCTCACAGAGCACGGCAATGAACCCGTGTGAAGAATCCAGAGTGGAGCCTGGTCCTCGCCGAATACGGTAATGAACCCATGGGAAGCATCCAGAGCAAAATTAGACTGTGAGGTCCTTAAACTCACGGACTATGATGTCCTTAATCTCGACCGTGATGTCTTAAAACTGACAACGGACTGTGGAGTCCTCAAATCCACGGACTATGATGTCCTTAACCTCGACCGTGATGTCTTAAAACTAATAACGGACTGTGGAGTCCTTAAATCCACGGACTATGATGTCCTTAACCTCGACCGTAATGTCTTAAAACTAACAACGAACTGTGGAGTCCTTAAAACCATGGACTATGATGTCCTTAACCTCGACCACGATGTCTTTAAACTACGATATCTTGGAAAGACTCCGGAGCGGAGCTTGGTCCTCGCTAGACACGGCAGTGAACCCGTGTGAAGCATCCAGAGCAACCCCTGACCCTGTGAAATGCGGATAAGGGCAACTTCACCCATCACTTGCGGGTCCTTACGACTCGTAAGGGAGTAAATTTTCTTGTGAGATCCTTACGACTTTCAAGAGAAAACACACTTATGAATCCCTACGATTCTTAAGGAGAAATTACACCTACGGGATCCTCTCGACCTGTAGGGAGAAAAACTCTTTATGAGACCTTCACGGCTCATAAAGTTGAAAAGTTTTCGGATTCAGATCTTAACCCTGAATCCTAAGCCTTCGTTGTCCTGCAAAGAGATCAAGATAGACTATCCCCAGAATGCACTTACCAAAAAGGGACACACCATTGAGAAGAAAAATATGTCTTTTATTCATGAACCAAAATGGATACAAAGTACAATTCGTGAAAGAACAAAAAATATATACTCTCATTCAGGAGTATGTACAAAGAGAAAATAAAAAAAAACATATACAAGTCTTCAAGTCGGTGGGCGATTCAGCAGATTGGTTAGCTTATCCCTCTTTCGCTGGGCCTCGCCTTCGTGATTCAGTATCGCCTGAAGACGGGCCTCCGCCTGAGCCTGCTGGGTCTGATATGAGGCAAGCCGGCCTTCGAGCTCTTTCTCAGTAGCCTTGTGAGCTTCAACCCTTTCGTGAGTGAACGCGGTAGCTTTGTTGATGGCCACCACTTCCTTGATGGCCTCTTGAAACACCCGCCAGAGTTCATAGACTTTGTTGGCCTTGGCTGTAAGGTTGGCTTAGAGCTCGTTCAGTGCTTTCGAAGCCAACTCCCTCTCCGAAAATTTGCGGCCGAGCCTCTTCTCGCACGACACCATGTTCGTCGCATACCGTTCAATCAAACCCCGCAAGCCCGCCTTCGCAGCCACAACCTCCGAAGAAAGGTGGGTACATTCGAGCACGTGCAAGCAGGCCTCTACCTGCTGGCAAAACTCAACCCAGACTTGCACCACTGCTCCGCTATGATAGGTGGCAAGAAAGGGGAGAGAGCCGTTAGATTCGGCAGCAAACGCTTCGGCCGTAATCACGCTGCCGGCATGAAGTTCCTCGATCAAAGATGACAGAGAAGCGAGACTTAGCTTGGCCATCCGTTCTGAGGCTTGCAAAGCATAAGGGCCGGGCGGCATGGCGATGCGCGACTCCAGCGCTGTGAGAACTGGCAGGGCTGTTCAGATTTATAAACGGTCAGTGAAACTTCTAAGCAAAAGAACAAGTGGGACGATATTGAGACTTCACTTACCCACAGTCATGCAAGAAGGAGCTGAAGGCTCCCCTGGCCCTTCGAGAACCTCAACCTCGTTGTCGGCCTCCAGGACTGTAAAGGACATCAATGTCATTTTGCGAAATAAGAACAATGCTATGAAAAGATAGCGAACAACACTAACCTTTCCCAGACAAGAGGACGACGCGTTGAGGAGATATCGCTTGTGGAGAAGCCATCTCCAACAGACGCTGAAAAGTCTGCCTGGGAGACAAGTCGGCAATCGAAGCCGCCAAGCCGCGCAACTCTGAAAAGACAGAAAAGTTCAGATAATGGAAAGGATACTAATTCAAAATGTAGAAGGTTACCTTCGATACTCCTCCCATTCTGAATAGGAGGGATAGCAGCTTCAACGGCCTCCGCCGCGACCTCAGGCTCCAACAAAAGGGGGGTAGCCTCGACTACCTCCATCCTAGCCTCTGGGCCACTCCTAGCAAGATCCGTTGGGACGGCGACCACCAAGGGTGCCTCTCCTAATGGAGTAAGAGCTTTAGGAGCAAGAACCACCGCAGGAGGCTCTATCGCGAGAGGGACAGTTTCATCAACCCCCTCCACACTGAGCAGTGTTTCACTAGGGGTATCAGCAGGCTCTACATCCAGCAAACCCTTGGGAACCTCCCCCATCGCCGAGGTCTCTACACAGTTCACACAAGAATAGGAATACATATATACAAGTGCAGACAATATGAAGTAATAAAAAGAAATATAGGAACATATCGATGAGTAAGGAAGCTTTCAATATAGCTTGTTCAAGCCGATGCTCCTTCTAGAGGAGGTGTGCTCGCCGAGGTTCAAGGGTGGACTCGTGGCTGCCAGTCTACAATGAAAGCACATCCGCAGCGTCCTCCGAAGCAGCCTGTTTAAGGGCCCTTTCGCCCCATTCCTCCAAAGGGCCGATGAAGCGCCGCCGGATCCACGAAGGGTCTTCATAAAAGATTACGGCGGGATAGGGCTTCTTCGGAACCCTCACGTTCTGAGACTCATCTTTAGAACGTCTTATAGCCTCAGCCAATTATGCGGCTTCCTCGGCAGTTGAACTCGGAAAAAGCAAGCCAACGTCCGACTCTTGCATGGCCAACGGTTCATCCTGAAGAATGGGCTCAGACTCTATTAAAGAGTCGAGCAGATTGGTAGCCACCTTCCTCCGCTGTTTGGATCCAGAACCGACCACCGAGGATGACCGTTTCCTCCCCCATGGAGCCTTGGCACGACACCGACCGACCTCACCCTCAACACCCTCGTTACCGGCACCCTCGCTAGGCGGTGCTGCCGAGGACGACACGGCCATTGTCGATGCCACAGGCGGTGGTACTGCTACCGGCACTCTTTTACCCCTCGACCGAGCCCGAGTATCCAATGGCATACCAATTGTGGGAGTGAGGTCCACCTCCGACTCCCCCGGAATGAGCGCAACACTGGTATCCCTCAGGGGAAAGCGGACCGGTGCGCGCGGCCGCGGCGGAACTCCTATGGCCTGAACCGGAGCAAGGGCACCATAACCAAGAAGCAATCTCTTCTCCTCAGCAATAATTGGGCTAACCCGATGAAGATACGAGCCCGTAAAAGACCCCACGCATTAGGGGATATGATTGGCTTCGGGGATCATGAAGTAAGAACCAGTGTTCAGCCTCACGAAGTGATGAGCAGCATCACGAACAGCTTCGGGTGAAGGGACCGGCGAAACTGTAAAAGCCTCAAAGGGAACGCCCTCATTATATCCAAGCTGCCGGGCGAAGCGATGCGGATTATACCGCATAAAGAGAGCCGCACTATTTTGACGGAATACCAGATAACCTGGTCTGATCGTGTACAAGTGCGTGGCCTCCCGGGGCTTCAGAGAAGGCACCTCACCTTTCGACTGGTCGTGGAGTTGTTGAATCGGACCAGAAGGAGCAGATAGAACCCGATCAACAAATACAAGTCCGCTCACACTAGCATAGGGAGTAATCAACACGCGAATAGCCCCGAACTGAGTCGGGTCGGGAGCAGAAGCATCCACCAGCCGCATGAGTCGCGGAAAAGTGTAAGCGTCATAAAATTCGGGTTTCTGATGTGCAGCAAAAGCCCCCATCACGTGCATCTCAATCCAAGATGTGAAATAATGAAGGGAGAAGTTTACTACATCCACACCGGGAGTTGAGCTATTGGCCGCAGCGCCTAATCCATGATAGAGATGCGCTAGCGCCGAGATGCCTACAGCCAACCGTGTCCCCTCAGCGATACGATGAGCCGGATAGATAACTGAAACTCTCATGAAGCGGCGATGCATGGGGATGATGAACCAGCTAAGCCAGACACTGATAAAACCCATAAAGAATGTCTCCTCGTCCATGCCGGGAGCTGCAATCGATTCGAAAGATGCTGGCGACATAATGGGAATATAATACTGTGGTAAATCCGATTCCTTAGTCAGCCGCCTGTTCAAACCAAACCTAAAGTGGTCATTAATGTTTGCAAACTTTGGAGCCGTCTTCGATAGGACATCCTCGCGAAGGAAACAAGTGATGAAGCTCTTGAAAGTAACGCCCTGCTCCTCTGACTCAGTAAACAGTTTGTCAAAAATGCCCAGGGTCTTGATCAAACTTGGACGCTTGTGGCGGACGGCATTCTCGGTAGATAAGCCGTCGAGCATTGCGGGCTCAGCTTCAAAGACATACTCATCGGGAGGCAGCAGCTCTTCTTAAAGTGTCCCCCTGATCGGCAGCCCCGAGATCTCACGGAATTCTTCCAAGGAAATCGAAACTTCGCGGTCCCCTAGGAGGAAAGTGTTGGTGGGGAGATTCCACTGGTTCAGGAAGGCCTTAACCCACTAGACGTGAGGAGACGGGTAGTGGAAGAGGGACACATAGATTGCCTGATAAATCCCAACCTTCTACAGTCGCGCGCGGTGGGCGGATAGGATGTAGCGAGCCCAAAGAAGTTAGCCCGTGGGGTGTCGAGGGGTGAGCCCTATTTTGTAGACCTGCCCCCATGGTTGGGCCTCGCCCTAGCAAATACGGCGTCCCAGAATATCTATGGCTGGGATAGGATGATTCGGTATGCCTGTCGTCGAAGGCTCAAGTCGTCCCGTCGGAGTCCAATTAGGCATCTCCACAGTGAAGACAGTCCCTGGAGGATCCATCGGCAGGAACGGAAAGGTAGGCTCCGTCGGTATTTCGCAAAGAAAACTTCGGCGACCCTGGATGATCTGACTGTACCAGGTCCCCCATAGGAGTAGATTGGTGCGATTCGGGTCGTGTGCCCAGATCATTGCCATCACCTCCTCGTCAGATGGCGATTGGGGAAAAGCGGCTTCCGAGCGGGTGAAAGGGAAATACGGAACAGACACCATTGTACCTGAAATAAAATAAGGGGAAGCTGTTAAAGCGAAGCCAATAGTGATTATATATATATATATATATATATATATATATATATATATATATATACACAAAGAAAAAGACAGCGACAGAGGACTCATTTTATAGGACCATTGGTCACAAAACACATAGGTCCCACAAAAATCAAGATGGCGGCTGGCTAATGATGAGGCAAAGCAATTATAATGAGACAAAAGGAAGATTCTCATTAAATAGGCAGTAGATTTCAAATGGCCCTACACATTCCCCTAAAAGAAATCCATCTTGGACTCTGTGACAAATCAAACAGAATCAAGGGAATTAAATTCCCAGAAAGCGACATTGCAAACTTCTTCTTCTTGGTTGTGAAGAAGACAACTTAGAGCAAGAAAACCCAAGGAGTTCTATGGGAAGAACTGAGTTCTTCATAAGAATTAAAATTCCTTGTTAAAAAGGGGAATTAAATTCCCAGAGACATTTTTCAGAGCCAAAGCTTTTGGATATGGAATTAAATGCCAAGGGAAAGACAACCGCTACCATTAGCCCTCTGAAGATCAGAGAAACCCTAAAGGGTCTGTTGATGAAAGATTGAATGGTTTTCTCTTTATTTTAAAGAACTTAAAAATGGGTTCTTGTTAAAAGTGAAAACCCTTGGCGTGGATTTAAAATCCAAAGAGTTTTATATGAAAGTTCTTCGATCGTCCAAAGCCATTACCTGAAGAGATGGGTCTTTCTTAAACAGAGTTAAACTCTGAAGATTTCGGAGCAGAGAACTAAGTTCTGAGAACGAGAATTAAATTCTCAAAAGAAAAGTTTGAAAGGAGGAAGATGAAAGAGTGGAGGCGCTTCTGAAGAGTCCCCTGCATTTATAGGATATGATGGAAACACTTCATCTCCCCGATTCCCTAGACAGATCCAACGGTCACAAAAGTGATAGCGTTGCACTCACGTGCAGACACGTGAGAGCAACGCTGTGGGGGACATTTGTTTCCTGATTAAAAAATCAGTAATTACCTCAATGAGGTATCACGTGTTCATACGTGACCAATGGTCACGTGATGACACGTGATGGTTAAAATCTCATCAAACAGAAATGAAAACAAACGGCTGAAAAATGACTCAATTGGGGGTCACGTGACAGCCTTACAGCTTAATAAAATTTAATTCTAAAAATCAGGAATTACCTCAATGAGGTATCACGTGCTCACACGTGACCAATGGTCACGTGTTGACACGTGATGGTTAAAACTAAAGCGTAAATAAACGCTGAGAAAAGGACTCAATTGGGGGTCACGTGCTCACACGTGACCAAGGGTCACGTGTCAGCACGTGACTGACTTCGAAAGCCTTACAGTTTAATAGAATTAAATTCTAAAAGCTTCTAAATCTTTCTAAATGGAAAAGGATTATGGGGACCATTAGATTAAAGATCCAAGGGTGATTAAAAATCACCAATTTATGGGGAAAAAATCTTAAATAAGGAAAGATTTCCCCTAAATCTTATCGGAAATAACAAAAAGAATATCTTTGGATTGAAAATCCAACGGTGAATAAAATTCACTGAATGATCTAAAGGCTCATATTAATTATGAAAACAAACAAAATCTTTCAATGAAAGATTTACTAAACAAATTGATTCTTTTCCTTCTCCTATAAATAGGAGCAAGAGAAAAGAGAAAAAAAGAAAGGAGAAGAATTTTTGGAGAGAGAATTTTGATAGAGAGTTTTGGAATCTTGAAATTTCAGAGAGAAAAGAAAGGAGAATTTAATTCTCAACAAAGAAAACCCTAGGTGAGAAAAGAAAGGGGATCAAAACTTCAAACAGAGAATTTAATTCTCAAATCTAAGAGTTTAACTCTTCTGCACAAAAGAATTTAGTTCTTTCTCTGGTTGAAGATCTGTAAAGAGCACATCTCCCCATTAGTTGAGAATTTAATTCTCATCGGATTGAGATCCTGCCATGCAGATCCAAAACTTAGAGGGGGAATTGAATTAAGAGAATTTAATTCTCCCAAAACAAAATTAGGGTTTAACCCTATATGAGAATTTAATTCTCCCAAATTTACAGGAATTTAATTCCTCCAAGATGAAACTAGGGTTTAACCCTAATTGGGAATTTAATTCTCTCAAATTCACAGGAATTTAATTCTTGTTAAAATGAAATTAGGGTTTCACCCTATACAAGAATTTAATTCTTTTACATATATGGAATTTAATTCCTCTAAAAGAAATTAGCGTTTAACCCTACATAAGAATTCAATTCTTTCATAATAGGAATCTAATTCCTCCAAAACCAAGATTAGGGTTTAACCCTACAGAGAATTTAATTCTCAAAATAAAATAAGGAGACTAAAAAGATCTCTGTGCATGAAAAGAATCAAGGTCACGTGCCCCACGTGACCCCTGAAGAGATCTCCAAAAATGAGAAGGAAAAGGCTCTGAGGCAATGCCTCACGTGCTCCCATGTGACCTCCAAAACACAGAAAGAAAAAGCAAAAAGAATCAAGGTTTTGGGCGTTCTCACGTGTTACCACGTGATCCCTTAGCAAACGCTTTAACAGTCAGCGCATAAATCCTCATCACATGTCAACACGTGATAAAAATAAAAAGTGTTTAACACTTAATTGCAGAAAGAAGTAAAGAGATCTGATCCCACCTTTGGGCGCCCTCACGTGTCCACACGTGACCCTTCTTTCTTTAGTTTTTAACACTAATTTGGGGATTATATTTCCAGTGTTTAACACTGATTGTTTTCTAGTGTTTAACACTAAATTGAAAATTATATTTCCAGTGTATAATACTGTTGTTCTCTAGTGTTTAACACCACTTTTAGCAAAATTGGCTAATTTTCCAGAGGCAAAAGTCCCTCCTCCAAATGAATCTCAAAATTGAGGAAATCAAAGATAAAAATGTTGCCAAAGCCCCCAAACTCTCATTTAGCATTGCTAAATAATACGGGCTCGAATTCAGAAAAATGTCTAATTGTCCACCAGAGAGCCAACACTTCAAACTTAATTGGACTTAGCCTAAATAGGCCATAAGTCCTCAATTTAGACTTAACAGAGCCAATGTGCTCATAATATAATTAATTGATCTTAGTTCCAAATTGGACTACAGATCACTTAATCCATCCTGGTTCAAGGGTACATCTCTTCACCCCTTTGATATTTGTCGTTGTAATTCCTTAACGTCTTCAAAGAGGTAACGGGTCCCGACAACCACACATTTCACGGACTGTGGGGTTCTTAAACTCATGAACTATGATGTCCTTAACCTCGACCATGATGTCTTTAAACTAATATTGGACTGTGGGGTCCTTAAACCCACGGACTATGATGTCCTTAACCTCGACCGTGATGTCTTAAAACTAACATTGGACCGAGATGTCCTTAAACTAACAATGGACCGTAACGTGCTTAAACTAATTATCGACCGCAATGTCACTAAACTAAACAATAGAGCCCAATTGCTCTCTTGTTGGATCTAAACGATCTCGTTAAGTTGATCTTAGTCTAAAATTAGACTAACGTATCCTTAACAAACGTTTAAGTTGATATTAGTCTCAAATGAGACTAACATATCCTTAAACCCAACCCCCAAACCCAAATCTAAGGAAATACGGATTTGGACCAATCCACGCCCTGCGGGCGATAACACAAATTAGTCTCCGTATACAATCCACGGGTAACCAAACACAAAATAAAAACCCACGACATGAAGTGACCATCTGGAGAAGGAGAAAGTTATTACCGCGATGCGGTAGCGTAATTAACAGCAGGGGCTTACGCCTGCAGGGAAGAGCGTCCCCACAATCAAAAACCTCTCGAACGAGGGGGAATCTGACGAAGTCTGCTACATCGGCCGCATCCGTTTAAACCTTCGATACATGGTGCCATAAATCAACTTGGTATTTTCGGAGTGGTGGACGGATAGCACCAATTAGCATCTACCCCGAATTTCAGGCAAGACGTCCGTCACGTCTCTGCCGCGTCTTTCGGAGGGGAACAAGCAACAGCCGGGTCACCTGTCTGCAAGGTAGGCGACATCAAAATCTCTGAGGTATACTGTACATCAACAGTCCTCTCACTACTGGCAGCTCTAACAATGGCCCGATCATCCGGTGTAAAACCAAACACTCGCCTCCATAAGAGGCCACAACATAACACTACATCGAGACGTTCCCATGTCACCAGAAACACAATGGTCAGTCCTTGTACTAGACGAGCTCGACCTGACCGCAATACTAGCAGCAGCTTAAACTGCGCTCAAATTATGGTGATAGGAACCTCAATCGAGTAACGAAGAAAGCAGATCAACGGCATGCGAGGAAACGACAGATCCAGAATGGATACATGATCATAAGAAGGAACAGTATCAATGAAAGTATGATCACGAAACTAATAGAATCGAGAATCTCCAATGGATGTATAATCATAGATACTAAGAGAATCACTGGTCTCAAAAATATGTATATCCTAAGGTTTCTTAAGTGGAGTATCGTATAGTAAATATGCCGCGGAACATACATACGGTACGTCGCTCTACTCAACATACCTACTCCATCAATCAGGGTCAGCCTATGAAACGAAAGTTCGGGTCTAATACCCCCATCCAAGTCTAAGTTCCGTAAGGTCAAGCCTAGGTTCCGAAATACACACCCGCCCTAGACTCCGCATAGTCAAACATATACTCAAACAAGGTTAAACCTAGCGCTCTGATACCAACTTTGTCATGACCCGAAATATTAGCTCGTGACCAGCACTTGAATCACGCAACGTCTAAAGGCGTTATGGAATTCAAGTAAACTGAAACCCACAAATCTAAACCTTTTAAGAAAAATAAAGGAGGTGTGGTTTTGAAATAAAGGTATTTGAAATCAAGTTTTCTTAATGCATAGAAAAGGAACATGAATGATGCAAGTGAAATTTACTAGTTTGAAAACATGTTTCGTCTTTTAAAAATTTTGGCAGCACCTCCTTTGTATATTTTGATCCAAAACCACAAATACATAATAATGATAAAGGCATCCCCAAATGGGATCTAGCTCTTCGCCCAACGGCGGATCACAACCATGCAATGCAATATATATAAGTATACGACGCCCAGCGGTGAAGTTCACCACAAAAGCTAAATAAAAGCAAGACATATAACTCACAAGTAGCGGAAAGCCCCTCGCTCTAAGTCTCGCAACCACAATCCCACTAAGTCTCATTACTTATACAATTCACAAGTTTTTATTGATGGAGTTAACTAGATACAATAAGAAATATAGATACAAGAGTGGGTATGATACAAATGTCCCACCTACCAATGCAAAACACCCGAATGCAACTGTGTGCCAGCGAAGCCGCTACTGATCCAAGCGGTCAACCTGCAAGAACTGTGGCACAACAGGAGTGAGTTGCCAACTCGTGAGTAGAGAAATATCAGCAGATAAAAATCGAATAAACAATGACTCCTAGGTCAACTATATCATGAAGGTAATACTATGATATCTAGGGTGACCGGGTCTGTATATGTGCCAATAAGGTAGTCAATGTCTATAAGCATATGTATAACATCCAACAGTATAGTCAATGCAAGTATGCATGTGGGTCTCGTCCGCCCATATAATCAAAGTATGTATGCATGTGGATCTCGTCCACTCATATAATCAATGTATGTATGCATGTGGATCTCATCCACTCATATATTCAATGTATGTATGCATGTGGATCTCGTCCACGTGTCAACCACTGACACAACAACATCATGCATGTAAATATCATAAAAGCATATGCATGAAGATGTGAGGATATAAATCAACATGTGTCCCTCGCGACACCTCAAAATCATGGAACCCGAGTGTCCAGCATCGACACACGAAACATCATGAAAACCGTGCCCAGCATCGACACGTAAATCCTCATATATCTCAGGCGCCGCATCCTCAGATTGGCCCTCAGGCGCCGCACCCTGGTCGACCCTCATATCCATCCTGCTACTCCGGTCGGTATCCTCCGGATAACCGCCGAGTCTAAATACTATCACCGGTAGGTAGTGCTCCCCTGCCGGGCTCACCGTCTAACATATACGAGTCTTCTTGCCCCGGGGTACCTCATCGGGTCCACCATGTACCTGCAGACGGTGCCTACCGCTCCTCGAATCGGGTTTCACATGCCACTCTCAGAACCGAGAAAACACATGGTGGACGCACTGAAATATCATATCAAGAGAAACCGGGTTTTAAAACAATACATGCTCTCCTTTTGAAAATGCCACGGTTCTCAAATCCAGAAATCTCATGAAAACAGCATATCTCAATGCGTAAAATAATAGAGCATGATGTATGCGACGTATAAGAGAAATGCGGGCATATCCGTGAATCATGCAACATGGAACAGTGATATGACATATTACGGGGAAACCGCTTTTTTAAAACGATTCCAGTTTTTTAAAATATCATATGCGGTTCCCAATTTCCCAATAAAACCAGTTATCTATGTAGGTACAATATGTATATGCGCAAGTATAGATGTACCAATGTATGTGTGCACAAATATGGATATACAATGTGTATGTGCACAAGTATGGATGTATCAATGTATATGTGCACCAATATGGATATACAAATGTGTATATCCGCAAGTATGGATGTATCAATGTATATGTGCACCAATATGGATATAAAAATGTGTATATCTGCAAGTATAGATGTATCAATGTATATGTGCACCAATATGGATATACAAATGTGTATATCCGTAAGTATGAATTTATCAATGTATATGTGCACCAATATAGATATACAAATGTGTATATCCGCAAGTATGGATGTATCAATGTATATGTGCACCAATATGGATATACGAATGTGTATATCCGCAAGTATGGATGTATCAATGTATATGTGCACCAATATGGATATACAAATGTGTATATCCGCAAGTATAGGTGTATCAATGTATATGTGCACCAATATGGATATACAAATGTGTATATCCGCAAGTATAGATGTATCAATGTATATGTCATGATGCAGCAAACCTACTGTGTAGTGACATGGCAATTATCGATGATGAAGTGTGTGAGCCGGCAAATCTGTGTGCGTGTAACATACGCATCATCGATAATGGTGCAAGTGTATTAGCACAGGTATAAGCAATGCAATGGAAATAATATGAATGCAGCATAAGGTAAATCATATGCAAATGCTAACGGGTATACGTATCTAATATGATCGAGTCGGAGAATCTATCAATCGGCATCCGGCCAAAACATCAACGCGTACGGTATAATCCATCGTATGACAAGCTCTAGTCAAGGGTAAGGATTAATCATCAAGTCAAACTTATCACGCACGGAAAGTCATCGTACGGCGGCATTAAGCTAATAGGGATCCTATCATCCTATAAGACAAATGAGGGTACGACCTAATATCACATACGGCCTATCATCCAAGATTCACAACATTCTATATATATATATATACCTATGTCCCAGATCACATCCGCAATAGTCTCATATCATGGGACCGGCAGGGTATAAATCATCTCGATCGACTCGCATCCGTATATCAACATATCATCAGGTCATCATATCATCATATCCGTCTTATATTCTTCATCGCATTTATATCACACATCAAATCGAATTTACATAAACATTCTATCCCTACTAAGTATAAGTATCTAATCTACATACACACCCGAACCATACAATCAGATTTTTAAAGAAATGAATCGTAGTTTTGAAAATAGGGGTTACGGTGTTTTTAAGAAAAGATATCATTTGAAATTCCATAACATCTCTCAAGGTATATATTTAAAAGATACATACGATTCTTCGGTTTAGAAAAATGTATAGTTCGGATGACGTATCTATATCGACTATCTAGTCCTACAGTACCCTAAACGGCAATATCGCTAAACGTCATCCTATGATAGTAGTAACATATCACTTCTAACTATCCTCTAGTTTCTAATATGGTTTCATAGCTATCTTCATTCTAACCCTAGTTTCCTAATCTAGGTTTCCTAACCATATTCTATAAATCAGTTTTCCATCAAAACATTGCGGGGGTGCTATACGCCATCCACCCGACTTCTCCCGTGGATATAGATCCACTCACCTAGTCTTCGCTCGCCGAAATCGATGACGCCATGCTCCTTCACCTCGGAATCCATGCGAGGGTACCTACAATAATAAACAATCGCAATACGTATTAAAATCGAATCCGGAAAACCGATACGGCGCATGGTGCGCTCATAGGTTAGAACCTATGGCCTACACGTGCAAAAACAATCAAACAACCCCTGTTGTCGATGTACAAACATCCAACAACCAAATACAAATCCAAATATCAAGAATTAACATTTCAAAATACGGAAATCATGGCCAAAAACACCCCAATGTGCTCCCAGATTTTACCCTGGACCAAATGGGTCAATTCTGCATACATGGAGGGTCTAATTTACATCTAAAAGGATCCCAGAACAAATACGGATCAATTCTAACCTACCCTGGCCGCAAATTGCAGCCAGATTGAATAAATCTGCGGCCCTGGTGTAGGATTTGGGGCTCAGGTCTTGGTGGTAGCTTCCTAGGTGCCTGCACGACTCCCAGTAATTGCAAAATCATTTCTGGTGTCCCCGGGTTGCTCCAGATTCCATAATACCATCACAAATCACACATTTATCCGATGTCGGGGTTTCTAAATTCGTGTTTTGGGTTTTCTAAGCTCTGGTCCAGGTCATTAAACAGCACCCAAGTCTAGTTAACAGCCACTAGGTATCACCCAATTTCAAACAACACTCAAACCTTCACTAGTAATTTCATACATTGCTAAACGAGTTCTAATTTAAACCGAAATGCTAGGAATTCAAACTAAACTAACATAGAAAGAGATATACCTCCCATGGCAACCTAAGAAAACCCTAGCTTGACCAAAGTCACCAAAATCGAAATTTGCTTGGTCCAATGCGTAGAGGGTGAAGAGGGGATTAACTTTTGTGAAATGGGTTTAGGGTTTTGGGGATTAATTGGAGATGGATCTAGGGATTCTAAGTGGAGGGAAATGGCTTGAGAAAGATGAAGAGAGAAAAAAAGATGGCGGAAATGGAAATGGCAGCAGCCCCCCTCTCTCTCTCACTATTTTTCTCACTCACTCTCTCTCCAAAAGTAAACCTACCCTAATCATTATGTCCCCTTTTTGACTTTTCTTTTCGTTTTCTTTTCTCTCCACCAATAAACCATAACCCAAATAAAACAACACCATGAAATAACATGTAACATGTCATGGTGCACTAGCCATGAAAAGCTGTAGAAATACGGATTTGGCTTAATCGCGATTAGCAGTGCACTAATCGGGTTTTTATCAAAACTGCATATTATAAATATTAAAAATGACAAATCCTTTAAATATATGTTTAAATGAATAAATCATTTTAATTTCCATTTATTTAACAATTATTGGTATATATTTATACCCTTTTTCGAAAACCCCAATTTTGCAAATCGGGCAGTTTTCGGGAAAAATATTATTTTAATATTAAATTCCAAAAATAATATTTTATATTTTCTGAAATATTACAAACGTGTGGCATGAGCAACTCAAGAATGGCTAAGTGTTTCTCCAAGTGAGAAAATGAGAATGAGTAATGAAGCAAGTGAAGAAAGCAAAATGAGCAAGGCAATTTCGAAAATGATGGCAGCCCCCCCTCTCTCAATCATGCACACAAAAATATCTCTACTCATTTTTGCAATAAAATAAAGCAATGCCATACTTCTCTACATGCTTAACAATGTTCATGCCACCTCACTCCTCCACCTCATTTGTAAAACAAATGAATTTCCAAAAATGAAAATCATACAAATGAGGTGTCCACTTCTAGAAGCTATTCCGTATAAATACGGAATATAACTCGGTAAATGTATCGAAATACATATACGCGTATTCGTACAAAAATATGAATAGCCAAGAGATAAAATGAGAATACATACATACATACATACATACATACATACATATATATATATATATATATATATATATATAAATTATTAAATCAAAACCTGATTTAATAATCGGGCTTAATCCAAAGCCGATATTATTATCAACCGTCCGATTAAAATCTGTGTAGCCTGTACACATATTTAATCGGACATCTGTATGTACCAACATATGTCATCTACACCATATCACCTGAACCGTGAAAACCCTCTGTGTGGGTCTCTAAAGACTCGTCTATAAGCTGGCAGTGTGTTTAACCACAAACACGTCAGCGACACTAGCTGTACGTAACGGATACCCAGGTATTGAGTGAAAGGAAGGCCGACGAGCAAACTCATCCAAACCCCTACTGAGTCTAACAGTGACAATCTCCATACAGTCCGGTATGTTCGTCTAAGAGTATCGCATATAGAGTCAATGGGGGTGGATAAAGTCAGACCCCTAATAACGTGATAATTCGTGTCGGTATGAAACCCATCACAACCTGAGAAACTATCGATCCTAGATCGGTAATTCTCATCCACCCCGGCCGAGGATTTCTGGTAATGGCCACCCGTGCACAACGCGATATCAACCCCCAATACCGGCAAAGACGAATCCCCGACGATTCGCTCGCTGCCTCCATGTGGCTCGGGACTGTACCCAAACCTGTTTACACGACTCTTTTGAGACGTGGTAGGGTAGTAATCAAAGCACAGTGGGAACTCACATTAGACAAATTACAATCTCAGGTCGACAAACTAACTTGTACACATATCACCAGAGAACTGCTATATGTCAATAGGTATAATATCAACTAGCAGGTTCCCAGCGAGTCCGTTCAGTGTACTCATAACCCAATGAGCATCTGTATACTATCTTAGGTGACTAAGTGACACCAATGGCTTGTGAGACTGGCTACCGCGCCTCGTCAGGGTCTAGATAAGTATACATTAGTCTACTCCGGAGTATCGATGCCCAGTCTCGATACTCCTATGACAAGGGACATTTAAGGATGTGCTTATAGACCACCCAGCTCCCACGTATATAATCGCTATCATAATGATAGTAGTCAAGCAAGAATCTTATGTGCTCTATCAACATGTAATAGTGATCTGTAATACCACCACCTGAAGTATGTACATGATGATAAAGACAAACCAGATGGCATACCATCATCTCGAGTAAGACTGTTCTACCGGTATAGGTCCTCCCTCAATCATTATAATCACCTTCCTGCGACTATGATAATTGCCTTGAGGGCACTATAGCCAACAATCTCTCACTTGCACTTAAGGCCAATTATTGCAGTGTCGCATACTCACAGCTTGTGTGATACCGAACACCCAACTCTCTACTAATCAGTTTCGCAAAGATTGTTTGTGAAACTATTGTATTTGAGAAATAGCCTCAGTGATTAATCCGCGCCAATGTTTCTTTCTTTATCTCTCTATATCTCAATTTCGCGGAGAAAGACCATCTCCCAAAATGAGCAATACCAGTTTTCGAATTTGTCTGGATATCTGATGGGACCCAGTTCACAAATGAACACCAAATCCAGCAAACTTCTTAGACTTTATCGTTTACTGAATTTAATCAGTATGCTGCGCCATGCCTTCCACAGTATCCGCTTGGACCACATGTCCAACATACTGTCCCTCGAAAGAGGAAATAAAATAAAACTATGACAGTCACTCTGTCATCCAAGTAACCTTGGAAGCCTGAAATGATAACCATCTCCTGAAAAAGACTGCCATTACTATATCCCAAGAGCATCAACTTATGTTCATATCTTCTTCCCAATGTTTCTCCAGGATTGGATTAATATATGCTTATTGCATCTAGTGCAAAAGTAATATCTGGTGTGGTACTTGACATTTCATGATTAACTCAATTCCCTAAGCAAGTGATATGCTAATCATGCAGATCCCTCTCCTCATCAGTCTGAAAGACATCTCTTTAGAGAGGGTGACTCCATCACCTGCGGGTACACCACCATGCCAGGAGTCGTCCATTCTAAAACACCTTTAGAATAGTGTCAAAATACCCAAATTGGAAAACTTCCCAGATCTAGATCTAAAACCATAGATAGATATTATATCCATTTCCTATGTGGAGAAAAGTATAACCGATCGTAGTATAGGAATATCTCTTCCTATCAAGTGCATGTCATCCCAAATACCTGGACATCACTCTCTACTACCTTCTCACCAGATCCATCTCCTATTCTGATGAGGTCAAGACCTATGACTATCACATCAAAAATAGATGATCTATTTCCGCTATACTTGCTTTAGTCTATAAATAGACATAAGCTACTTGCCCACTATGCTTCTGCTGCTCCCACTGACTACAACAACCCTCTGGCAGAGTCATATACACGTGCACTTCTAAAGCTAGTTTAGAACGACGCTATACTCATCCTCCTACCGGGTTTTATAGTCTAGAACAACGGCAATGGCAAGTCTGGGTAAACAAGAACCTCCCTGTCACCGTCTCTAAGAAAACCGAAGTACCTCTCGGGTGCCTGAGATTACCCACCAAATCTGCGGAGTGGCTAATGGAACATCAAATCCAATTGAATTCTTAGGTTCTATTAAATTTTCAGTAATCGTTTGTGGTGCTGGAATCTCTTCCTGTTCTACCATACTCTCACTAATGTTTTTTTTGAAAAGAATCCATTTTACTAAAACTGGCGGCGAGTCAAGAACAATACAACTATTGATCTTCCTGATGGTAGAAAGTTAACCCTCGTCAAAGCCCGAGATAACCTACAAACTGTTATTACTGAAACGTGCCTTGAATTTATCCGGTTTCTGGTTTTAAGCATCAGCCGGACAACTCCCTATACCTTAACATCGTTAAGATATAAATTGGTTCTATATGTATCCAATATGGAAACAAAATTACTAATTTAATTGGAACCAGATTCAAAATCATGCAGTCATCTCCAGTGCAAATCAACCAAATAGAAAGAGGCCAATCAGCATTACTCATCTAGGAGTGCATCCATGTATGAGTAACCTGAAAGAGAAGCAAGTTCTCAAAACCATTACTATCAACGGAATACCAAACACAAGTATCTACATCTTCGATCACCTTGAAGAATCCTGATACTTCCAACAAATAGTTCTCTACTTTATTCTTATACCTATAACTTCTCAATATCCGGACCTTGTATTTCAATGAAATACTTGTCTAGAACTGGAGAAGTCCCGAGTAAATAGAATATAGTATGAGTACCAACCCCTTTGTCCTAATGGACACCGGACAACATACAATACTTTGTACAAGTCCCCTGAGTTTGATAACTCAAACCCTGTGCGTCGTAGGTTGAAAACAGTACTATGGCTAAGAAGAATTATACTGCTGTTGAATGCACCTTACCTAATCATCAACTGATATAGGTAAATGCCACAGACATAATTTCAAAAAGTTATATCTCACTTTATAAAATAAACATACGGATATATCAGTTTGAAACTGGTGCATAACTACGGATGTTCTAAACCAAAAATTTGTCGTTAGGCAAAAACCAGATGATTTCCTCAAATATCACCAATTACAACGAATTTCGATATAATGAGGATCTAATCACCCAATTCCCAATATCTTACTCCCACTCACCATCTGTAATAACATACAGATGTGAGAAACTGATCTGGTAAATACATACCCTGGAGTTAGATTCCAATTGGTAAAACAATTTTCAATTAATATCGCATAGTGAAACTGAAACATGAAAATGTTTTTAAAAAGGGGTTAACTTGTATTCCTAGTAACGCCTCTTCCACTATCCTGATTCATGACAGTAACCATATACTTACTTGTCCTCACTGCAATCCCCTTATTATGGCTTTACTTATTACCTTCTTTACACCTTCTTTAGGCTAATTTGTTTTCTTCCTTCCTTACCCTTCGGCACCAGCCTAAGGTGGAAGAAGACTATCCAATAAGCGTAATAGGTGTACACTCCTTATGCCAGGAGCCCTCGCAACCTGAGAGAAGGTAATGGGAAAAGACATCTGAATAATCCTATTCTATTTCTTCTGAACCGGAAACCATCCTTGAATCTGGAACGAATTCCTTTAAGTTCGTATGTAACTATACGATGGCATGTCCAAGCATTATGGACGTTCATAGTGATACGGGGTGTTCTGGAGAAATGTAAAGGTGATATAGAAGTGGCAATGATATATGCGACGCCGTGACATTCCAAAAGCCAAAATGTTTTAAGAAGGTTCGGTTAACTTAATTCATGAGTTTTAGTCAAGGGTCGGGTCATGGTCGCTGACAAAGAGAGAGAGAAAAGAAACACTCAGCGTGCACTCTAACCTAGATCAGAATGGTTAATTACTTTATCTAATCAGGATGGCTCCCACTATTTTCTCGAATTCTCCTCCAAACCCTAAAGGAGAATTAGTCGGGATCATCTAAAATCAATCGAGGAGTAATCCTACCCATCAGTAGGAATCGGGATCCAACTATCATTGCATGATAACTTGATGGAAGCCACTTAAGTTACCACACTCCAGAAGGTATGCGCAAGCCTGCTAAGTTTCCTGTATGTTTGAAACTCCCCATGTGAGTTTTACCCCTAGGACCCAAGTGACCTTGACTAAAGATCAAAATGTCAAAAGGTCCTAATCAAGTTCTACCCGTCATTATCTTGATTTAATTAGACCCACCCGTACGAGCCTTGACTAAAGATCAAAATGATCGCACGACTATTCTAAGCAATCGTATATCCATGCAACGGAAAAGCATTATATAGCTACCGAACACTACGCCTCAACTAAAGAATGAAATACGTAGCACGAATACTAAGCACTACCAATCCGAAATGACGGAGGGCTATGGCTGGTTTTTGGCGAAAATCCTTTAACGTAATGAACTTGATATCATTGAAAGAATCCAAGTGGTTTTACAAATATATAGTGGCGAAAACTTTTGCTAAAGAGGTCACTCCCGGTGAAGGGATCTCGGCTCTTTTCTCGTCGAATGAGGTGCAGGATATTCCAAACTGAATACCACGATATAAAGAAAAAGAATCGACTATAGTGAAGTTATTACGCAGACGCAAACTTTTGCTCAATGGGTCACTCCCGATGAAGGGATCTCGGCCCTTGCCTCGTCAAATGAGGTGCTGGATATTCCCAATCGAATACCACTGTGCAAAGCAAAAGAGAATGTCTGTAATGTCCATTAAAAAAATCTTGGTTCCAACAATATCATATAGGTTTGTTTTATCCTTGCATTGATAAGAATCAACGCAGTCCCATCAATTTACCACACCAGAAAAGAACGAAAATATATGATGTACGTATATGCCATCCGCATTCGCCACTGGGTCCTATCATCACCCGTTAGGTTACTTAACTAACGACAGAGTGGGGACTCGACTAGCATGGGTACAAAACATATACAACATCTACTAGTATATATATAAATATATACAACAATCGTCCCAGGCATGATATAAAGCAACATCACAGAAGTATCACAGAAGCAACACAGAATGGTGGATAATCCTGGAGCCTCGGGTTTCACTTAAGCCGCAAATGAGACCCGACGTTCCCTGTCGTGTGGATAGCCTGTGCAATGAAAACCTAGATCCCTACGAGCGTAGGAAGTTAGCCGCCAATCCCAGAAGTGAGGCAACCCCAATCAACAACGTGAATGGGCCATCCAGCACTTCATAGAATCCGGTAACTTGGGCACCCCTCCGTGGGTTAACCTATACCCCCTACGAGTGTGGCGAATAGCCTGCCAATTCTAGAGTAAGGTCCCCTCCGTCTCAACGCCATGAGATGCAGACCCGTTGCCCTTTAGAACCCGGCTATTCGTGCACTCTGTCGTGGGGTAATCCTAGTACAGAAAAGAAAAGAATATGTACAAGGGTGACATCGACCTCAACCCGGTCGTGCCCCAAACAAATAATATATAAACTGGCAGAGACGGCAGTCCACAAGTCGGACGCTCGCCGCGCAATATCAAATGTACAAATGAATTTAAACTGTACTAACATTGCATCCAAACTATCCACCACGACGATCCAACCACAATCACAGCACAACACAGAACATCAACGTGAATGTTACGTTCGCAAACTCGTCTAGAAGAACATATAGCAATTAGACGAGTTGTACCGCTCAAATGATATTCACGGTCGCAGATAGTAAAGCATGTACTATAAACATTTAAACAGTGCTAAAATATCGACTTCGAAACACCCCGAATAGTCCCTGAACAATAGATAACACTATATCCAAATTGGGCAAAACAAACAATACCACTTAACCAATATTCCAGAGACCAGTGCACACCAAAAATCCTAAGCCCAAAATCCAAATTTGGACTGGCCACACCCGTTTTTTGGCATGTTTCACCGGGTCAAATCCGGCAGTTTGGGCTTGTAATTTTAGGGTGTTCTAGCTGTCTCAAAAATAGCCTTCTGCAATTGCTTAAAATATTTTTTGAAGACTCTAAAAATTCGACAGAACCTGGAATATGCTGTGTACGGGGTTGTTTCGGTTTCGATACTTTAACATCGTCTAAACTAGCTAGATAAGGGTTTAAAGGTTGGATCTGATACCATGTTGGATTACGGAAGCGCCCCAGCCATCAAACTGTGGCCAAATGCAGAACAATTTTTTTTTTAAACTGGCGCTACCATGACCCGATGCCCCGGATCTACCCTAAACCAAATACTAGCAAACATATAAAGAGGAGTTGGATGGTTATACCGAGTTGATCCATGTCCTTTGGTCTTCTACCATCATCCCAAGCTCCTAGTGTTCGCGGATCGAATTTGGTTGCCAGTCTTCCTCCATCTACGATGATCCACCTGAGGGAAACGACGCAAGCTTCAATCTCGTCAAGCGAGGCAACCGACGCTCCAAGGTTGCTAACAATGGAGAGTGGAGGTGTAGGAATGTGTCACTATAATTTTTCTCTCATCACAAATGCTCCAAGAGCAACTCAAGAAAATGAAGAGGAGTTGAAGAAACAAGTGGCATGAGCAACTCAAGAATGGCTAAATGTTTCTCCAAGTGAGAAAATGAGAATGAGTAATGAAGCAAGTGAAGAAAGTAAAATGAGCAAGGCCATTTCCAAAATGATGGCAGCCCCTCTCTTTCAGTCATGCACACAAAAAATATATCCACTCATTTTTGCAATAAAATAAAGCCATGCTGATTGTTAATTTTTGTTGTGTCGGTAGAAAATAGAATAAAAATCACAACCAAAAATTATTTAACCGCAATCAACTACGGTGTCGGATGTAGATTGTAAGTGAGTGCGGATCGTCCACAGGGAAAGTGTAATAGTTCGTCTTTCGAATTAGTTGAATTGAAACTTTAATGAAAAGAAATCAAACAATTCATGATTTATATTTGAAATTCAAGAATTAGAAAATCTAGATTCTAATAACAAGAAAAAGATAGAATCAAGAATTGATAGTTTGATGATTTTTCCAATCAAATATCAAGAATCTAAATGAGGCTCGTAGGAATCGATCGGATCTATAGATGTGATGTAATCTTACAATTACGTATTCTTATCCTTCGATGAATTGATACTAGATCGATGATGATCGATCGAGAATTAGGGATTTCTTATGAAACTAGGGTTTCATCTTATCCCTTGTTCTTTCGTCGATATCATTCATATTCCAGCCTCTAGTAAATTCAAGAAACGATCGTAGATCCCTAATTTCGAGCGATCACAATCAAGAAAGCATCGCTACGAAACTAAGTCATCGATTCTTGAACTTGCTAGGGTTTACAAAACTCGTAGGACTCAAGAATCATATTAAGATTTGTTATATCATCATTCTATTGATCGTCTCGACTCCTTAACGAGCGGAGTTTTACTCAAACATCATCACAAGAACTACAATCATAAATTGAGATTGAATCATGATGCAAGAATTTAAAGAAAGCAAAATTAAAGAATTTCACCTTTTATTTATATCAACAATTTCATTACATTCGCTCAAGAACTACAAGAGGAAGAACTCGATCGTCGATTTGGCTTCGCTCGTCTCCTTGAGTCGCGGATCGGCTTGGATCACTTGCCCGATTGAAGATCGGCTCGGCTCCTAAAAGGTTGAAGGCTTCTTGCTTGATTGGTACTCAAGATCTTGAATTTGGAGTGGAATTAGGGTTAGGGTTTCGCACAAGCCTTGTCACTAGACTTGTGGAAGAAGATGAAGAATTAGAATGATGAGAGAAGACTAACTAATGATGAACTAATCCCCCTTTTAACCCTTAGATCTAGGTTCCTATTTATAGCTATCAAAACCCTAGATCTAGGATTTGAATTTTAAGTTTCCCTCCAAAAGATTGTTGAGGAGATTTTGAATTTCCCTCCAAAAGTTAGTTAGAGGAGAAGCTTCTAGATGTGATTAGTTAGGAGGGAGCTTCTAGAAATAGTTTGTTAGGAGCTTAATAAAGATTAGCCTTGCTTAATCTTCTTTGCTGATCTGGTAGAAGACTCTGGAGAATTCTGGAATTTGACGTGTCAAAATGAAGTGTAGCCACTGAGAGAAGAATTATGCACCAAAATTAAAGCGATGACGTGGTAAAAGCGCCGCGGTTCCGCGGCATAAGCTGGCTTCCGCCGTGGTTCCGCGGCGCTTTAGAGGCTTCATGGCTTGAAACTTTTGGGCTTCTCTGGTATTGACATATGGGCCCTTTTGTGATATGTTGAATTGTATTTTCTCCCTTTGGATTGCTACCAGATCTCAAACTTGGAGTTGGTGTAATGTTTAATCAGCAAAATGACAATTTTGGCTTTTCTTCCGGATTTTCCTGCACTATTTCTCAAGACAAGTGTTGCACAATATAGAGATGATGCAATGCCATGAAATGCAGTCAATTTCCTTAGAAATGTCGGTTTTAGAGTCTAACACATGCAATCTGATATTTAACGACTGATTTGCTAATATGTGAAATATGAATACCGAACACTTCTAAATGAGTGCAAATGATAGGGAAATTGCCGGTTAAAAAATGCAATATTTTCGACTGATCAAATTCCCCCAAACTTAATTTCGATCGTCTCGAGCGAACTGTTTTATTAAAAAGAGAAGGAGAAATTAAAGAAAGAGAAAAACTAACTAGCACACTTTCGTAGGCAACACGATTGCACTGAGCACGTGCAACAAGCCTTTAAACCTCTAGGTGTTCCTAGTAGGAGGAGTGTTGTCTCCTGAGGGTTTTTCAGCGGATTGCACCCACAAAATCCAATAATAAAAGAAAGATCATGAATATTACATTTAAAGATAAGAATCGTAAAAGAAAAGCCTTGAAAATTAGGGTTTCCAACTAAGCTAGCTTTTCGGTTGTCATGAGCCCTATCTTAATAGTCATGAAAAGATGTTAGAAATCACGTCCTCCCTCAATAAAACATCGTCTTATTCTTCATTCCTATCTTTCTTCCAAACATCGATCATATCACCCTGCGTGTGTGTAAAGGACATCCCTATACCCGGAGAATTCAATTCAAGCTATCATACTCTTGCCCATCAGCCTCAGTACTTTTTGATTAATGAATATTTATATGAGATTGCTCACACACTTTCATGCGACCGTTAATACTTCTTGAGGTACTAACCGACCGATTACTCATGTGCTTGCTTATTTGGTGTATTTTCCTCGTCTTGCACCACCTAAGGCATAGCAGTGACTCCCAGACCAGTTGGCCTTAGGGCACTAGGTGAAAAGGCACCCTCGCTATACATTTTTATTGCCCTCGGTGATAACAAAAACCAGTGTCCATTTTTCTCACCATTTTATATTTTTTTATTCACTTTTTTTTTTTTTTATTTCCTTCATACATCGGCTTTAAGATAAGAGCATTTCAAGGTATCCTCTACTATCCCAGGTTTCAAGACGTGTATAAGTGCGAATAGCAGGGTAGCAACGTTCAAAATGTTTGGCTTCAAGAATAGAAACTATTTTTCAGACTTATTTTTATCCTCAGTATTAGTGACGTCTTTCATCTTACTAACCCTTGGGACAACGGCTCATAATTACCTATTACTAGTTCGTATAAGAAAACTTCTAATTTTCTTGGTTTTCTTAAATTTTTCTAATCTCATGGATGTAATTGTTCACTATCTAAACTTTTATTATCTTATTTATGTACAAAAATATCTTTATATTTTTGAATTTTTTAAAATTTTTTATAGGTTTTCAAAATGTTTTATGCTTATGCAAAGTGATATGCAAATGATGCGAAAATAAGCACGAACCTCCCCCAAACTTGTTTTCAACAGTGTCCTCACTGTTGCCATCTGCTAAAGCTCAAAAACCTGTAAGCTTGGGAGGAATTTATTAGTGGGGGCAAAATATATAAGTGAAGAACCTCTCGCAAACTTATTTTTGGCTCATCATTTTGTAAAAATTTTCTTTTCAAGAGCCAGAAAATATACCCCCCCAAACTTATGCAATGTTAATCTTTCAAAATCATATGAGGGGGTCAAAAATCAGTGGTCGATGCCAAGCTTTTGCAAAGACCGAATGTTAACACCAACCATTTAAAAATTTTATCAATGCAGTGCTCTGGTTGGTGGAAGAAGAAGTGGGGAAAGGTTAAGTGGTGGAAGAGAATGTGTGTGCGTCTCATTTTGGAGAGACGATGTAGTGATTGTGATGGATTACTCGCATTCTTTTTACAATTCAGAAGAAGGGATGGAGGTTCAATTTCAGTGATTGGGACATGATTCATCTCAACACCCGTGTCATTCCAAAATGCGAGTTCATCAGCGAATATTTCCTCAAAAGTTCCATCAATACCCCGATGAATAATGTCATCACAAAGTGCGGGGTGATCTTCAGACTCTAAAAACAGTTCATAATCCGTGTTAATTGTTGACCCGGACATCTCAGTGGAAGAGTCCGTATGTGTATGATACATAGTTGGGTCAAACAACAACGTATGAAAAGAGTCAAGATCAGTATAAAGAGGATCATCAAATTCGCTGCTGTCGACATCCATTAAGTCGACAGAACATACCTGAGCAGTAGGTTCGGAGGGTACACTTCCCAACTTGTAAATATTTAGTTCTATTGACCTATTCCCGAAAGATAGGGTCATAGAACCGTTACGACAGTTGATAATAGCATTGGAAGTGGCCAAAAAGGGGCGACCTAAAATCACCGGAATTTGATTCCGTGGGTTCGCTACAGGCTGTGTATCAATTACAATAAAATCTACCGGGAATATAAATTCTCCGATTTTTATTAACACATCCTCCAGTTCACCCCTGGGTTTGGTGATTGATCGGTCAGCTATCTGGAGAGTTATGCTCGAAGACTTTAACACTTCGATACCTAGTTGCTCGTATACCGAGAAAGGAAGCAAGTTAGCACTAGCGCCAAGGTCAAGTAATGCACGGTTAATGTGTTTCTCCCTAATAGAAGTGGAAATAGTAGGACAACCAGGGTCCTTACGTTTCCGTGGTAATTGTTGGGGAAAAGCCGTGTCTACAGTACTCGACATGAAGATTTTTTTGGGCACTTGAGTCTTCCTCTTCCTAGTGCACAAGTTCTTAAGGGTTTTTGCATAGGACGGAACATGTTGGATAGCATCTAGGAGAAGGATGTTGATGTTAACTTCCTTAAACATGTTCATAATCTTCTCCATATGTGGACTTGGTGTGTTAGCCCTTAACCGATTAGGATAAGGTGCTTTAGCAATAAGCGCTGGGTCCATCATAGGAGAAGGAAGTGTTTGTGGAATCGATCCCAAAATAGAAGTGGGGATCGTCCGTGGAGGGGTAAAAGAGGTGGGCTGATGTGGCGAGCCTTTTGGGAAACGAAGAATAGGCTCGGAAGAAGGTGGTGGGGTAGAAGAACTGGGGTCAGAATTAGGAGTGTGTGTGTGAGGAAAAGTCTCAGCCGGGGTGTTATTGATTGATTTATCATTATCATCAAACTCTTCCCCAACATGATTGTCAAGCACTCTTCCAGATCTCAACGTGATTGCATCCACAGGATGTGAATAGCCAGAATTGGGTAAAGGTTGAGCTGGAAGTTTCCCTTTCTCTCTTGCACGCATTTCGGCTTTTAGTTGTGCAATTTGTGCTTCCATCGATTTGATGTTCTCATTTTGAGAGACAATGATCTTCATCACATTCTCGACGGAAGATTGCAAACTTGCCGTCCCTTGGATGGATTGTTTCATGAAAGTATCCAAGGTTTGTGCTAGTGCAGAGGTATTATCTGTACCGGTCAATTGCAAAGGACTAGACGGTGCAAAAGTGTTAACCGGATTTTGAAAGTTTTATGCTTGAAAGGGGTGCTGACTTAATTGTGGTGGTTGCTGTTGTGGTGGAGGGACCCTTTGGAAATTGTGTTGGGTTGGAACCGTGTTTTGAGATTGTGATTGGTTCCAAGCAAAATTAGGGTGATTCCTCCAACCCTGATCATATGTGGAGGAAAAAGGATCGTTTCTAGGTCTTTGAAATGCGGCATTGGTATGCTCATGACCTTGAAACGGACATTCTTCGGTCAAGTGAGACGGATTAGAACAAAAGCCACATACAGTTTTGGAGAGTGACATTTGACTTAGGGCGACGGCTAAAAATTTGTTTTCTATAGTCTCGAGTTTCTTATTGATAGCTGCAATGTCAGCTCTAACTCCTATGGAAATATCATTGCCATCCCTAAATGATTGACTCACACCCTCCCACTGTAAAGATTTTTCAGCGAAATCTTCTAGAAAGTTCCATACTTCCCTATCATCCTTGGTCATAAAGTTGTCTTGACACATGGATTCAAGGGTCTGTCTTGTGTAAGGAGTAATGCCCTCATAAATGATTCGGCACAATTCCCATCTCGGGATACCGTGATGTGGACATTGGACTAACAGATCCTTGAAACGTTCAAGACATTTTGAAAATGTTTCATTTGGAAGCTGGGTGAATTGATAGATTTCGCTACGGACTCGAGCTGTTTTTTGATTTGGGTATAATTTCTTAAGGAATGCTTTGACGAATTCGTCCCAATTTGAAATGGAATGTGCGGTAGTGTTATATAGCCACTTCTCGGCTAAATAGCACAAGGTGAATGGGAGAAGACGAAGACGCAAAGCATCCACAGACAACTGTGAGGTACCCATCATTGTGCATACATTTTCAAATTTCGTGATAAACACATATGCGTCTTCAGAATCGAGACCGTGAAATTTTGGTAGAAGGTTGATGTATTGGGGTTTTATTTGAAAATTTTTCCCGTTGGCTGGTGGAATGGAAAGACAGGTGGAAAGTGGACCTCGTGTAGGATAGCACCTCTCTTGGAGAGAGATGCGAGGTGGATTCTGCGCACCAACGGACGGCGGCAGAGTAGTGGAAAAGAAATTCGATGGAGATGGATCCATTGATGTGGGTGTGGTGGTGGGTAAAAGAAAGGTAAGTGTAGAAATACCGACTTTAAGGTCGATCGGGAGACGCGGACTTAACAGGCACTAGAATCCCGTTGTCCAGCCTATCTTGCACTAAAAAGGGTTAGTACAAGTGGCAGCGTGAATTTATAATTAGGGGAAATGAAGTGAATGCGGTGTTTGTTTTGAAAAATGATACGGATTTTGAAAAGATGATGCGACACAACAGATGCAGCACACAAACCCTAATTTCTAGTGGTCACCTAGGTCCGGCTCTAGACCGCTCCTAACTGCCAAAAGACAATTCGCGGGATAGAATCCTCCACTGCCTCTTTGTCCCCCTGTGGCCGGATAAGTGCCAGGTAAGTGTAAAGGTACTCCACTACGTAAGTAGTGGGCCTAATTAAAAACCACTAGCCTTAGACACACTCGCCTTAGACACCACAAGAAAATGCGGATAAGCAATGAATTACCCACGGCCTTCTCTTGTCCTAATTGAGCGCGACAGTCCTTAGAGTCATCTCTAGATATTTTTTAATTAATGAGGGTAATGCAGATGCAGGTTTTGCGATTTTCGGGGCCTAGGAAGGGTAATGAACTCCCCACCTAATTTGGATTTGGTCGTGCCCCTTAATTTCCGTATTAATATGCAAACAACCAAAAGTCAAAAACACGCACAATTTTAATTTGCTTTTTGCACGCTGCGATTATTTGCAAAGAAACCTGCACAAAATGTTAGTTGGAGCTAAAAAGAGGAGAGAGGAGAAGGTAAGGAACTTACAGAGAAAGTTTGGTGCAGTGATGACTTAGAGTTGCCGCGGAACCGCCGCAGGAGAGGGTGTTTTACCGCGAAAACGCGGTTGTTTGAAGGGAACACTGCACAAAATTTTATCAGAGAGTTTCTGTAGACTCCCTCAACTCTCTGGTATTTTCAGAAAAATTTTATCCAGCTCCAATGATTCCAGAATTCCTCGCAATCAAATCACAACCCAAGTATTAGAGTTTGTGCGAGTTTAGATCACAAAATTTAGATGGAATAAAATTTTCAACTCAAATTTCAAAAATACGAACAATTAGCGCACTATCCCCGGCAACGGCGCCATTTGATTGTTAATTTTTGTTGTGTCGGTAGAAAATAGAATAGAAATCACAACCAAAAATTATTTGACCGCAATCAACTACGGTGTCGGATGTAGATTGTAAGTGAGTGCGGATTGTCCATAGGGAAAGTGTAATAGTTCGTCTTTCGAATTAGTTGAATTGAAACTTTAATGAAAAGAAATCAAACAATTCATGATTTATATTTAAAGTTCAAGAATTAGAAAATCTAGATTCTAATAACAAGAAAAAGATAGAATCAAGAATTGATAGTTTGATGATTTTTCCAATCAAATATCAAGAATCTAAATGAGGCTTGTAGGAATCGATCGGATCTATAGATGTGATGTAATCTTACAATTACGTATTCTTATCCTTCGATGAATTGATACTAGATCGATGATGATCGATCGAGAATTAGGGATTTCTTATGAAACTAGGGTTTCATCTTATCCCTTGTTCTTTCGTCGATATCATTCATATTCTAGCCTCTAGTAAATTCAAGAAACGATCGTAGATCCCTAATTTCGAGCGATCACAATCAAGAAAGTATCGCTACGAAACTAAGTCATCGATTCTTGAACTTGCTAGGGTTTACAAAACTCGTAGGACTGAAGAATCATATTAAGATTTGTTACATCATCATTCTATTGATCGTCTCGACTCCTTAACGAGCGGTGTTTTACTCAAACATCATCACAAGAACTACAATCATAAATTGAGATCGAATCATGATGCAAGAATTTAAAGAAATGAAGATTAAAGAATTTCACCTTTTATTTATATCAACAATTTCATTACATTCGCTCAAGAACTACAAGAGGAAGAACTTGATCGTCGATTTGGCTTCGTTCGTCTCCTTGAGTCGCGGATCGGCTTGGATCACTTGCCCGATTGAAGATCGGCTCGGCTCCTAAAAGGTTGAAGGCTTCTTGCTTGATTGGTGCTCAAGATCTTGAATTTGGAGTGGAATTAGGGTTAGGGTTTCGCACAAGCCTTGTCACTAGACTTGTGGAAGAAGATGAAGAATTAGAATGATGAGAGAAGACTAACTAATGATGAACTAATCCCCCTTTTAACCCTTAGATCTAGGTTCCTATTTATAGCTATCAAAACCCTAGATCTAGGATTTGAATTTTAAGTTTCCCTCCAAAAGTTTGTTGAGGAGATTTTGAATTTCCCTCCAAAAGTTAGTTAGAGGAGAAGCTTCTAGATGTGATTAGTTAGGAGAGAGCTTCTAAAAATAGTTTGTTAGGAGCTTAATTAAGATTAGCCTTGCTTAATCTTCTTTGCTGATCTGGTAGAAGACTCTGGAGAATTCTGGAGTTTGACGTGTCAAAATGAAGTGTAGCCACTGAGAGAAGAATTATGCACCAAAATTAAAGCGATGATGTGGTAAAAGCGCCGCGGTTCCACGGCATAAGCTGGCTTCCGCTGTGGTTCCGCGGCACTTTAGAGGCTTCATGGCTTGAAACTTTTGGGCTTCTCTGGTATTGACATATGGGCCCTTTTGTGATATGTTGAATTGTATTTTCTCCCTTTGGATTGCTACCAGATCTCAAAACTTGGAGTTGGTGTAATGTTTAATCAGCAAAATGACAATTTTGGCTTTTCTTCCGGATTTTCGTGCACAATTTCTCAAGACAAGTGTTGCACAATATAGAGATGATGCAATGCCATGAAAAGCAGTCAATTTCCTTAGAAATGTCGGTTTTAGAGTCTAACACATGCAATCTGATATTTAACGACTGATTTGCTAATATGTGAAATATGAATACCGAACACTTCTAAATGAGTGCAAATGATAGGGAAATTGCCGGTTAAAAGATGCAATATTTTCGACTGATCACATGCCATACTTATCTACATGCTTAACAATGTTCATGCCACCTCACTCCTCCACCTCATTTGTAAAACAAATGAATTTCCAAAAAAGGAAAACCATACAAATGAGGTGTCCACTTCTACAAGCTATTCCTTATAAATACGGAATACAACTCGGTACATGTATCGAAATACATACGCATATTCGTGCAAAAATACGAATAGCCAAGAGAGAAAATGAATAGTGAACAATAATACTAGAACATACACACACACACACTATTAAATCAAAACCTGATTTAATAATCCGGCTTAATCCTAAGCCGCTATTATTATCAACCGTCCGATTAAAGTCTGTGTTGCCTGTACACATATTTAATCGGACACCTGTATGTACCAATATATGTCATCTACACCATATCGCCTGAACCGTGAAAACCCTCTGTGTGGAACTCTAAAGACTCGTTTATACGCTGGCAATGGGTTTAACCACAAGCACGTCAGCGGCACTAGCTGTACGTAACGGTTACCCAGGTATTGAGCGAAAGGAAGGCCGACGAGCAAACTCATCCAAACCACTACTGAGCCTGACAGTGACAATCTCCGTACAGTCCGGTCTGTTCGTCTAAGAGTATCGCATATCGAGTCTAGGGGGTAGATAAAATCAGACCCTTAATAACACGATAATTCGTGTCGGTATGAAACCCATCACCACCTGAGAAATTATCGATCCTAGATCGGTAATTCTCATCCATCTCGACCGAGAATTTATGGTGATGGCCACCCGTGCACAACGCGATATCAACCCCTAATACCGGGAGGGATGAATCCTCGACGATTCGCTCACTGCCTCCATGTGGCTCGGGAATGTACCCAACTAAAACCTATTTGTACGACTCCTTTGAGCCGTGGTAGGGTAGTAATCAAAGTACAGTGGGAACTCACATGAGATATATGACGATCTCAGGTCGACAGACTAACCTGTACACATGTCACCAGGGAACTGCTATCTGACAATAGGTATAATACCAACTAACAGGTGTTGGGTTACCTAGCACGACAGTAAGGTTTCGGGAGGCATCGTCCATGCCATTTTCAAAAAATTGCCATGCTAAACAACCCTAACCCTAGAATCTTAACTACAAAATTAAACAATACAACATGTAAACATCTTTACATCTAAGTGAACAAGGAATACAACCTTTGTAGATCAGTCTTTCACTTCAATAGCTTCGTGTAGTAGTCCCTTCGCTCTAAGTAGTGAACTCCCGGACTCTAGGAAGGCTCCACAAGATGAACGGAATAAGCTTGCTTGAAGTCTTCGAGGGCGAAGATGATTTACGTCGAGGAGACACCAACTCAAGCTACCTCTTCACTAATATGGAATTAGTGAAGCAAACACGCTAAACTATGGTTAGTATAGTAGAGGATGATGAAGTAGGAATTTTTCTCACTTTAGATTTATTTTTCTCACAATATTTCATCACCTTTAGAAAAGCTAGGAAGCTTTCTCTTTAGGAAGAAGAAGATAAAGTGGAGATGAGAATGAAACTCATGAGGTGAGAATAGCAACCATGGGTGAGTTAGTGTCATAAACTAACTCATGTAGAGAATAAACCATGGCTAATAATAATGGTTAGGTTAATAAATATCTAACGTAAAACAAAGTTAGTGGACTAAGTCAATGATTAGCAACAAGCTTCTCTAAGCTTCTAGCATTGACATAATTCCACCAATTTGTGATTTACTTTGATAAATAAAACCCTAGGATTATCATTTGCATGGTGTGAGTCTCATACACCCATGTTGCATGTGGCATCAAACATGACACAAATAAATGTACATTAATATATATCACATATATACTATATGCACACAAGTGAGAAAAAGAAATGTTTAGTGAGCAAACATTAGTTAATGTAAGTTAATATATCAAATATATAATTATACATTAAATTATCAAATAAATACTTGATTTAATAATCCGGCTATATCACATACAACCGACTAATATCAAATGTAACATCTTATCGAATCAACACTTGATCCGATAACCCGGCTATATCACATATAACCGATCGATATCACATATCGCGAGAATAGAATGCGGTATCACATACGCGCATTAATCTCGGTCCCACATATATCACATATGTGCTCCTACTTCGTTTCGCATGAACCAGGAAAGCTCTGTATAGGACTCTAAAGAGTCGTCAATACACCGGCAGTAGGTGATGATCATATCAAACACCCACAAGCCGCAAGTGGTCTGCTAAACGTTACGGCCACCAGGTATTGAGCGATCAGAAGATCAAAAAGAAATCCTGCTCATACTCCTGCGAATCCAATCAGTAACACTATCATACAGTCCGGTCTCTTCATCAGATATGTCGCATATCACAGCCTGGGGGTAGTATAACGTCAGACCCCAATAGCCTGATAAGTCATGTCGATGCAAGGTCCATAACGGTTCGAGAAACTACTGATAACACTAACCAGTAGATCTCAGCAATCCTGGCCAGGGATTTCCTGTTATGGCCAATCAAGCATAGAGCAACATCAACCCCAAATACTGGGAGAGACGAAATCCCCTCCTATTGCTCATTGCCTCTAGGTGACTCGGGACTGTACCCAAAAACCACCGTTTTGCACAATCTCTTGAACGTGGTAAGGTGGAAATCAAAGCACAGTGGGAATCACATAAGACTCTATGACGATCTCGGATCGACAGACTAACCTGTACCAGTGTCACCAGATAACTGCTATCTGACGATAGGTATAATACCATCTAGGAGTTCTCGGCGAGTCCATCCAGTGTACCAAGTCTCCACTGAGCACCCATATACCTTCTCTGATGTCAAACACCAATGGATATAGGATCATCCATCGCCCATCATATGGGTCAAGAAGCGTATACGCTAGTCTACTCTGGAAAATCGATGCCCCGTCTCGATACTCCCACAACTAGGAACATTTGAAGGATGTACTTACCGACTATCTCTGCCCCACCAATATGATCTGCTTCATAATCCTAGTAGTCAAGTATTCATCCTAATGGCTTTATCAACATGTAATAAAGAGACAATAAGTGTACATGTTAAGATAAAGAGCAACCAGATAGCATACTATCATATCGAGCAAGAAAGTCCTCCCTATATATGTCTAAGCATCCACTACAATATACATCGTATGTACAGTAATGGCCTCTAGGGTATACATATAACTAACAATCTCCCACTTGCACTAAGGCCATTTGTTGCAGTATCTCATACTCAACGTCCTATAGAAATCTCTCTAGGGAAAGGCCTTTGTGAGTGGATCCGCCGTGTTATCCTTCGCGTAAACTCTCCTAACCTCGATCCCTTGGAGATCAACCATCTCCCTGATTAAGTGATACTGTCCTCAGAATATGTCTGTATCGCTGATGGGACTGGCGTTCCTAGGCTAAAGCTACAATTCCATTGTTGTCTCAATAACAGTTATTGGACGCTCAATGGTAGGAACCATATTCATCTCATGAACAAGAATTATCCAGACATCCACTTTGGTAGCATCGTTGGTAGCGATGTTTTCAGCCTTTACCGTCTAGTATGCCACGGTATCTAGCTTGGAACTCTTCCAACATACCGTCCCTCCACTGAGGGTAAAGACAATGCCTGTGATTGACTTTCAGTCTACCTTATCACCCTGGAAGTTTGAACCAAGAACATTCTTTTAGTACTTCTCAAGTACTTAAGAATGTCCTCCACAACTGTCCAGTGATTCTCCCAATATCCGATTGATTCCTGATCACTACACCTAGTAATTTAGCCACATCTGGTCTGGTACATAACATCACATACATGATAAAGCCTACTGCCGAAGCATAGGATATTCTTTGTACGCGAGCTCTCTCCAAATCAGTCTGGGGAGACTTCTTTTTAGAGAGAGTGATTCATGAGTAAGTGGGCGAACCACCACGCTTAGAATCTTCCATACTAAACCCTTTAGTATGGTATTAATGTACCTAGATTTGGGACATTCCCAACATCCACATAGATCTATCACCATAGATCATAATCCACAAGATGTAGATGGTATCATCCAGATCTTCCATGGAGAATCCTCGTGATAAGAGGAGCTTGACCGAGTGTAACATAGGAAACCATTTCCTATCAAGAGTATGTCATCTACGTAAAATACGTGTAAGACAACCTCACTCTCTACAACCTTCTTGTATATACATGGTTCATCTACCATTTTGATGAAGTCAAACTCTTTGACTGCCACATCAAAACAGATGTTCCAATTCCGCGATCCATGCTTTAATCCTGATAGACTTTAAGCATAGCTTTGAAAATCTCAACTTTTCTATTTACACCAAGAATCTTTTCAAGATCCATTTGCTCCCAATGGGTTTTACCCCTTCAGGCGCAACATTCAAAGTCATACTTTGTTGGCGTACATGAATTCCATCTTTGATTGCATAGCATCCAGCCATTACACAAAGTCTCCACTTATGATGGCCTGTATAAACCTAGTTGGGCCATCATCTACCATGATGCAATCCTCGCTCTCACTGTCATCGAGAAGACCATAGTATCTCTCAAGTGGATGAGAAACCCTACCAGATTCACGGAGAGGCTGAGGTTCGTTGGATACTATTGAATCCTTTGGTTTCACAAAATCATCAGCTGTTAGTTTGTCTAGCTGGAACTCCTTCCAGTTCTACCTCATGACCACATATTTCTTCACAAGAAATTCCTTTTGTAAAAAGGTGGCATGCTGAGAAACAAAACACCTTTTGATCTTCAGTTTGGTAGAATATATTCCTTCGCAAATGTTTGGAATATCCTAACAAACTTATACAGAACTGACCTTGTCTCGAGCTTGTCCGGATTTTTCTTTTCAACATAGGCCGGACAACCCCACATCATAACTCGTTTAAGAGATGGTCTTTTCCCATCCCATATCTCATATGAAGTGGTAGGCACTGATTTGGATAGAACCTTATTCAATAGGTATGCTGCTTCTTAAGTGCATAACTCTAAAAGGAAACAGGAAACTCAATAGTACTCATCATAGAGCGCACCTTATCTCATAGGGCGTGATACCTCCGCCCCGATACACTGTTGTGCTGTGGTGTATACAAAGGAGTAAGCTGAGAGAGAATCCTATTCACTATTTAGAAATTCCAGGAACTCCATGCCCAAGTATTCGCCTCCTCGATCACATCGAAGGACTTAATACTTCTACCCTGCTGGTTCTTAATCTTGAATCTTATATTCCTTGAATTTCTCAAAAGTTTCAAACTCGTATTTCAACAGGAACACATGTCCGAATCTTGAGAGATCATCGATGAATGTAATGAAGTATAAAGAACCAACCTTGGCATTTGTAGACATAGGACCATATACATCATCATGTATCCGTCCCAAGAGTTCAGTAACTCTTCCTCTGTTTCTGTAAACGGTGTTTTGGTCATTGTACCTTTGAGACAAGACTTGCAAGTATCATAAGATGAAAATTCGAACAGATTCTCATATTCATCCTTATGTAACTTAGCTGGTCGTGTCGCATTGATATGACCTAGTCTACAATGCCACAAGAAGGATTCATTCATTTGTGAACTACTCCTCTTGTGTGTGTTCTACATAATTTTAACTTTGGTTTGATTTAGAATGTATATGTCATTACATAACGTGCCTGATCCAATCAACTCTTGATTCAAGAAAATGTTCTTAACATTATCCTCCAATACAGAATTATATCCTTCTTTAACTTAATAAAGAAACTGATGTAATGTTGTATATCAGGTTCGGCATGTAATAACATTTGTTCAGAATCAATGTATTTACCATTTCGTAATACAAGGTGATATTTGCCAACTGGTTTGGCTGCAACACTTGCACTATTCTCTACACTTAGAGACATATCACCCTATCCCAGTTCTCTACCTTTCTGTAGCCCATGTAACATATTACATATGCGGGATCCTGATTCGATATCATATACCCATGACGTAGAGGATATTGAGAAACGGTTCTCGGTAATGAACACGCCTGAAGAAGATGCATCAACATACACTTTCTTCGATTGGGTGTCATGGGAATCCGGATATTCCCCTATTTCCTGCTCAGACTTATAACAATTATATGAAAGAACGGAACCAATGCTCCCCATCTCAGTATAATAAGCAGGTTCGGTCAATACATCCATATTATTATCTTGATTAAGGCGTGACATGATCGCTACCAGGTGAGAGAGAGAGAGAAGAAAACACTTAGCGTATGCTCTTGCAAGATCAGATTGGTAATTATTTTATCTAATCAGGATAGCTCCCACTGTTTTTATCAAATCTTCCTTCAAATCCTAAAAGGTAAGACTAACCGGGATTAATTACACGCTATAAGTTCGCCAATGTTTCGGCCAGGCCAGTGTCGGTACTTTGAGGGAGGTTCCTCGTGCTTTCGCATGGACCTAATTAAAATAAACCTTATTTTCCCAGGGGCGTAACCCTGTTAACACCTTTCTAGAAACCTACTTGATCAGCTAATTGTAATGTGTAAAACTCTCCTAGGAGTAACTCTTACTCGCAGTGGGAATCGGGATCCAACTATCTCATAGAAGGTATGCAATCCATTGCAAATTTCAACATATGAAATCCCCGAAAATATTTTACCCCTAGTGATTTATGACCTTAAGTATGGTCAACAAATCATAAGCATTAGTCAAGTTCTACCCGTCATTTCCTGATTAATTAGACCCACCCACATGACCCTTAAGTATGGTCAACAAAGCCATATGACTGTCCTAATTAATCGCATCATATGCTGTATAGGAAGATATCACTTAGCTACCGTACACTACGCCTTAACTATGGTCAACAAACGTAACACGAATACTAAATACTCTATTTCCTAAAATGACGGAGGGTTACGATAGATTTTTAAGAAAACCTTTTGCGTAATGAACTTTATATCTTTGTAGAATCGAGTGAATTTTAAAATGAGTGTTTTTGATGCTTTTACTAGTTTTGCTAAAGGGGTCACTCCCGGTGAAGGGATCTCGGCTCTTTCCTTATCGAATAAGATGCTGGATATTCTAGAAGAAATACCACTATGCAAAGCAAAAAAACTATAGAAGCAATTAAAAGACAAACCGAGTGGGTTGTAGCATCTGCTAGTTTCGCTAAAGAGTTCACTCCCGGTGAAGAGATCTCGGCTCTTTCCTTATCGACTAAGGTGCTGGATATTCTATAAGGAATACCGCTATACAAAGCAAGAACTAGAGCTACCAGTTTTTAAAACAAGTTTCTTCAATATCTTTAGGTTTCTTTTATTTCATTAATCTCATTAATTAAGTCCCATCAATTATGCTTGCTAAGCATCACAGAAGAAATGCAAGCATCAATAGTTATTATATATCATATATATAATATAAGCATCCGTCTCAGAATATCAAGTGATCACATCACAGAATTTCAGCAGCAGAAGAATACATATGAAATATTGGATATACTAGGAATTCCGTATTTTAAATTAAGCCAGTATAAAACACGGATTCCATCGTCGCGATGAATAGCCAAACCCACATCTCTAGACCCTTACGAGAGCGGCAAGCAACCCTACCTATTCTAGAGTTAGGAGACCCGGTCTCGACTCCTGGAGATGGTCTCCCTCTGGACTCTAGAACCCGGTTACTTGTGCTCTCCTCCTTGGGTCTATCTTAATGTGGAAAAGTAAATAATATACATCAAATGGTGACATCATCCTCAACCCGGAAGTGCCCCAATAAAAGAATATTACATACAACCTTTTACATGAATGAAATTGAAAAACTCTCATCTCACATAAAAACCCTCGGCTATTCAAAACACGACGATCCAATATAACATATCACAGCAACACATAACATCACATGTCATCAACGTAAGTAAATATGCGTATCCCAATTGTCGTTGACATATAGCACCGAAGGCGATACACCACATATTACATTACGGTCGCAGAAAAGAAAGTGAAAAACTACAACAATTGGAATCCGCAACCACCTTAAATATCATAAACCCAATGTATCACATACTTTGGATTTCATGCCTTACCAAATGAATTCGTTAGACATCACATGCCTAACAATTATAAACCCCGTATTTTAGTCTCTATATTGAAAACACTTTTCAATAACCAGTTAGGTTATTCAACAAGATTCCCGATTACCTGATCGAATGCTCGTCGGAAACTTTAGTAGACGGCCGCACCCCCGATGCCATCGACGAAGAGTACTAAGGCGGAACACCGTGGCCTCGAGCACCCAAACGGATGCTTTTGGCGACGAGGTTCTCCTACAGTCACTTGGTCGGGGCTATGGGGTGTGGCTATCTGGTAAGGTTACCCGGCGAGTATCCGCGTACGCTATGTGATTGCGACGGAATTTTGATCCACATCAAAATTCCGTGGCAACCAATCAAATGAGACTAAATTTCTAGATTTATAAAATTCAAACTAATTATCACATAACTAATTATGTGGATTCTAAATATTGTATCACAATCACAGATAGCTAGATGATGTTAAACTTTTCGATCGAATTTACAAAACACCCAAAATTTCCCAAAAAGCTCAACACTTGAGCGGAGTTTAAAAGGTACCCAGAACATGCCACAACACCTATGGACCAGCCGTAGAACGGTCAATCCTTGCCTCACCTATGGCACCGCGGAACGACCACAAACCCTAGGGTTTGGTGGCGGTTCCGACGGTCATAGAATCGAGTTAGAGTTTTGTTCTTCTAGAAGGTCCACAGAATCACCTGCATGATATTCTAATTATTTTAAACTTGGAAAAATCCAACTCTTGGAAAATTTCCAGCGAGAGAAGAAATGAGTTATTGATATCCGTTCAAACTTTTTAATGTCGTCTAAATAACCCAAAACATTGTAAAAATTACGAATGTCATGCTCCGCTTCCAAAAATACGGAATACGAGGGATGACTAGTCCAGCCATGCTCCTACAGTCAGGGAACAATCCTGCCGTAGTCACACTTCGGCTTCTAGCATTACATGTTAGTCAGTAAACAGTACTTGAGTAAAGGAAAATCACAGTTCACAACTTTATTACATTGCAATTTAAAAGAGTTCGAGGTACATTTATTTCACAGAATAAACAACTAACCAATAAAAAAATGCTGAAATCAAAGAAAGTAGCGCTGGTGATTCAGTCTAGATCTCCGCAATCTCGAAGGATAGTCCTGCTCTTGGGCTGGATCCACTTCGTCCTCTGAGCATGCACACTCAGGTCGTCAGGGGGACATGTATAGCAATAAATATATATAATGGGCATACAGTATTATTAAACATGACGAGTACAATGAATTGTAGAACATGTGTATAATAATATCAACTGAATATGAATAGTGCACTATGAGTATCATGTTGGTGAACTAAGCAATGCATATGTCACTACTTAACGGTCACTAAGTCCATGAAATCAAATGGTGGAGAGGATACTCGTGTTTAACAAGGATCTCGTGCATGCCCGAGACTACGGTCTACTGTGCCCGAGACATAACCCTGCCAGCTGTGCCGCTAGGTCCACGACCTAAAGTATGTATATATATGTAAATATCACTGATAGCGAATGATCATCCTCTAAATCACTGTACCTCGCTAAATACGAGTTCAATTCCACCTTGATTTCCTCATTCCCCAGGTTATGGTATGTATTCATGTATTGAATAGGTTGTGGACAAATACGTATCACTGTCGCTTTCAATCACTTTTCCACTCATCAATATCACTGTCGTATTTTCCATAACACAATCACTAACATTAATATATCAACAATGCAGATGATCACCATGCAGCTGGTATAACTCAAGCATGAAAATATGCAGAAATGCTCTGAACAGGTATTCATTATTCTATAATGATCAATGCCATATAAATTGTAAAATTTACGGTAAATCATACGCATAGAATCGACCAAAATAATATAAAGGGCGTATGAAGAACACATGATTATCTAAACAGTAAAATTTATTTCAGGTTAATCGGGGTTTATGTTAGGGAATTATGATCATTTTAAGGAAGCGATCGATTTCAGGAATTCCAGTTTCAGAACTGAAAGCCTAACTTCGCACGCATTTTACCAGTGATTATGTTCAGATTCAGGTATTACCCTAGTTGAATAAAATCTAGGTCTGCCAGTTAATTTTCCAATGCGCCAAACGGATTACAAATCGCACCTCTACGCCAGAAGTTATGTTCAGATTAATGTGATAATGTAATGAACATTTCTGCAGAAACTGCAGAACACAATGACATTCCAAAATACAATTTAAATATCAAACCACCGTAAAAATCCACAGGACCAATTTCAGAGGTTATCTAATTAAGTTATCTATGCTACCATATGGGGCTCCACACATTTACAGTTTTAAGCAGGTATGTACAGGTGCTTAGAATTCAGTTTCCCCCGTAGAATGCTGCACCGGACTGCAGTCCAGAACTGCGTTCCTCCTCACTTTTCAGGGTCATGAAATTGAATTATTCCAAAAATAATTACATAGGTTTATAAGTTATCTAGTTTGGTTCAATAAGAACCATGGAACATCATGTTTGGATTTATATTCAAATAACTACAAATTTTACAACGTGATATGTACGGTGATTTTAAGATTTGACGTAACCATTTGGGATGCCCTTTTACAGTCGATGTCTTAATTACTTAATCCCAACTTCTTACACGTCACTATTTAACATCAATCAAATCTTCTAATAATAAAAATTTAGGGATTTTTAATAGGGTGATCGTATCGAGCACTCGGTGCGTGTATGTGAATGTTATCTATTTTGTTTACACACACACACCTCAAACATTTTCCGACTAATTAAGTTACTAAACTATGTTTATTAAATTAGGTATGCACATAGCATGATTTGATCAAGTGAAGGAGGTTCACTTTCTTCAGACAAACGTGATGATGATAAGCCCGACAGCGATGATGGTGAGAGGTACGCGTAAGGGCCCAGCCCGGCACTAGCAGCGGCGACGGCAGCGAGTTTGGACGATGGCTGGAGGCAATGGGTGCAGGGACGATGGTGTTGGGGTGCTCGGGGCCTGCGTCTTGGAGTTGGAAAGCTCCGACGATGGAGAGATGAGGACAATGACTCGGTGTCGTGGATGGGGTTGCCAGCTTTTAAGTTGGTCGGCGATATGGAGCGGGAGGAGGAAGTCGATGATTGCGGGTGCTTTGGCTCAGAGTTGGGGAGTAGAGGAGAAGAGGAGGCGGGGGATCGAGCTGGTGGTGGCCGCGGTGATGATGGTGGCAAGGTGGTCCTAGGGCTTGCCGGCGAGGTGGTTGGGTTCGTCGGCGAGATGCAGGGGGTCGGTGTGCAAGAGGGGCTCGGGTTGCTCAGGTGAGTGTGTTGGCAAGGGTGTTGGGTTCGGGTGAGAATGAGAGAGAAAGAGTGAAGAAGGGAGAGGCGAAAGAAGGAGAGAATGAGGTAGAGAGGGTGAAACCGAGAGAGGCGAGTGAGAGCCGTTGGGGGTGACGCGGTCATCGTGGCGAGCGTGAGGAGCGGGAGCCGTAACGAAAGAAGTGGCGGGAAAAGAAAACGACTGGAGGAAGAAGAGGGGGGAGCGCGTCGGCATGGGTCGGGTCGGGTATGGGTAGATTAGGATTTAGTTTAGGTTTTAGGATTAATTAAATAAAATAAGAAAACATGTATAAAAATGAAATAAATTTGGAATAAAATCTGAAAAAAATACGGAAAATTTTATTCGAACTTGGGATTTACATCATACCCTCCTTATAAAAATTTTGTTCTCGAAATTAAAACAAAACAACGAGACAACACACTATATGAACAGATGCGGAAAACGTGCACGGATGTCCTCCTCGCGTTCCCAGGTAGACTCCCCTGAAGAACGTCCATCCCAAGAAACTCGAACTAGGGAAATGACTTTGTTCTTCAGTACTTTTTCCCGACGATCAAGAATGGTGGTAGGCTGCTCCTCGTAGGACAGATCAGTGCCCAAAGTTAACTCTGAGTGATCCAAAATATGGTTTTCGTCCCGGACATAGCGCGTCAACTGAGATACGTGAAAGATGTTGTGTACACCAGCTAGCGATGGAGGTAAGGCAAGTCGTAGGCCACCTCTCCCACTCGCTCTAGCACCTCGAAAGGTCCGATGAATCAGGGACTGAGTTTCCCGCGACCTCCAAACCTAATAACACCGCGGGTAGGAGAAATCTTCAGAAACACATGATCTCCGACCTCGAATTCTAGCGCTCTCCTGCTGGCATCCTCCCAACTCTTCTGTCGGTCCTGAGCCGTCTTAATGCGCTGTCTGATCATCTGGACCTTGTCTACCGTCTGAACAATAAGTTCGGGGCCCAGTAATCTCCGTTCTCCTACGTCATCCCAACAAACAGGGATTGACATTTCTGTCCGTAAAGTGCCTCGAATGGAGCCATCTGGATGCCAGCTTGGAAACTGTTGTTATAAGAAAACTCCACCAGATGGAGGTGATCCTCCTAAGATCCCTGGAAGTCTAGCATGCATGCCCTTAACATGTCCTCGAGCATCTGAATAGTACGCTCGAACTGTCCGTCTGTCTAGGGATGATAAGTCGTGCTAAACTTGAGACTTGTACCCAGACTCTCCTGTAATCTCTTCCAAAAGTGTGAAACGAATCTGGTGTCTCGATCCGACACTATACTGACCGGAACTCCGTGAAGTCGCACTACCTCTTGCATGTATTTCTGTGCAAACGACTCTGTCGACTGTCCCATACGGAAGGGTATAAAGTGTGCAGCTTTCGTAAGACGGTTGACGATAACCCAGACCATGTTGTTGTCCCTAGGGCTCCATGGTAAGGCAGTCACAAAATCTATAGTGACGTGCTCACATTTCCACTCGGGTATCGGAAGCGGTTGCAACAGTCCAGCCATCCTCCGGTGCTCTGCTTTTACTTGCTGGCATACCAAACACCTGGATACGAACCGTGCAATCTCTCGTTTCATTCCGTTCCACCAAAAATGTTGCCTTAGATCCTGATACATTTTTGTGCCTCCCGGATGCATAGAATAAGCCGAACTATAAGCCTCAGCTAATACCTTTTCTCGAACATCTCCCTTGGGGATGCATAGCTTGCTACCGTATCTTAAAGAACCATCCCGATGTATGAGTACGTCCGTCTTCAGCCCGGCTTCCACCTGCTCTCTGAACTTTTGCAATCGAGGATCATCAGCCTGCGCCGCCTTAATGAGATCTATAAAAGAAGACTGCACCTGTAACTGCAGGAATTGCCTTATTGCACTCGGTGTAACAACCTTTAGTTCGAGCTTCTGAAAATCCTCAATGATGCTCTTCTGACTGGTCAACATCATGACTGCCGGCTTGCGACTGAGAACGTCTGGTACGACATTTACCTTCCCTGGATGATACTGTAAGTCCAAGTCGTAGTCCGCCATTAATTCTAGCCACCGGCATTGCCTCATATTCAGTTCTCTCTGAGTGAACACGTATTTCAAACTCTTGTGATCCGTGTACACTTCCACCTTTTCGCTCAACAAGTAATGTCTCCAGATCTTCAATGCGAAAAAAACTGCGACTAACTCCAAATCATGGGTTGGGTAGATCCTCTCGTGATTCTTCAGCTGGCGTGAGGCATAAGCAACTACCCGCCCGTGCTGCATCAGGACGCATCCTAAGCCTTTCCCCGAAGCATCGCTATGTATCACCAAACCACCTGAATTATCCGGCACTGTAAGAATAGGTGTCGTGGTCAATTCCTGCTTTAGTACCTCAAAAGCCCGAGTACACTCCTCCGTCCATACGTACAATACTTCCTTCCGTGTCAGCTTCGTCAGAGGTTCAGCGACTCGTGCAAAGTCTTGAACGAACCACCGATAATATCGTGCCAATCCCAGAAAGCTTCTGATCTCGGCCACTGATTTCGGAGTCGGCCAATCTCCAAAAGATTCTATCTTCACTGGGTCCATTGAGATGCCTTCGCCCGTAACAACGTGTCCCAAGAACTGCACTTTGTCGAGCCAGAACTTACACTTGCTCAATTTTGCATATAGCTTCTCTTCCCGAAGAATTTGTAATACCGTCCGCAAGTGTTCGGTATGCTCCTCCTGGGTCTTAGAGTGGACTAATATGTCATCGATGAATATAACGATAAACGTGTCCAAGTACTTCGCAAATACTCTATTCATTAGATCCATAAATATAGCTGGAGCATTGGTAACACCGAACGACATCACAAGAAACTCATAATGCCCTTATCGTGTCTTGAAATCCGTCTTGCATATATCTTCGGCCGCTACTATGATATGGTGATAGCCTGAACGAAGATCCAGCTTCGAAAATACCTTAGCCCCACCCAACCGATCAAATAAGTCGTTGATACGTGGAATGAGGTATTTGTTCTTTATCGTAACTCTATTCAGCTCCCGGTAATCTATGTACATCCGTAGCGATCCATCCTTTTTCTTCACCAACAAGACTGGTGCACTCTATGGCGAAGCACTTGGGCGAATAAATCCCTTCTCCAGGAGTTCTCCAATTTGTTTCTTCAACACTACCAACTCAACTGGTGCCATCCTGTAAGGAGCGTTGGAAACTGGCGTCGTCCCTAGAATCAAGTCGATAGAGAATCCTAAGATGCGGGGAGACCTGGTAAATCTTCAGGGAACACATCAAGAAAATCCCGAACGATCTCTGGGGATGGACTCTCATTAATCTCCATAGTTGTCAACGCTTTTGGCTTGGCTCTAAACTTGGCTGGCTCCAAAGACTCGCTCCCGCCTTCGAAAACAAACTCAGGGTGATTGGGAATGCGGAAAGTCACCTTCCTTGCTCGGCAATCAATAATTGCATGGAATGTACTCATCCAATCCATCCCGAAAATCACATCATAACTTCCCGTCCTGATTAAAAGGAAATTGCATAGCATTCCCTGCCGCATACTACCACCGGACATAAGCTACACTCTTGGTTGGACACAATAATACCGTTACTCATATGTATCTCCTAACCCTTAGTTAATGGCTCGTGAGGTATAGAGTGTGTGTCGACAAACCGCGTAGAAATAAAACAATGCGAAGCACCCGAATCGAAAAGAACTCTGGCTGGTACAGAATTGACAAGGATGGTGCCTGTAACTACATCTCCAGAAGCCTCTGCCTGCTCGGCGGATAAGGTGAAAGCCTGTCCCTGATTTCAACCTGTAATAGTCTGCCTCAGATCGAAGGACCGCTGCTGGGGCACCTGAGGTGGACCCCTCTGAGCTGAAGTGCCATACGATGGTGGTTGTTGCTCGAACCCTTCCTGTAGCTCTGATCTCTGGAGACACCCGCCGACCCTATGCTTGCTGGATCCGCAAATCAGACACTGCCCCTTAGCTCTGCGGTAATCTCTCTGCATGTGTCCTGGCCTATGACAATAATCACAAAATAGGGCCCTTCGCTGCGGCTGCTGAGGTGAAATGGTACGCATCATCTGTGTGACACCTGTCCTGTGAACTGGGATGGCTCCACGGGGCGGAATGGTAGGCCGTGCTGGAATTATGTGGGGTCTCCTGTCTATCGATCGTTGGCTCTTGGCCTTCTCTGCCAACTTTTCCTGTACTCGGGCAGCATTCAAAACTTGGGTGAAGGTTGGTAGGTCGAGAGACGCGATGAGTTGTTGCAGTTCAATATCGAGCCCTTGCTGGAAACGTCTTGCCCTGGCGGATTCGGTGGTTACCATGTACGGTGCGAAGCGACTCAGCCAATTGAACTCTGCGGCATAGACATCCACCTAGCATCCATTTTGCTTCAACCTAATAAACTTTTCCTCGATCTCGGCCTTGGCAGTAGCCGGAAAGTAATGATCCAGGAAGCACGCGGAGAACGTGTCCCATCCAATAGGCTTCTCTAGCTGGCTCTCCTCTACGGACCACTATGTGCGGGCCTCGTCCTCTAGTTGAATCTTCACTACGTTCACTCTATCGTCGTCAAGAATTCGAGCGGCGGTCAGGAGGTTCTCTACGTTGATGAGCCATTGTTCGGCCTCAAGTGGGCTTGCTGATCTCGTGAAAAATGCTGGATGAAGCCTCCTGAAATCTGAAACGATACCAACCCTAGCCTGTATAGTCGGTACGAGCGCGCCCTCGGGGGTGGGAACAGCCGTTGATCTCTCCAGGGCGGTAATTGCGGTCTCCTGTACCGCCTTCAATCCCTAGACCAGAAGATCGGTCCTCCTTTCTTGAGTTTGGGCCAGGGTCGTCAGTGTGCTAAGGATCTTCTCGGTACGATCGTAGTGACCGGCACCCGAGGAGTTTCCTGAGGAGTCCATATTCCTGAAAATATCAAAAGAAATCAGATTCAAGTAAGGCTTCACAATGATTCAATGATGATTAGGATGTGAGGAAGAATGCAATAAGGCATACGCTAAGGGTGTAACTCAGTCTAGAGGTCCCTCCACGGAACTGTAATTTCATCCAAAACCTGGCGCTCTGATACCAACAAAACCATGTCACGCCCCGCTTCCCAAAATACGGAATACGAGGGATGACTAGGCCAGCCATGCTCCTATGGTTAGGGAATAATCCCGCCGTAGTTACTCTTCGGGTTCTAGCATTACATGGTAGTCAGTAAACAGTACTTGAGTAAAGGAAAATCACAGTTCACAACTTTATTACATTGCAATTAAAAGAGTTCGAGATACATTTATTTCATAGAATAAACAACTAACCAACAAAACAAATGCTAAAATCAAAGAAAGTAGCGCTGGTGATGCAGTCTAGATCTCTGCAATCTCGAAGGATAAGTCCTGCTCCTGGGCTGGATCCATTTCGTCCTCTGAGCATGCACATTCAGGTCGTCAGGGAGACACGTATAGTAATAAATATATATAATGGGCACGCAATATTATTAAACATGAGGAGTATAATGAATTGCAAAACATGTGTATAATAATATCAACTGAATATGAATAGTGCACTATGAGTATCATGTCGGTGAACTAAGCAATGCATATGTCACTAGTTAACGGTCACTAAGTCCATGAAATCAAATGGCGGAGAGGATACTCGTGTTTAACAAGGTCTCGTGCTTGCCCGAGACTGCGGTCCACTGTGCCCGGGACATAACCCTGTCAGTCGTGCCGCTAGGCCCACGACTTAAAGTATGTATTTATATGTAAATATCACTGATAGCGAATGATCATCCTCTAAATCACTATACCTCGCTAAATACGAGTTCAATTTCACCTTGATTTCCCCATTCCCCAGGTTATGGTATGCATTTATGTATTGAATAGGTTGTGGACAAATACATATCACTATCGCTTTCAATCACTTTTCCACTTATCAATATCACTGTCGTATTTGCCACAACCCAATCACTAACATTAATATATCGACAATGCAGATGATCACTATGCAGCGGGTATAACTCAAGCATGAAAATATGCAGAAATGCTCGGAACAGGTATTCATTATTCTATAACGACCAATGCCATATAACTTGTAAAATTTACGGTAAAACATACGCATAGAATCGACCAAAATAATTTAAAGGGCGTATGAAGCACACTTGATTATCTAAACAGTAAAATTTATTTCAGGTCAATCGGAGTTCAGGTTAGGGAATTATGATCATTTTAAGGAAGCGATCGATTTCTCGAATTCCAGTTTCGGAACTGAAATCCCAACTTCGCGCACATTTTACCAGTGATTATGTTAAGATTCAGGTATTTCCCTAGTTGAATAAAGTCTAGTTATGCCAGTTACGTTTCCAACTCACCAAACGGATTACCAATCGCACCTCTACGTCAGAAGTTATGTTCAGATTAATGTGACAATGTAATGAACATTTCTGCAGAAACTGCAGAACACAATGGCATTCAAAAATACAATTTAAATATCAAAGGACCGTAAAAATGCACGGGACCAATTTCAGAGGTTATCTAATTAAGTTATCTACTCGACCATATGGGGATCTATGCATTTACAGTTTTAAGAAGGTATGTACAGGTGCTTAGAATTCAGTTTCCCCCGTAGAATGCTTCCCCGGACTGCAGTCCAGAATTGCGTTCCTCCTCACTTTTCAGCGTCATGAAATTGAATTATTCCAAAAATAATTACGTAGGATTATAAGTTATCTAGTTTTGTTCGATACGAACCATGGAACATCATGTTTGGATTTATATTCAAATAACTACAAATTTTACAACGTGATATGTACGGTGATTTTAAGATTTGACGTAACCATTTGGGATGCCCTTTTACAGTCGATGTCTTAATTACTTAATCCCAACTTCTTACACGTCACTAGTTAATATCAATCGAATCTTCTAATAATAAAAATTTAGGGATTTTTAATAGGGTGATCGTATCGAGCACTCGGTGCGTGTATGTGAATGTTATCTATTTTGTTTACACACACACACCTTATATATTTTCCAACCAATTAAGTTACTAAACTGTGTTTATTAAATTAGGTATGCACATAGCATGATTTGAACAAGAGAATGAGGTTCACTTACCTCAGACAAACACGACGATGATAAGCCCGGCAGCGACGACGGTGAGAGGTACGCGTAAGGGCCCGGCCCTGCAGCGGTGACGACAACGAGTTTGGACGTCGGCTGGAGGCAATGGGTGCAGGGATTAGGGTGTTGGGGTGCTCCGGGCCTGGGGCTTGGAGGTGGCAAGCTCCGATAATGGAAAGACGAGGACGAGGGCTTGGTGTCGTGGATGGGGTTGCCGGCGTTTAAGTTGGTCGGCGAGATAGAGCGGGAGGAGGAAGTCGATGACTGCGGGTGCTGTAGCTCGGAGTTGAGGAGCAGAGGAGAAGAGGAGGCGGGGGATCGAGCTAGTGGTGGCCACGGTGATGGTTGCGGCAAGGTGGTCCTAGGTCTTGCCGGCGAGGTGGTTGGGTTCGTCGGCGAGATGCAGGGGGTCGGTGTGTAAGAGGGGCTCGGGTTGCTTAGGTGAGTGTGTTGGCGAGGGTGTTAGGTTCGGGTGAGAACGAGAGAGGAAGAGTGAAGAAGGGAGAGGCGAAGGAGGGGGAGAATGAGGTAGAGAGGGTGAAACCGAGAGAGGCGAGGGAGTGCCGTTGGGGCTGACGCGGTCGTCGTGGCGAGCGTGAGGAGTGGGAGCCGTAGCGAAAGAAGTGGCGGGAAAAGAAAACGAGTGGAGGAAGAAGAGGGGGGAGCAGGTCGGGTCGGGTCGGGTACGGGTAGATTAGGATTTATTTTATGTTTTAGGATTAATTAAATAAAATAAGAAAACATGTATAAAAATGAAATAAATTTGGAATAAAATCTGAAAAAATACGGAAAATTTTATTCGGAACTGGGGATTTACAACGAATACGAAACTCTCCGAATTGCCAATACAGTAAGACCACATCACATGCAATCTTTGGAAAAACAAGTAACACCTGAAACACCAAAACCCAGAGAATGGAACACCACAAAATTTTGAAGCCCAGACTGCATTTTTGGACCGGCCTGCTCGGATTTCATGCTTATGTGGTCGGCCCATTTTCGACCAATTTGCTTCAAATTTCTATGGTGTTCATGTTATATCACATACAATATTCTGCAGTTGCTTAAAAAAATTTTAGAGGCTATTAAAAAATTGACAGAAACTAGGTTTTAGCGTTGCAAGTTTCGGAGTAGTTTCGGTTTCGTAATCTAACAAATATCGTCTAATTCTCTAGCTCAGCTTTGATACCACTGTTGGGTTACCTAGCACGACAGCAAGATTTTGGGAGGTATCGTCCAATTCATTTTCAAAAAATTGCAATGCTAAACAACCCTAACTCTAGAATCTTAACTAAAGAATTAAACAATACAGCATGTAAACATCTTTACATCTAAGTGAACAAGGAATACAACCTTCGTAGACCAGTCCTTCACTTCAATAGCTCCGTGTAGTAGTCCCTTTACTCCAAGTAGTGAACTCGCAGACTCTAGAAAGGCTCCACAAGATGAACGGAATAAGCTTGCTTGAAGTCTTCGAGGCAGAAGACGATCTACGTCGAGGAGACACCAACTCAAGTTATCTCTTCAGCAATATGGAATTAGTGAAGCAAACGCCCTAAACTAAATGGCTAGTATAGTAGAGGATGATGAAGTAGGAATTTTGCTCACTTTAGATTTATTTTTCTCATAATATTTCATCACCTTGAGAAAAGCTAGAAAGCTTTCTCTTTAGGAAAAATAAGATGAAGTGGAGATGAGAATGAAACTCATGAGATGAGAATAGAAACCATGGGTGAGTTAGTATCATACACTCACTCTTGTAGAGAATAAACTATGGCTAACAATAATGGTTAGGTTAATAAATATCTAATGTAAAACAAAGTTAGTGGACTAAGTTAATGGTTAGAAACAAGCTTCTCTAAGCTTCTATCCATGACATAATTCTACCAATTTATGATTTACTTTGATAAATAAAACCCTAGGATTATCATTAGCATGGTGTGAGTCTCATATGACACAAATAAATGTACATTAATATATATCACATATATACTATATGCACACAAGTGAGAAAAAGAAATGTTTAGTGAGCAAATATTAGTTCATGTAAGTTAATATATTAAATATATAATTATACATTAAATTATCAAATTAACACTTGATTTAATAATCCGGCTATATCATATACAACCGACTAATATCAAATGTAACATCTTATCGAATCAACACTTGATCCGATAACCCGGCTATATCACATATAACCGACCGATGTCACATATCACGAGAATAGAATGCGGTATAGCATACGCGCATTAATCTCGGTCCCGCACATATCACATATGTGCTCCTACTTCGTTTCGCATGAACCAGGAAATCTCTGTGTAGGACTCTAAAGACTCATTAATACGCCGACAGTAGGTGATGATCATATCAAACACTCACAAGCTGCAAGCGGTCTGCTAAACGTAACGGCCACCCGGGTATTGAGCGATAAGAAAATCAACAAGCAAGCTTGCTCATATTCCTGTGAATCCAATTAGTAACACTACCCTACAGTCCGGTCTCTTCGTCTGATATATCACATCTCACAGCCTGGGGTGGTATAACGTCAGACCCCAATAGCCTGACAAGTCATGTCGATGCAAGGTTCATAATGGTTCGAGAAACTACTGTTAACACTTACCAGTAGATCTCAGCAACCATAGCCAGGGATTTCCTGTTATGGCTAATCAAGCATAGCGCAACATCAACCCCCAATACCGGGAGAGACGAAATCCCCTCCTATCGCTCGTTGCCTCCATGTGACTCGGGACTGTAGCCAAAAACCACCGTTTTGCACGATATCTTGAACGTGGTAAGGTGGAAATCAAACCACAGTGGGAATCACACAAGACTCTATGACGATCTCGGGTCGACAGACTAACCTGTACCAGTGTCACCAGAGAACTGCTATCTGACGATAGGTATAATACCATCTAGGAGTTCTCGACAAGTCCGTCCAGTGTACCCAGTCTCCACTGAGCACTCTTATTCCTTCTCTGATGTCAAATTCCAATGGATATGGGATCATCCATCGCCCATCATATGAGTCAAGAAGCATATACGCTAGTCTACTCTGGAATATCGATGCCCCGTCTCGATACTCCCATGACTAGGAACATTTGAAAGATGTACTTACAGACTACCTCTGTCCCACTAGTATGATCTGCATCATAATCCTGGTAGTCAAGTACTCATCCTAAGGGCTTCATCAACATGTAATAGAGAGACAATAAGTGTACATGTTAAGATAAACAACAAGCAGATAGCATACTATCATATCGAGTAAGAAAGTCCTCCTTATATATGTCCAAGCATCCACTACAATATACATCGTATATATAGTAATGGCCTCTAGGGCATATATATAACTAACAGCAGGTTCCCGGTGAGTCCGTCCAGTGTACTCATAACCCAATGAGCACCTGTATACTATCTCAGGTGACTAACTGACACTAATGACTTGTAAGACTGGCCACCGCCCCTCGTCAGGGTCTAGATAAATATACACTAGTCTACTCCGGAGTATCGATGCCCAGTCTCGATACTCCTATGACTAGGAACATTTAAGAATGTTCTTATAGACCACCCAGCTCCCACGTATATGATCGCCATCATAATGCTGGTAGTCAAGAAAGAATCGTATGGGCTCTATCAACATGTAATAGTGATCTTTAATACAATCTGAAGAATGCACATGATGATAAAGACAAACCAGATAGTATACTATCATCTCGAGTAAGACTGTTCTACCGGTACAGGTCCTCCCTCAATCATCATAATCACCTGCCTGCGACTATGATAATTGCCTTGAGGGCACTATAGCCAACATGTTCCGTGTGGCACTTTGTTCCGGGAGGAAAGACCGGGGCCTGACACTCTGGGGAGAAACCCTAGGAAGATTATAGAGCCTCCTGCAATGACAAAAAACACGCCCCAAAGCCATTCTTTATAGCCGGTAGTTTGGCCGCATTTAGCGGCCAAATGAACTAGGTTGGCCGCTGAATGGCATCCAAATTGTGGATTTGGGCTCTGGGATTTTTTGTGTGTTCTCTTGGGCTTTAGTGGGGGTCTTCTAACACTTGAAAATTTGAATATGAGCATCTTGAATTCTGCAGAGTTTGATCGTTTGACCATAGATTTTGACTAGGTCTGTTTTGCGTCGTTTTAAGCTTGAAAGTCTCTCAATTGCTCCAATACCTATTTCCTGCACTTATGTAGCACACACGTATTAAATAGCACCGATTTATATACACAAGATTAAGAATAAGTGGTATTTAAAATCCAATAAATAGTGATGAATACTAAGTTAATCATTTGTTTATGTTGTTTTGTATCTATCTTTTATATCACTATATAAACTTATCCGAAAATAGACTTTTTATATTTGGGATACAATCTAAAATTTCATCTAATGAAATCATGTCAAGTTTATTAAGAAACTTTTTTGTTCAAACTTTCTTCTTGGCATTTTCACTTCTGCTGTGCATTCTACTTCCACTGTGGAAACCTCGTAACATTTTATTTTCCATGTTTATAATTAAATGTACCACTATAAATTATTCTATATATTTCAAAATAGACTTTCTATTTTTGAAATCGGATTAAAAATCTAGATCGGTGCATTCTTTAATGCTCAGAAATATCTGCATGATAACTAAACAATAGTTTTAGTTAAATGCCTAAATACGGCTTTCACTTTAATCCAACATTCTTTTTTAGAGTTGGATTACAATGTACTTATAAAATTCTATCATATCATGTATGTAGAACCTTCTAAAGATCTTATTCATGTAGGTAGATTTCAAATACAAGTATTTACTCTATCTTATATAAAGTACGGGATTAAAATATAGAATATATGACCAAGATTTTTCATAAATAATTTGTCTAAAATTCATAACTTAAATGATGTCATTGTATCTACATCATTCTAAATGAGTAGTATATCAGGAACATAATAGAATTATTTTGTTGCTTATATGTACACAAAACTTTTTAGGATTTTGGATGAAATCAAATTTCTTAATCATTTTTATCAAGATGAATATTCCAATTCCTAAAAGTTTGTTTAAATCTATATATTGAACATTCAATTCACTTCACGTTTTCTTAAATTTACATAAAAAAAATCATTCGGTTATTGTGTGTAAATATCTTCATTAAGATATCATTCAAGAAAACAACTTTCTCATCCATTTGCTATATTCCATAGTCGCAATATGTTGTTATACCTAATAGGGTTTTAATAGACTTCCTTATCACAATAGGAGACGAAATTTACTCATAATTGATAACCACTAAGCAGTTTATAATTGTCAATACATTTTTATGAGCTTCGAATTTAGAATAGATATCCACTTGCATCCAATGGATTTTACTCTATCAGATGGATCTCCCAAGGTCCAAACCTTGTTATGATATATGAAGTCTATTTCTGCTTTCATGGGATCAATCTACTTACTAGATCTCATGCAAATATAGATCTTTTGTAAGTTTATATTGAGTCAATATTCTTCTCAATACTACTTATCAAATATGATATTATCGAGACAACTATATTTTACAGTAAATAAATAATCTTATTCCAATCTCCTTGCTGCAATCAATGCATCAACAACCGTCCCTAGTTGTAGATCATTATCTCCATTATTACTTTAACCTCCTACTGAATTTATTGACTCACTTAATCAAATCAGGATTTTCCCGTATTGGAACAAAGGACTCTCTAACCGTAAGAAACAATACTTCATTAAGAGTCACATCCTTGACCAACAACTTAATCTTCCATACATAACACATTTTTAATAATGGTGATTTTACAAAAGTAGAATATAAATATAATGCCTAGTGCATCCACAGGGTAACCTACATTTAGGCATCTATCTATTCCAAATTCTAATTTGTCCAATATATATTTTCAACTTGAATTGGAGAATTCCAAATTTTCAAATGTTATACATTTGGTCTTGTTACTTTGCATATCTCATATGGAGTAGAAAACAGATTTGACATGAATTATTTTAATAGATAATTAATAATCTTTATTGCAAAGTCCTATGAGCAAGTAGAAAAACCATTAGTGATCAAATCATTAATTTAACCTTATGGAATATAGTTTTGTTTTTTCTTTTTGAATACACCGTTATTATGGGATATATAGTGGTTTCAATCTTTTAACAATTATAATTTTCATTTATAAATATCTTAAACTTTATCTATAACGAAAAATTCAGATGGACTTGATACTTATCAAGTATATTTTAATTTTGGTTTTATTCTCTTTACACTTTTCAAAGTATTTAGAAGTGTGTCGTATTACATAATTATATTCATATTTTGTTGTCTTATCTATATGAACATAATATAAAAATATCATTTCTTGTTTTAACAATTAAAAGTCAACATATATCTTTATGTATGAAAGAGTAATTTATACTTAAGCACGTTTTTCTGTAAAACAGTTTGGTTATCTTTTCATAAAGATGATCTTTTTTAAGATGGTAACTTCTCTACAATAGAAATTATAAATTGTCATATTTTACCAATCTATTGATCTTCTCAATATCATCATAACCAAATCTTATATGCCAAAATTGTTTGTCAGATTATATTAATCCATATGATGTTTAAGACATTTATCATACTCATTCAGAATGCATAAGAATCAAGGACAATAATAATCATTCTTAATCTATTATTAAGTAATGATCAAATTATCTAACATAATAGAATTTTACTGCTAGAGCAAACATTACTATAAAGTTTAAAAATCAAAATCAAATTTCTTATTATTTTAAAAACAAAAAGACAAACTTTAAGTTCAACCATATGTCCTTCATTTATATACAAATAGTTAGTTTCTTTGTTACTACTGAAACTATGGCTACACTTTCATTGTTAATGTGATACCATAATCACTAGGTTTTTGGTCTTTTCTTATATTATTTACAAGAAACTACCAATATCTACGATAAATCTAAATTATAATCCTGGATAAAATAGAAACAACTCACAATATAGTCTATACAATTAAGTGATCATGTTAACCTTCTAAAGATTATTCTGTTTTCCATAAAAAGAAGAACAACTTTATTGTTCCTTCTTTGATGTTTAATTCTTTTGTGATAGAAATGACATTCACTATAAAAAAGTGATCCCTTTTAGAAACTCTTTCTTTTACAAAAAATGTTCTTCCTAAGATAATTTTTCTTTTCTTATTAGCTAAACTATCTAGCATTATCGCCAACCATCGTTCTGGCCTTATATTAATTCATAAGGTTCCTAATCTTTTTCAACAAATTAATAAAATCACTCAAAATAAGATCTGAATCTAGAATACTAATATTCACCTTAAAGTTATTAAATAAAGAAGATAGTTATAAAAACGACATCTATTTCGGATTTATAATCCATTTTCAGCTAATAATACTGTAACGACTCTGAAATCTTGTACGGAAATTTTACTGTTAATATACATGAAATGAGTTTTACAGCCTGAGTTTGAGTTATAAGTCAATTTTGTTAAATAACAGTAAGAAACAACTTGTAGCTCACTGGTAAAGCCTTGCACCGCTGTGACGTAGCCCCTGTGTTCAATTCTCCTCAGACAAATAATATTTTTTTCTGAATTTTTCTTTTTAATTTTTTAGAAGCCCAAAAGATTGCATGTGCAATACACAGGGAAATGAAAAGTCAGAAAAATCAAACATATGGAAAATGAAGTAAACAGAGAGTTGATCAGCTGGTACGAATCTCGAGGCAAGTAGCCCTAGATCGACCGATGGAAAGCATGTTTGGGCCGGCACCGACGGCTGATTCATGGCCAAATGTCCCTATACTTTGCACACACACCCCTTTAGCTACCCCTAACTCCCCTACATTGTTTGATTTCCCTGCAATCAAACAGAGACCCTTCATTTCACAATTAAACCACATTTTAATACTTTTTAATCCAAATTTAAATTCCAAAACCCTAATTCTCTACTATAAATACTATCCCATACTTTGGCTCAGCACCATTCTGAAAATTATAGCCAAAACTCTCTAAAAAGTTCTTAGTACAAGTGAAATAAAAGAGGAGTTAACAAGTAAGTTGGTTCCAGCGAAGATCGAGGCAAATTCCGGCGCTTTCGCGATGCCACGAAGTTCATCCCCTCTTTTTTAACCTTTCTTTAAACTTTCTAAACCGTAATTCCCTTCTAAATCTCCTCTTTTCTATTAAAATTCCTCTTCAAATTTTTATCGGTAAGAGTGGAGTTAATACCGACATATTATTTTCTAAAATATACAACTCCTTTTTCCTTTACAATTTAATCAATCTAATTTTACTACATCACTTGTAACCTTCAACCCTAATGTTTAGAATCAAATTTTATCAAAATTCTCATGTGAAACAACAATAGTAGAAGTTTTTCGTTAAAATACCTTGAACTTTATAAACACCTCTTTTAGTAATTGCTTAACAATACCTTAGGAAAACTTCACGGGGTAACGACCCACCCCACACGCACACATGGTTTCATAGCACGATACTCATTGTATGTATTTTCGTTTCGAAGAATAATATTATAATAAAATACCACATAACTTTAAAAAACGGATTTCTTATAAAGCGGTATTTCATATCCTTTGCGATTACGTATCTACAACCTTATTTAGAGAACCCGCTAATCGATGGTATAGATTATCACACATCCTTGGGCTAGAAAAGCGAGATGCAAAGCTCCTCACGGAGCATTCGATCTCGAAAGGATTTAAATACAGTTTTTAAGAAATACGAATTTTCTAAATAAAATAAAATTATTTTTAAAATTAAAATTATATAAGATTATAAATCCATATTTTCAAAATATAATAAATTTATATTATTCAAAAAATGAAAAAATTAGCAAATGACAATAAAATACCATCAAAATATCAAAAAGGTATGTTTTACAATAAAATACCATGAACTTTTCAAGCAAATAATTATCACTAAAAATACCTCAATACTTAAAATCCATGCTCATGACAACCCTAAATAATATTAATCACCCTCGAGGTTTATGTTTAAACTATATTAAAATATTTTCATGAAACCCCCTTGAGATATATAAAACATTATTTATGGACTTTAGTAAATATAGGTTTAAGCGGGATCAATTCTCATGAGCCCATGGGAGCCGGAGAGAGTGAGTGCTTGCCTATTTAAGATAGACAACCTAACGAAGTTATCAATGGTAATTGTCTTGGAAAAAGACATAAATCCCGTCGTCTATATGCAGCAGTTACCGATGACTCCCGAACCTAATTCAAGAGCTAAATCTGTTTACAAGTGTCTGACTCAGTCTGAGTCCAATTCAAATATGAATCCAATATAAAACATGAATACTTGATCAAGAACATGAATACTCGAATCCAAACATCAATATCAAACATGTATACTTGACATGACTTGACCAAACCATGGTTATAACTTGACTTGACTATTTGAATACTTGATTACATCCTGAACATGAATACTTGAACATTTTGTATTCATAGTTTCGGCAAGTCTGATAATTATAATCTATACAATACATTACGTGGGGATAGAGGGTAGATTGGTATGGAACGTATATCGTGGAACGAGAGGTCACTTAAAGGACACCTACATCAATTCTCGTTTCGTTGTCCCGTGGGTTATGACGGGGCCTTATACTATATATTACCATAGTCCACGGGATAAGAGGGACTCCTCTCGTATACATAAATGCCTTCTGTATCAAGCTACAAACAACCGCGTTATAATAATCATCATATACCGGTAATCAATCATACACAAATTACCTGATCTTTTCACATTACTCGTTATATTCTCTTTCTTCTTTTGGGATTTACCGAGCGCTAGTTCGCTGACGACATTCCTTTCTATTTCTTTCTTTGGAATGTTCATCAAAAGGACAGGACTCTCAGGAGATCGAGCCTAGCCAGGAGAACTTGGATCAGCTTGCGGCATAGCCTGACTTCTAGTTCCTTGTACTTACTTTCATTTTGTATGGCACTGTTTAGGCACTGCTTTACTCATTGTATCTTTTTATTTTCAAACAGTTGTATGAAAAGATGAATGTAAATAAAGTTGCTGTTTTATTTTAATACTTTTTTCATTCTTGTACATGTTATATACTTAATAACTCTTAACGTATTTATTTCTTAGTAAATACATTGCGGACTGCCACGTCATCGTTTCCGTCTATTGGGAAGCGAGGCGTGACAAAAACTTTTCAGTATACTAGTTTACTTGATCATCTTATGATCGTGGGTTTAACATTGAATACCCTAAACCATCTTTGTATACATGAAAACTTCACATTACAATTTTACGATTTACAATTATTTCCTTATACATGGCTTTCGGGGATTTTCTTGCTAGTTCCTTTGTGATTATTTGCTTCTCTAAGCCAGCATCTAAGAAATTTAAAGTAAAATATTTAGTAACTTAACTTCTATCAAGTCATTCTTTATTACCGATAACTTTCTTATGGTTGTAATGGAATCGGGCTCAATAGATTTATCATCTAAAATAATATTATCCGATTTACAATAGTGCACTAGTACAATGATGGTTTGCCCCTACGGATGGGAAAATCTGTAGGGTTAATTTTTGTTTTTCCTACGGTTTCTACCATAGGGGAAAACAAGGCCCTTATTGTTAGTTATATGTATGCCCTAGAGGCCATTACTGTACATGGGATGTATATTGTAGTGGATGCTTGGACATATATAGGGAGGACTTTCTTGCTCGATATGATATTATGCTATCTGGTTGCTCTTTGTCTTAACATGTTGATTTGTATAAGTGATGCTGTCTTACTCTCACATGTTGATAAATCCCTTAGGATGTGTACTTGACTACCAGGACTATGATGGAGATCATACTAGTGGGGCCAAGGGTAGTCCATAAGTACACCCTGTAATTGTTCCTAGTCGTAGGAGTATCAAGACAGGGCATCGATACTCCAGAGTAGACTAGCGTATGTGCTTCTTGACCCATATGATGGGCGATGGATGATCCCACATCCATTGGTGTTTGACATCAGAGAAGGTATACGGGTGCTCAGTGGAGACTGGGTACACTGAACGGACTCGCCGAGAACTCCTAGATGGTATTATACCTATCGTCGGATAGCAGTTCTCTGGTGACACTGGTACAGGTTAGTCTGTAGACCTGAGATCGTTATAGAGTCTTGTGTGATTCCTACCGTGCTTTGATTTCCACCATACCACGGTCAAGAGATCGTGCAAAAAGGTGGTTTTTGGATACAGTCCCGAGTGACATGGAGGCAATGAGCAATAGGAGGTGTTTCGTCTCTCCCAGTATTGGGATTTGATGTTTCGCTATGCTTGATTGGCCATAACAGGAAATCCTTGGCCAGGATTGCTGAGATCTACTGATAAGTGTTATCAGTAGTTTCTCGAACCGTTATGGACCTTGCATCGGCATGACTTATCAGGCTATTGGGGTCTGACGTTATACCACCCTCATGCTGTGATATGCGACATATCAGATGAAGAGACCGGACTGTACGATAGTGTTACTGATTGGATTCGCAGGAGCACGAGCAGGCTTGCTTGTTGATCTTCTGATCGCTCAATACCCGGGTGGCCGTTACATTTAGCAGACCGCTTGCGGCTTGTTGGTGTTTGATATGATCATCACCTACTGTCGGCGTATTAACGAGTCTTTAGAGTCCTACACAGAGGTTTCCTGGTTCATGCAAAACGGAGTAGGAGCACATATGTGATATATTCGGGACCGAGATTAATGCGAGTATATGATACCGCATTCTATTCTCGCGATATGTGACATTTGTAGGTTATATGTGATATAGCCAAGTTATCGGATCAAGTGTTGATTCGATAAGTTATTACATTTGATATTAGTCGGTTATATGTGATATAGCCGGATTATTAAATCAAGAGTTGATTTAATATTTTAATGTAGAATTATATATTTGATATATTAAATTACATGAACTAATATTAGCTCACTTAAGTATTCATTTTTCTCAGTTATGATACATTGATATTGTAGGGTTCCTAGGCACTCTAACAAGGTTCTACAAGGCATCAACCATGCCCGATTCAAAAAAAATTAGCCGTGCCGAACAACCCTAACTAAGATCGTATACTAGAGATTATGCGAAAACTAGCAAGTAAAACATTTTAACTACAAGTGAAAGGGATTACAACCTTTATAGATCCGGTCCATCACTTCTAAAGCTCCGTGTTGACGTCTCTTCGCTACGATCATCGGGATCCTGGACTCTAGCGATGATTTCTTCGGAGAAATGAGCGGTCTAGGTCGTTGACTTCGAGGCCGAAGATGATCTACGTCGAGGAGACTCAAACTCAAGCTCCATCTTCACTAGGTCAAGAACTTTGTGAAGAGAACACCCTAAACTAAATGACAAGTAGTAGAGGATGATGAAATAGGAAATGGGTTCACTTTAGACTTGGATTTCTCACTCTAAATCTTCACTTGAAAATTTTTCTAGCAAGCTTTCTTCTTCTTGAAGAAGAAGAAAAAGAAAAGAATATGAATCCATTAAAAGGAATAATCAAGTGAAGTCTATCATAATGCAACCATGGGTGAGTTAACCTTTGTAGAGACTAAACTAGAGTTTAAGTTAATGGTTAGGTTGATGAAAATCTCATGCAAAACAAAATGGTTAGACTTTGTCATAGATGCTTGAAAGCTTCATGAAGCTTCAAGCAAAGACAAAGAAAACCACCATTTTGTTTTACCAAAACAAATAAAAAAAACCTAAACCATTAACCTAAACATGGTGTAAGTCATACACACACCCAAGGTTGCATGTATCATCAATCATGATACAAACTAGTGCACAAACATATATCACATATACAAGTTGTGCACATCAAGTGAGAAAATCAATCTTGTTAGTGTATATGCCCTAGAGGCCATTACTGTATCATACTAGTTTGTATATTACTTGATGGAAGCTTGGGATATTCACCTTGTATAAACAATCTTGCTCAATATAGTAGTATGCTACTTGGTTTGTTTCTACTTCAATGTGTACTTGTGTTTATTTCAGTATATCACTTATACGCATTAGTGGAGCCCTTAGGATCTTTGCTTGATTACCAGCGTTGTGATGGCAGTCACACTAGTGGGGACTGGGTAATCTATAGGCACATCCTTATACAGGTCCCTAGTCGTAGGACTATCGAGACAGGGCATCGCTACTCCGGAGTAGACTAGCGTATGCGCTTCTCATCCCAGTGTGGGAGATGGTCTGTCCCACAGCCATCAGTACGTCGTACTGGAGATAGTATACGGGTGCTCGTTGGGTTACGAGTACACTGGAAAGGACTCGTCGGGAACTGAAAGGTTGGTATTATACCTATCGTCAGTTATCAGTTCCCAGGTGACATGAGTACAGCTTAGTCCGCTGACTTGATACTGGCACTTCGCCTCGAGTGTATTCCCACTGCACTTTGATCACTACCCTACCACGGCTCAAAGGAGTCGTGCAAACAGGTGGTGATTGGGTGCAGTCCCGAAGCACTTGGAGGCAGTGACGGTTAGACAGGATTCGTCTCTCCCGGTATTGGGGGTTGACATCGCGCTGTGTCTAGGAGAGCCATTACACGAGTAGTCCCTGGCCAGGGCAAGCGAGATATACTGGTAGGTTTCCAGTGTTATCTCAGGGTGTTTTGGGCTTCACTCCGACACGACTTGTACCGCTATTGGGGACTGACGTTTTACCGCCCCCTAGGCCCGACATGCGATGTATCAGACGAACAGACCGGACTGTATGGAGAATGTCACATTCAGACTCAGTAGGAGTTCAGATGGGGTTTCACCTCGTCAGCCTTCTTGTCGACATCTACCTGGGGACCGTTACGCACAGCTAGTGCCGCTTGCGGTCTGTGGTTAAACCCACTGCCAGCGTAGTGTCGAGTCTTTAGAGTCCCACACAGAGGGTATTCGCCTCTGGGCAAAACAGAGTAGAGGTCGCATGGTTTTGCGACAGGGTTCGTTCTCATCCGCGCACTTGTGCACGTTTAGAGTCCGGACGGATATTACTGGCTGGCTCTGGTTTGAGTCAGATACTGGTATATGTTTTTGGGGTTGCTTTTATCTCCGTATTCATGTTCCTCGGAATAAGGATGCAGGTGTGTATGCACGGTTATTTGAGGAAGAGGAGGATGACTTTCATTAGGGTTTCAGAACGGGTGCGTATGCACAGTTGACAGTCGTCTTTTTCCAAACCCTAATGGATTTGTATTATATCAATTAATAATATATAATAAAATGAAATTGTGTCATGGTTGGTTTTTGTTGACTTGTTGACCATGGTTGACTTGTTGACCATGGTTGAAGTTTTGACCATCATCATTACAAAAGAAAGATACTCTTTGATTCTAGCAAATTCATTTAATGTTTGAAATGATAATGGTCATTCTAAAACTTTCCATCAACCTTTTCATTTTCATTATTATTATTGATAATTCTTTTTCTTTTGCATTATGGTTGCAAGAAAGAAAAAGGATAGCTCATTCTATCATAACCTCTCTCTCTCCTCATTTTCATCTTCTTCTTCCTCTAGCAAAGAGAAACCTTCTCATGTGTTGAGAATCCTTCTCTTTAAAAAGAAAAGCAAACCCTAGTTACTCTCTACTCATTCTAGGTTCAAGGTTTAGCAAGCCGGAAACCCTAGTTCACTCAAAGATCGAGGAAGAGCCCAAAGGTCGAACCTTCGAGGTGGATCCATCTTCGACGGGAGAAGGCGACGAAAAGAGAACCATCAATCTCTACAAGATTTCAAGAAGAAGGAGTTCAAGTTTAGGTATAACCTTCATCCGAGTAGCTAACTCCTTTTAGCGTTTATTCTAGTTTAGTTTAGACACGATCCCGACCTTTTTTAGTCCATGTTGCCTCTTGCGATAAAAATTTGTTTTTTTATACCGTTTCCGCCTCCCCGTAAGCACCGGGGGTCGCAATATGGACTTACAGTGGTATCAGAGCCTAACTAAACTTAAACTAGCTTGGTAGCGAAGTGTATGGAAGTTCGAAACCGAAAAATCACAAAACCGGAAAAACCAAAACCCTAAGTTTCTGTTGGATTTTTTTTCTGCTCTAAATGAAAAACTTTATACTCCAAAAATCGGCTCAGGGTTTTGTGTGAACACCCAAGAAAAACGATGCAGTGATTCGTTCAAACCGCCGCGCTTCCGCCGCACGAGGTAGGCATGTGCCGCGGAAGCGCCGCGGTTTGTCGTCTTCTGTGCATCGTTTTTCGTGCAGTGTGTGTCTGTGTTGGTTTTGGGATTTTTAAAATATATTATATGTGCCCAGATTTTCCAGAACTGAAATTCACTTTTGGGGTCCTATAATTCCGTATTTTTCCGAACTTCACTGCACTTTGGCTATGTTGGTTATATCTGTGATGCTTGCATGTATTGAACGTCGGCTAATCGCTATAAGTCGATTAGTCGGGGTTATACATGATCTGTGTTTGATATTGGATTGTGTATATGAATCTGTTGGACTGTCGCGGGTGAATAGCCGGGGTGGATGTGAGATGAGCTTTTGTTTTTCTTTCATTCATTGTAAATGTAAATTGATGTAATTATATTATTTGTTTGGCCGCACAACCGGGTCGGGGTTGTAGCCGTCATTGTATAATTCTTTTTACTGTTTTTGCTCCTAGGATAGACCCATGGAGGGGGTGCACAAACTGCCGAGTACTTGGCGGGTAGTTTGCCGCACCCGTAGGGGTCTTGGGTGGGGTATTTGGCTATTCACCGCGACCGTGTAATCCGCTTTTCATTGAAGGCTCGAAAGGATTGCGGATTGCTAGTATATCCAATGTATTCATCTGTGATCTGTAATGTCTATCATTGCTTTCTATTTAGGCGTTGCTTATGTTTTACAGCCGCGCTAGCCCAGCCCCCGCTCTGTCGTTAGTTAAGTAACCTAACGAGTGATGACGGGACCCCGTGGCGAATGCGAATGGCATAAGCGTACGTCATATTTTGGTTGTTTTCTGCAATGGTAGGAATTAAATGATGGGACGCATTAAAAGAACTAATGCAAGAATATCACGCATTAAAAGAACTAATGCAAGATAATAAACCAAGTTAAAGTCGTTGGAACACTTTCGAAAAACCACTCGGTTCTTTTCAAAACTAACTTTTAAATGCGGAGCTTGAGCCACTCCTTCTAAAAGCTATCTCGTTCCAATCGATTATATCAAGTTCACTACGTTCACGGTTTCGCCAAAACCATTTGTAGCCCTCCGTCGTTTCGTATGAAAATTCAATAGTATTCAAGCTATGTTTGTTGACCTTCGTCAAGACATAGAGATTGGTAGCTATTGGGTGTTCATATGTAGCATAGATAGATGCGTTGGTTTGGGACAGTCGTATTGCCTTGTTGACCTTCGTCAAGGGTATATACGGGTGGGTTCAAATTAACCTGGATAATGACGGGAAGAACTTGACATGTGACTTATGATTTGTTGACCTTCGTCAAGGTCATAAGAGCATGGGGCAAAAATCCACATCGGGAGTTTCATAAGTACTGAAACTTGCTAGATTTGCATACCATTTGGAGTGTGATGATTATGGTAGGATTCCTTCATTTTCGTCACGCAATGATATTTGGATCCCGATCCTACTGTGAGTATATGCTACTCCTCGGGAAATTTCTCACTAAACGATCAATGCTATAAACCTAGTAGGTGCCTAGAAAGGTGTTAGCGGGGCTACGCCCCCAGGGAAAAGAGGTTCTTAAATTAAGGAACTTCGCGAAAGCGTTGGAAAACCTCCCTCGAAGTACCGACACTGGCCTGGCTGAACGGTTAAGCAAGTATTGTACGGTGGGATTAATCCCGGCTAATTCTTCCTTTGTGGTTTGAGGAGGGATTCGAGAGACAGTGGGAGCCATCCTGTTTAGACAAATTAAAAACCATTCTAAACTTGCAAGAGCATCGTGCTAAGTGTTTCTTCTCTCCCCCTGCAGCGACCAAATCGAAATGACTGGACTTAAGTTACTTCTAGATAAAAACATACTGACAGGGCCAAACTACAAAGATTGGCTCAGGAATGTCAAATTGGCAATCTCTTACGACAAGCTGGGGTATCTTCTTACCACCAAAGCTCCCCCCGTCCCAGGTCCCACCTCCAGCGTCGCGGATAAGGAAATCCGTAAGACTTGGGAGATTGACAGCGCGAAGGCCAGATGCCTCGTACTTGCCTCGATGGACAACGAACATCAGAGGAGGCACGAGAATATGGATTTGGAATCCATATTTCTTCATACAAAAGAACTGTATGGAGAGCAGTCTCGTATCGCAAGATACGAAGTGTCGAAGAAGTTATTTTCGACAAAGTTGGCCGTCGGATCATCGGTAGCGGACCACGTGCTTAAGATGATTGGCTACACTGAGGAGCTCGCGGAACTTGGGACCACGTTGGATAGTGAACTCTATACGGATATAATTCTCCAGTCCCTTCCATCCACTTACGCCCAGTTCATACTGAATTTCAACTTGCAAGAAAAGGAAGTTGAACTTTCAGAACTCCTCAACCTGCTGAGGAGCGCAGAGGGCACCCTACAGAAAGGTAGGGATACACCCGCTTTGTTTGTAGGAGGATCTTCTTCCTCTAGGTCCAAGGCGAAAGCCAAGGGAAAGAGGAAGAAAGCCCCCGCCAAACCAAGAGGCGGTGTTAGTAAAGTGGGTACGAAGGGAAAGGAAAAGGCAACAAAGATTGCGGGGAAGCTTGTTGGTAAAGAGGAATGCTTCTATTGTCACAAGAGTGGACACTGGAAGAAAGATTGCAGGGCTTGGAAAGCCAGGACACAGGAACTGAAGCAGGTTGCGGCTTCAGCTTCAGGTGTGTATGTTATTGAAAACTGTCTTTCTATAAACTCTACTTCCTGGGTATTGGATACCGGATCAGGATCTCATATCTGTAATTCTTTGCAGGCGTTGAGAAACCGTAGGTTTTTGAAAGCAGGTGACATGACCCTCAGAGTTGCGAACGGAGCTAGCATGGATGCTAAAGCCGTGGGGGACTATCACCTGGGAATGTCAGATGGACATGTTTTGGTTTTGCGTAATTGCTTTTTTGTACCCAACGCAACTTGTAATATCATTTCTGTATCTTTGGTTTCTAAAGAAGGTTATGAATTTGCGTTTGTAAGTAATGTTGTAAACATTCACCTTAATCAAGTTCTGATTGGGTCAGGTACACTGAGCAATGGTATATACGTATTAAACCAACCATAGATTTTTAATGTCCAGAATACACACAAAAGAAAGTCTCCAGATATCAATCAGGCTTTCTTATGGCATTGTAGACTGGGTCACATCAATGAGACACGGTTGACTAAGTTACATAAAGAAGGATACTTGGATCCGTTCGAGTATCAGTCTTATGCCACTTGTGAATCTTGTCTCATGGGAAAGATGACAAAGACTCCGTTCACTGGACACGGAGAAAGAGCGAGCGAGCTCTTGGGACTCATACACAGTGACGTGTGTGGTCCAATGTCTACACATGCGCGAAGCGGTTATTCATACTTCATCACTTTCACAGACGATTTCTCTAGGTATGGACATGTCTTCTTAATGAAGCACAAATCCGAGGCCTTTGAGAAATTTCGGGATTATAAGAATCAAGTTGAAAAACAAACAGGCAAAAGTATTAAAATCCTAAGATCGGATCGAGGTGGTGAATACTTGAGTGCCGAGTTCCTGGACTATTTAAAAGAGAATGGAATTCTCTCTTAGCGTACTCCTCCATACACTCCGCAACATAACGGTGTATCGGAAAGAAGGAATCGAACCCTATTGGATATGGTTCGTTCCATGATGAGTAAGGCTGAGTTACCGCGATCTTTCTGGGGCTATGCACTAGAAGCAGCTGCATACCTCTTGAACAAGGCTCCTACCAAGACTGTGCCTACCACTCCATATCAGATGTGGAGTGGGAAGAAACCCTGTCTTAAGTACCTTAAGATATGGGGATGTCCAGCTTTTGTAAAAAAGCAGCATGCGGACAAGCTCGAGGCACGTTCAGTACAGTGTAAGTTTGTGGGATACCCAAAGAACTCCAGGGGGTATCTGTTCTATTCCGCTGAGGAACAAAAGGTTTTTGTTTCTCAACATGCCCGCTTCTTGGAAACTGAGTTTTTGGAAACCCAGATAAGTGGGGACGCAATAGAACTGGAAGAGATTCCAGAACCACAAGCTATTACTGAAAACTTGGAAGAGCCAGTAGGTTCAAAAGAACAGGACATTCCTATGCCGCTCCGCAGAAGTAGTAGGCAGTCTCATCCGCCCGAGAGATACTTCGGTTTTCTCATAGACGGGGATAGAGAGGATTGCATCATAGACTATGATGAGCCTACTAGCTTCCAGCAGGCCGTTCAGAGCGTTGACTCGGTAAAATGGCTGGATGCAATGCGGACCGAAATGGAGTCCATGTACACCAACAAAGTATGGACATTGGACATTGCTCCAGACGGGGTAAAACCCGTAGGATGCAAGTGGATCTTCAAAAGGAAGATTGGTGTAGATGGACAGGTTGAAACCTATAAAGCTAGACTTGTAGCAAAGGGTTTCCGTCAAAGACCTGGCTTGGACTATGACGAAACCTTTTCTCCAGTGGCTATGCTGAAATCCATTCGGATCCTTCTTGCCATTGCTGCCTTCCACGATTATGAGATTTGGCAGATGGACGTAAAAACCGCTTTTCTAAATGGAAATTTAGAGGAGTGTGTCTATATGGATCAGCCAGAGGGTTTCATTCAGAGTGGGAGCAGCGGAAAGGTGTGCAAGTTGCTTAAGTCCATCTATGGACTAAAGCAGGCATCGCGGAGTTGGAACATCTGTTTTGATGAGACGGTCAAGGAATTTGACTTTATCAAAAATCCAGATGAACCGTGCATCTATAGTAGATTTGTAGCGAGAACTGTGGTATTCCTTGTTTTATACGTGGATGACATTCTCTTAATAGGAAATGACATTCCTATGCTACAATCTGTCAAGGGTTTCTTGTCACACAGGTTCTCCATGAAAGACCTGGGTGATGCCTCTTACATCCTGGGGATCCGGATCCATCGTGATAGATCCAAGAGGATATTAGGACTTTCACAGTCCAGGTACATCGACACCGTACTGAAAAGATTCAGTATGGAAGATTCCAAGCGCGGTAACCTACCGGCTTGTCACGGGATCACCCTCTCTAAAGAGATGTCTCCCAAGACTGATTTGGAGAGGGATCGCATGTCTATTATACCCTACGCTTCTGCGGTAGGCTCTATAATGTATGCGATGTTGTGTACCAGACCGGATGTAGCTTATGCACTGAGTGTAGTAAGCCGGTATCAGTCAAACCCTGGGGAGAAACATTGGATAGCAGTAAAGAACATTCTCAAGTACCTGAGAAGGACTAAGGAGATGTTCTTGGTGTATGGCGGAAAAGACCTCCAGATTGAGGCCTTTGCTGACTCCAGCTTCCAGAGTGACAAGGATGATTCCAAGTCCATGTCGGGTTTTGTCTTTACCCTCAATGGAGGGGCGGTGTGTTGGAAGAGTTCCAAACAGGAAACCATTGCAGACTCGACTATGGAAGCGGAATACATCGCTGCATCTGATGCCGCAAAAGAAGCTGTCTGGATGAGGAAGTTCTTAAAAGAACTTCAGGTGGTTCCGTCCATTGTTGACCCAGTACCTTTGTATTGCGACAACAACGGGGCTATAGCTTTAGCAAAGGAACCCAGGTCCCATCAGAGATCCAGGCACATCTTGAGGCGGTATCACCTGATCAGGGAGATCGTGGATCGCAAGGAGATCGAGGTTCGGAGGGTTGCTTCAGAAGAGAACACTGCAGATCCATTCACCAAGGCCTTACCCCAGACTCAGTTCGAGCGACTGATCGAGATGATAGGTCTTCGATACGCCAGTACATGGCCTTAGTGCAAGTGGGAGATTGTTAGTGTATATGGCCTAGAGGCCATTACTGTATCATACTAGTTTGTATATTACTTGATGGAAGCTTGGGATATTCACCTTGTATAAACAATCTTGCTCAATATAGTAGTATGCTACTTGGTTTGTTTCTACTTCAATGTGTACTTGTGTTTATTTCAGTATATCACTTATACGCATTAGTGGAGCCCTTAGGATCTTTGCTTGATTACCAGCGTTGTGATGGCAGTCACACTAGTGGGGACTGGGTAATCTATAGGCACATCCTTATACAGGTCCCTAGTCGTAGGACTATCGAGACAGGGCATCGATACTCCGGAGTAGACTAGCGTATGCGCTTCTCATCCCAGTGTGGGAGATGGTCTGTCCCACAGCCATCAGTACGTCGTACTGGAGATAGTATACGGGTGCTCGTTGGGTTACGAGAACACTGGACAGGACTCGTCGGGAACTGAAAGGTTGGTATTATACCTATCGTCAGTTATCAGTTCCCAGGTGACATGAGTACAGCTTAGTCCGCTGACTTGATACTGGCACTTCGCCTCGAGTGTATTCCCACTGCACTTTGATCACTACCCTACCACGGCTCAAAGGAGTCATGCAAACAGGTGGTGATTGGGTGCAGTCCCGAAGCACTTGGAGGCAGTGACGGTTAGACAGGATTCGTCTCTCCCGGTATTGGGGGTTGACATCGCGCTGTGTCTAGGAGAGCCATTACACGAGTAGTCCCTGGCCAGGGCAAGCGAGATATACTGGTAGGTTTCCAGTGTTATCTCAGGGTGTTTTGGGCTTCACTCCGACACGACTTGTACCGCTATTGGGGACTGATGTTTTACCGCCCCCTAGGCCCGACATGCGATGTATCAGACGAACAGACCGGACTGTACGGAGAATGTCACATTCAGACTCAGTAGGAGTTCAGATGGGGTTTCACCTCGTCAGCCTTCTTGTCGACATCTACCTGGGGACCGTTACGCACAGCTAGTGCCGCTTGCGGTCTGTGGTTAAACCCACTGCCAGCGTAGTGTCGAGTCTTTAGAGTCCCACACAGAGGGTATTCGCCTCTGGGCAAAACAGAGTAGAGGTCGCATGGTTTTGCGACAGGGTTCGTTCTCATCCGCGCACTTGTGCACGTTTAGAGTCCGGACGGATATTACTGGCTGGCTCTGGTTTGAGTCAGATACTGGTATATGTTTTTGGGGTTGCTTTTATCTCCGTATTCATGTTCCTCGGAATAAGGATGCAGGTGTGTATGCACGGTTATTTGAGGAAGAGGAAGATGACTTTCATTAGGGTTTCGGAACGGGTGCGTATGCACAGTTGACAGTCGTCTTTTTCCAAACCCTAATGGATTTGTATTATATCAATTAATAATATATAATAAAATGAAATTGTGTCATGGTTGGTTTTTGTTGACTTGTTGACCATGGTTGACTTGTTGACCATGGTTGAAGTTTTGACCATCATCATTACAAAAGAAAGATGCTCTTTGATTCTAGCAAATTCATTTAATGTTTGAAATGATAATGGTCATTCTAAAACTTTCCATCAACCTTTTCATTTTCATTATTATTATTGATAATTATTTTTCTTTTGCATTATGGTTGCAAGAAAGAAAAAGGATAGCTCATTCTATCATAACCTCTCTCTCTCCTCATTTTCATCTTCTTCTTCCTCTAGCAAAGAGAAACCTTCTCATGTGTTGAGAATCCTTCTCTTTAAAAAGAAAAGCAAACCCTAGTTACTCTCTACTCATTCTAGGTTCAAGGTTTAGCAAGCCGGAAACCCTAGTTCACTCAAAGATCGAGGAAGAGCCCGAAGGTCGAACCTTCGAGGTGGATCCATCTTCGACGGGAGAAGGCGACGAAAAGAGAACCATCAACCTCTACAAGATTTCAAGAAGAAGGAGTTCAAGTTTAGGTATAACCTTCATCCGAGTAGCTAACTCCTTTTAGCGTTTATGCTAGTTTAGTTTAGACACGATCCCGACCTTGTTTAGTCCATGTTGCCTCTTGCGATAAAAATTTGTTTTTTTATACCGTTTCCGCCTCCCCGTAAGCACCGGGGGTCGCAATATGGACTTACAAATCTTAAGTGAACAAATACTAGTTAATGTAATGTAATATATCAAATATATAATTATACATTAAATCATTAAATCAATACTTGATTTAATGATCCGGTCATATCGCATATAACCGACTAATATCAAGTGTATCAATATATCGAATCAACATTTGATTCGGTAACCCGACTATATCTCATATAACCGTCCGATGATACAAATCGCGAGAATAGAATTCAGTATCACATACTGGTATTATTCTCAGTCCCGCACATATCTCATATGCGCTCCTATTTCGTTTCGCTTGAGCTAGGAAACCTCTGTGTAGGACTCTAAAGACTCGTCAATACGCCGGCAGTAGGTGGTGATCATATCAATCACCCACAGGCCGCAAGCGGTCTGCTAAACGTAACGGCCACCCGGGTATTGAGCGATCAGAATATCAACGAGCAAGCCTGCTCACACTCCTGTGAATCCAATCAGTAACACTTACCGCACAGTCCGGTCTGTTCGTCTGATATGTCACATATCTCGCCTAGGGGTGGTAAACGTCAGACCCCAGTAGCTTGATAAGTCATGCCGATGTAAGGTCCATAACAAGCATGAAACTACTGATAACACTTACCAGTAAATCAGTGCAACCCTGGCCAGGGATTTCCAGTTATGGCCAGTTGAGCATAGTGCAACATCAACCCCCAATACCGGGGGAGACGAGTCCCCTCCTATCGCTCATTGCCTCCATGTGAATCGGGACTGTACCCAAAAACCACCTGTTTGCACGGCTCAGTAGAGCAATGGTAGGGTGGAAATCAAAGCACAGTGGGAGACACACAAGACTCTATGACGATCTTGGGTCAACAGACTAAGCTGTACCAGTGTCACCAGAGAAATGCCATCTGACGTGAGGTTTAATACCATCTGGGAGTTCTCGGCGAGTCCGTTCAGTGTATCCAGTCTCTACTGAGCACCCGCATACCGTCTCTGATGTCAAACACCAATGGATATGGGATCATCCATCGCCCATCACATGGGTCGAGAAGATATACGCTAGTCTACTCTGGAATATCGATGCCCCGTCTCGATATTCCCATGATTAGGAACATTGAAGGATGTACTCATGGACTACTCAGGCCCCACTAGTATGATCTACATCATAGTCCTGGTAGTCGAGTATACATCCTAAGGGTTTTATCAACATGTAACAGAGAGAAAATAAGTGTACATGTTAAGATAAAGAGCAACCAGATAGCGTTCTATCATGTCGAGCAAGAAAGTCCTATCTATATATGTCCCAGCATCCACTACAATATACATCTCATGTACAGTAATGGCCTCTAGGGCATACATATAACTAACACTCTCCCACTTGCACTAGGGCCATCTGTAGCAGTGGTTGCAGTATCTCATACTCAACCATCCCATAAAAGTCTCTCTCTGGGAAAAAGCCTTTGTGAGTGGATCCGCCGTGTTGTCCTCTGAGTTTACTCTCCAAACCTCGATCACCCTGGAGATCAACTATCTCCATGATCAGGTGATACTGTCTTGGAATATGTCTGGGTCACTGATGGGACCGTGGTTCCTGGGTCAAAAACCACACTTCCATTGTCACACAATGGTAGGAACCTAGTTCATCTCATGAACTAATATACACCCAAACTGCCTCTTTGGTAGTATCTTTGATAGCGATGTCACCAGCCTTTATCGTCTAGTTTGCCACGGTATCTCTCTTGGAACTTTTCCAACATACCGTCTCTCCACTGAGGGTAAAGACATTGTCTGTGACTGACATTCAGTCGTCCTTATCACCCTGGAACTTTTCCAGTGATTCTCCCCAGGATCGATTGATACCATCTCACTGCAACTAGTGAGAATCCTAACATCCAATTAGATCTATCTTATAGATCCAAAACCCAGGATTTAGGAGGTATCACTTTGATCCTATATGTAGAATCCATGTGATAAGAGGAGATTGACCGAGCGTAGCATGGGAAACTCTTTTCCTATCAAGAGCATGTTGTCTACGTATAATACGAGGATGACCACCTTACTCTCTACTACCTTTTTGTATATACAAGGTTCATCTACTATTTTGATGAAGTCAAACTCTTTGACTACCACATCAAAATAGACGTTCCAACTCCACGATGCCTGCTTTATCTTGTAAAGCAACTTGCACACGTTTTCGCTGCTCCCACTGTCTACGAAGCCCCCTGGCTGTGTACTTATAGACGCTCTCTTCTAAATCAATATTTAGAAAAGCAGTCATGACACCCAACTGCCAGATATCGTAGTCATGGTATGTAGCCGTGGCAATTAGGATCTGGATGGACTTAAGCACAGCCACTGGAAAAGGTTTCATCATTATCCACGCCTGGTCGATGACGAAAACCATTAACAAGTCTATCTTTGAAAGTCTTAACTTTTCCATCTACACCAAGTAATTTTCTCAAGAAATACTTGCTTCTGATGGGAATTTAACCCTTCAGATATAGGCATCCAAAGTCCATACTTTGTTGGTGTACATGGATTCCATCTCAGATCGCTAAGCATCCAGCCATTCTTACAGAGTCCTCACCCTTGATGGCCTGCTCGAAACTAGTTGGGTCATCATCTCTTGATGCAATCCTCGCTCCCACCGTCATCGAGAAACCGAAGTATCTCTCAGGCGGATGAGGAACCCTGCTAGATCGGCGGAGAGGCTGAGGTTTGTCGGAATCTATTGAATCCTTTGGTTCTACCAAATCATCTGCTGTAGTTTGTATAGCTGGAACTCCTTCCAGTTCTATCTCATGACCACTAATTTCTTCATAAGAAATTCCCTTTCACAAAGGTGGTATGTTGAGAAACAAAACATATTTTGTTCCTCTGTTAGGTAGAAGATATTCCTTTGAAAATGTTTAGGATATCCAACAAACTTCTACAGAACTGACTTTGCCTCGGGCTTGTCCGGATTTTGCTTTTAGACACAGGGCGGACAACCCCAAATCTTAACAAACTTAAGATATGGGCTCTTCCCATTCCATATCACATATGAAATGGTAGGCAATGGATTTGATTGGAACCCTATTCAATAGATATGCATCTTCTCAAGTGTATAACTCCCAAAAGGAAATAGGAAACTCAGTAGTACTCATTATAGAGCGCACCATATCATATAGGGTGTGATTGTTCCGCCCCGATACACCGACGTGCTGTGGTGTATACGGAGGAGTAATGCTGAGAGAGAATTTCATTCTCCTTTAGAATAGTCCAGGAATCCCGTGCTCAAGTATACTCCTCCCTGATCACATCAAAGGACATAATACTTATACCCGTTTTTGGTTCTCTACTTCTAACTTATATTCGGTGATTATCTCAAAAGTTTCGGACTTGTGTTTCAACAGGAATATATGTCTGAATCTAGAGAGATCATCAGTGAATGTAATGAAGTACAAAGAACCGGTCCTGGCATATGTAGACTGGGGACTTTCATACATCAGCATGTATCTGTCCCAAGAGTTCACTAACTCTTTCTCTGTTTCCAGTAAACGGAGCTATGGTCATCTTATCTTTCTGATATGACTGGCAAGTTTCATAAGATGTAAATTTAAACTGATTTAAATATGCATCTAAATGTAACTTAGCTAGTCGGGTCGCATTGATATGACCTAGTCTACAATGCCTCAAGAAAAATTCGTTCATTTCTGAACTCTTCCTCTCGTGTGTGTTCTGTATACTAAGAACTGTAGTTTGATTTAGAACGTCAATGCTTTTAGATAACGTGCCTGAACCGATCAACTCTTGATATAGGAAATGTTCAAAACATTATCCAACAATACAAAATTATATCCTTTCTTTACTAATAAAGAGACTGATATGATGTTGTATATCAGGTTCGGTATCTGATAACATTCGTTCAGAATCAATGTATTCTGGTAATACAGGGTGATAGTGATCAACAGACTTAGCTGCAACACTTGCACCGTTTTCTGTCTCATGAAACTTATCACCCGTTTTCAGTTCTCTACCTTTTTGTAGCCCATGTAACAAATTACATATGCGGGATTCTGATCCGGTATCTAATACCCAGGACGTAAAGGATACAGAGAAACAGTTCTTTGTAATGAACACACCCGAAGAAGATGCATCATCATGCATTTTCTTCGTTTGGGTGGCACGGGAATCCTGGTATTCCCCTAATTCCTGCTCTGTCTTATAACAATTATAAGTTGGAGCGGGACCAACGTTCTCCAGCTTAGTATAGCAAGCGGGTTCGGTCAATACATCCATATTATTATCTTGATTAAGGCGTGACATGGTCGCTACCTGGAGAGAGAGAGAAGAAAACACTTTGCGTGCGCTCTTGCAAGATTAGATTGGTTATATATTTTATCTAATTAGGATGGTTCCCACTGTTTTTATCAAATCCTCCTTCAAACCCTAAAAGGAAAGACTAGCCAGGATTAATTACACTCTATAAGTTCGCCAATATTTCAGCCAGGCCAGTGCCGGTACTTTGAGAGAGTTTCCCCGTGCTTTCGTACGGACCTAATTAAAATAAACCTTGTTTTCCCAAGGGCATAACCCCGTTGACACCTTTCTAGACACCTACTTGATCGGCTAATTGTAAAGTAAAAAACTCTCCCAGGAGTAACAATTACTCGCAGTGGGTATCGGGATCCAACTATCTCATAGAAGGTATGCAATCTCATTGCAAATTTCAACACTTGAAACTCCCGATAAAGGTTTTTACCCCTAGCACTTATGACCTTAACTATGGTCAACAAATCATAAGCACTAGTCAAGCTCTACCCGTCATTTCATAATTAATTAGACCCACCCAAATGACCCTTAACTAAGGTCAACAAAGTCACGTGACTGTCCTAACTAATCGCATCATATGCGGTGTAGGAAGACATCACTTAGCTACCGTACACTGTGCCTTGACTATGGTCAATAAACACAGCACGAATACTAAGTACTCAACTTCCTAAAATGACGGAGGGTTGCGGATAGTTTTTAAGAAAACCTTTAACGCTTTGAACTTGATCTCGTTGCATAATCAAATGGTTTTTAAATGGAGCGTTTTTTAGGCTTTTGCTAGTTTCGCTAAAGAGGTCACTCCGGTGAAGGGATCTCGGCTCTTTCCTCGTCGAATGAGGTGCAGGATATTCACAATACCACTATGCAAAGCAAGAACTAGAAAAGCAGTCAAAAGACAAACTGAAGGTTGTAGCATCTGCTAGTCATTACTAAAGAGGTCACTCCCGGTGAAGGGATCTCGGCTCTTTCCTTATCGAATAAGGTGCTGGATGTTCTACAAGGAACACCGCTATGCAAAGCAACAACTAGAGCTACATGATTTTTGAAATTCGATTCCACAACATCATTTTAGGTTTATTTTCTTTCATTAATCTCATTAATGAATGTCCCATCATTTAAGTCCACCTAAACATCACAGATAAATACAACGTACACTTATGCCATCCGCATTCGCCTCGATGTCCCGTCTGCACCGTTAGGTTAGGTAACTAACAGCAGAGTGGGGCAGGGCTAGCGCGGGTGTAAAACATAAGCAACGTCTATATAATATATCATATATACTATATACAGTATCTATCTGAACATATCACATGATCACATCACAGATAACGCAGCAGAAAATATCATATGAAATATTGGATGTACTAGGACGTCCGTGTTTTATTTTGAGCCTATATAAAACATGGATTCCACGGTCGTGATGAATAGCCAATCCCACATCCCTAGACCCCTACGAGAGCGGCAAGAAACCCTACCAATTCTAGAGTTAGGAGACCCGGACTCGACTCCTCGAGATGGTCTCCCACTGGACCCTAGAACCCGGTTACTTGTGCTCCCCTCTTTGGGTCTATCCTAATGCGGAAAAGTAAATAATATACAATGGTGACATCATCCTCAGCCCGGAAGTGCCCCAATAAAAGAATATTACATACAAGTTTTTACATGAATGAAAAAGAAAAACACTCATCTCACATAAAAACCCCTGGCTATTCAAACATGACAATCCAATATAACATATCCAGCAACACATAACATCACATGTTATCAACGTAAGTAAATATGCCCATCCCAGTTGTCGTTGACATATAGCAATGAAACCGGCGATATCACATATTACACTTACGGTCGCAGAAAAGAAAGTGTAAAACTACAACAGTAGGAATCCGCAACCTCTTTAGACATCGCATGCCTAACTATATGAATTCCTAAGACATCGCATGCCTAACTATTATAAACCCCGCATTTTAGTCTCATCATCGAAAACTCTTTTCAATATCAAGTCGGGCAATTCAACAAGATTCCCGACATCCTGATCGAATGCTCGTCGCAAACTTTAGTAGACGGCCGTACCCCCGGATGCCATCGACGAAGTGCACTAAGGCGGAACACCGCTGCCGCGAGCACCCGAACGGATGCTTTTGGCTACGGGGTTCTCCTACAGTCACTTGGTCGGGGCTATGGGGCGTGGCTATCTATTAAGTTTACCCGGCGAGTATCCACGTACTTTACGTGATTGCGACGGACTTTTGATCGCATCAAAATCCCGTGGCAACCGATCAAATGAGACTAAAGTGCTATGTTTATAACATTCAAATTAGTTATCTCATAACTACTTATGGATTCCAAATATTGTATCACATTCCTGATAAATAGACAATGTTAAACTTTTCGATCGAATAATCAAACACCCAAGTTTTACCAAATAGCTCAACACTTGAAATAAGTTTAAAAACATCCATTTCATGCTGCAGTACCAACGGTCCAGCCGTAGAAGGGTCAAACCAACGCCTCACACGTGGCACGCCGTACTCCCCTAAACCCTAAGGTTCAAAAGGCAGTTCAAGACGGTCATATAATTGAGTTAAGTTTAGTTGTCTTCTAGAGGGTCCATCACGTTACTTGCACGACTTAGAACGTTCTTGAACTTTGGAAAAATCTAACACTTGGAAATTTTCTGGCAGGGGAAAAAGTGAGTTATTGATATCCGGTCGAACTTTTTAACACGATCTAAAAATTACCCGGACACACTAAACAAAGTTAAATTATTCGATCGAATAAACGAGTCCCCAATACAACCCTAAGAAAACTCAACACTTGAGTGGAATTAAAAAATTCCCAGAAAAAAATGACAAGAAAGGACCTAAGAATAAATATATGAAGTATGAGGAACTAAGTCATAATTTGGGCCGTGGAACCGCCGCCAAACCCTTGGTTTGGCCGCGGTTCCGCGGTCATATAGACGAATCAGTGGGCCGTACTTCACTGTAATTCTTAGTTTTTCCTGCTTAATTTTCTGAGCATTTTTAATTCATAAAAAATCACGATTTCAAAAAATGTACAGAAAAGGGTATTCGTCGGGGTTTACGGGTTCGATCGGACTTCAAACTTCGTCTAGACATCGCGTAAAGCTCTAGCTTGGCTCTGATACCATTGTAGGGTTCCTAGTCACTCTAACAAGGTTCTACAAGGAATCAACCATGCCCGATTCAAAAAAAATTAGCCGTGCCGAACAACCCTAACCAAGATCGTATACTAGAGATTATGCGAAAACTAGCATGTAAAACAATTTAACTACAAGTGAAAGGGATTACAACCTTTATAGATCCGGTCCTTCACTTCTAAAGCTCCGTGTTGACGTCCCTTCGCTGCGATCATCGGGATCCCGGACTCTAGCGATGGTTTCTTCGGAGAAATGAGTGGGCTAGGTCGTTGACTTCGAGGCCGAAGATGATCTACGTCGAGGAGACTCAAACTCAAGCTCCATCTTCACTAGGTCAAGAACTTTGTGAAGAGAACACCCTAAACTAAATGGCAAGTAGTAGAGGATGATGAAATAGGAAATGGGTTCACTTTAGATTTGGATTTCTCACTCTAAATCTTCACTTGAAAATTTTTCTAGCAAGCTTTCTTCTTCTTGAAGAAGAAGAAGAAAAAAAGAATATGAATTCATTAAAAGGAATAATCAAGTGAAGTCTATCATAATGCAACCATGGGTGAGTTAACCTTTGTAGAGACTAAACTAGAGTTTAAGTTAATGGTTAGGTTAATGAAAATCCCATGCAAAACAAAATGGTTAGACTTTGTCAAAGATGCTTGAAAGCTTCATGAAGCTTCAAGCAAAGATAAAGAAAACCACCATTTTGTTTTACCAAAACAAATAAAAAAACCTAAACCATTAACCTAAACATGGTGTAAGTCATACACACACCCAAGTTTGCATGTATCATCAATCATGATACAAACTAGTGCACAAACATATATCACATATACAACTTGTTCACATCAAGTGAGAAAATCAATCTTAAGTGAAGAAATACTAGTTAATGTAAAGTAATATATCAAATATATAATTATACATTAAATCATGAAATCAATACTTGATTTAATGATCCGGTTATATCGCATATAACCGACTAATATCAAGTGTATCAATATATCGAATCAACATTTGATTCGGTAACCCGACTATATCTCATATAACCGTCCGATGATACAAATCGCCAGAATAGAATTCAGTATCACATACTGGTATTATTCTCGGTCCCGCACATATCTTATATGCGCTCCTATTTCGTTTCGCTTGAGCCAGGAAACCTCTGTGTAGGACTCTAAAGACTCGTCAATACGCCGGCAGTAGGTGGTGATCATATTAATCACCCACAAGCCGCAAGCAGTCTGCTAAACGTAACGGCCACCCGGGTATTGAGCGATCAGAAGATCAACAAGCAAGCCTGCTCACACTCCTGTGAATCCAATCAATAACACTTACCGCACAGTCCGGTCTATTCATCTGATATGTCGCATATCTCGCCTAGGAGTGATAAACGTCAGACCCCAGTAGCTTGATAAGTCATGCCGATGTAAGGTCCATAACAAGCATGAAACTACTGATAATACTTACCAGTAAATCAGTGCAACCCTGGCCAGGGATTTCCAGTTATGGCCAGTCGAGCATAGCGCAACATTAACCCCCAATACCGGGAAAGACGAATCCCCTCCTGTCGCTCATTGCCTCCATGTGAATCGGGACTGTACCCAAAAACCACCTGTTTGCACGACTCAGTAGAGCCGTGGTAGGGTGGAAATCAAAGCATAGTGAGAGACACACAAGACTCTATGACGATCTCTGGTTAACAGACTAAGCTGTACCAGTGGCACCAGAGAACTGCCATCTGACGTGAGGTATAATACCATCTAGGAGTTCTCGGCGAGTCCGTTCAGTGTATCCAGTCTCTACTGAGCACCCGCATACCGTCTCTGATGTCAAACACCAATGGATATGGGATCATCCATCGCCCATCACATGGGTCGAGAAGATATACGCTAGTCTACTCTGGAATATCGATGTCCCGTCTCGATATTCCCACGACTAGGAACATTGAGGGATGTACTCATGGACTACCCAGGCCCCACTAGTATGATCTATATCATAGTCCTGGAAGTCGAGTACACATCCTAAGGGCTTTATCAACATGTAACAGAGAGACAATAAGTGTACATGTTAAGATAAAGAGCAACCAGATAGCGTACTATCATGTCGAGCAAGAAAGTCCTATCTATATATGTCCCAGCATCCACTACAATATACATCTCATGTACAGTAATGGCCTCTAGGACATACATATAACTAACATATATATATATATGTGATATATGTTAAATGTATTGTTTTCTTTTTTCACACAAAATATATATGTGATATATATTGTTATGTCATGCTAGGTTACACATGCAACATGTATGTATGAGACTCACACCATGCTAGGTTAAAGTTAGGGTTTTATTTGTTTTAAATAATTCAAACAACTTGGATAATTAGTCATGGTTGAGTTTGGATGGAAGCTAGTAGAACATTGACTTAGTCCATTTGTTTGTTTTGCTTAAGATATTTTTTAACCTAACCCCTTAACTCATAGCTATGGTTTAGTCGCTACAATGGTTAGTGCATAACATACATTCACCATAGTTGTATTTCTAACCTCATGAGTTTCATTCATCATCTTCTTACTCACTTGAGAAAAAGATTGCTTGTTTTTTTCTAAATGATAAAACCTTGTGAGAAAAATAAATCTAAAGTGAGCTCACTTCCTATTTCATCATCCTCTACTATTAGCCATTTAGTTTAGGGCGTTTGCTTCACTAATCTCACCATTAGTGAAGAGGTAGCATGAGCTCGAGTCTCTTCGACGTAGATCATCTTCGGCCTCAAAGACATTGAGCAAACTTGTTCGTTTCTTCATGTGAACCTTTACTTAAGTCCGGGTCTTCACAACTTGCAGCGAAGGGACTACGACATGGAGCTTTAGAAGTGAAGGAATGGTCTACAAAGGTTGTATTCCCTCATTTACTTAGATGTAAAGTGTTTTCATTTAGTTTCGTCGGATTTTCTAGTAATGATTCTAGGGTTAGGGTTAGCTAGAATGGCAAAAATTTGAAATTGGCATGGACGATGCCTCCCGAAACCTTTTTGCCGTGCTAGATAACCCTTCAGTGGTATCAGAGCCATGCTAGAAAATTAGACGATGTTTGTTAGGATTACGAAACCGAAACTAGTCCGAAACACCCAATATGAAAACTTGGTTTCTGTCGAATTTAAAAAGTCTTCAAAATTTTTTTAAACAACTGCAGAATGTTGTATGTGATATAACATGAACACTGTGAAAATTTGAGATAATTTGGGCATGACATGGCTGGTCACATAGGCTCCAAAACCGGCCAGCTCGGGTCAAATTTGGATTTTGGGCTTCAAATTTTCAGGGTGTTCTAGTCTCTGGGTTTAAAGGTTTCAGGAGTTGTTTGTTTTTGCTAAATTTTCATGTGATGTTAACTTTCTGCAAAGGCAATTCGGAGTGTTTCGTAATCGTAATTCTAATATGTATTCGGGTTATTTAGACGATGTTAAAAAGTTCGAACGGATATCAATAACACAATTTTTCCCCCGCTGGAAATTTTTCAAGAGTTGGATTTTTTTCGAGTTTAAAATTTTCCGAAAATCTTGCAAGCGAATCTGTGGATCCTCTAGAAGAACGAAACCTTAACTCGATTCTGTGACTGTCAGAACCGCCATCAAACCCTAGGGTTTTTGGTAGTTCAGTGGTACCACAGGTAAGGCATTGGTTGACCCTTCTACGGCTGGTTCATAGGAGCTGTGGCATGTTCTGGGTAATTTTTGAACTCTACTCAAGTGTTGAGCTTGTTGGCAAATTTTGGGTGCTTGCTTATTCGATCGAAAAGTTTAGCTTCGTCTAACTATCTATGATTATGATACAATATTTGGAATTCACATAAATAGTTATGTGATAACTAATTTGAATTTTATAAATCTAGCAGTTTAGTCTCATTTGATCGGTTGCCACGGAGTTTTGATGTGGATCAAAAGTCCTTCACAATTACGTAGTGTACGCGGATACTCACCGGGTAACCTTACTAGATATCCACGCCCCATAGCCCCGACCAAGTGACTGTAGGAGAACCCCGTCGCCAAAAGCATCCGTTCAGGTGCTCGCGGCCACGGTGTTCCACCTTAGTGCACTTCGTCAATGGCATCGGGGGTGCGGTCGTCTACTAAAGATTCCGACGAGCATTCGATCAAGTTATCGGGAATCTTGTTGAATTACCCGACAGGTTATTGGAAAGTGTTTTCAATATCGAGACTAAAATGCGGGGTTTATAATTGTTAGGCATGTGATGTCTAAGGAATTCATTTTGTTAGGCATGAAATCCAATATTTGTGATATATTGGGTTTATGATGTCTAAGGTGGTTGCGGATTCCAAATGTTGTAGTTTTTGACTTTCTTTTCTGCGACCGTAAGTGTAATATGTGGTGTATCGCCGGTTTCGGTGCTATATGTCAACGACAACTGGGATACGCATATTTACTTACGTTGATGACATGTGATGTTATCTGTTGCTGTGATATGTTATATTGGATCGTCGTGTTCTGAATAGCCGGGGATTTTTATGTGAGATGAGAGTTTTTCATTTTCATTCATGTAAAAGCTTGTATCTAATATTCTTTTATTGGGGCATTTCTGGGTTGAGAATGATGTCACCATTGATGTATATTATTTACTTTTCCGCATTAGGATAGACCCAAGGCGGGGAGCACAAGTAACCGGCTTCTAGGGTCCAGTGGGAGACCATATTGAGGAGTCGAGACCGGGTCTCCTAACTCTAGAATTGGTAGTGTTTCTTTCTGCTCTCGTAGGGGTCAGGGATATGGGTTTGGCTATTCATCACGACCGTGGAATCCGTGTTTTATACTGGCTTAATTTAAAACACGGAATTCCTAATATATCCAATATTTCATATGTGATTCTTCTACTGCTGATATTCTATGATGTGATCACTTGATATGTTCTGAGATGAATGCCTATATTATATATATAAGATATATTTAATATTGCTGCTTTCGTTTTATCTGTGATGCTTAGGAAGCATAATTAATGGGACTTCATTAATGAGATTAATGAAATAAAAGAAACTTAAAAGATGTTGTAGAATTTTTTTTAAAAACTGGTAGCTCTAGTTCTTACTTTGCATAGAGATATTCCTTGTAGAATATCCAGCACCTTATTCAATAAGGAAAAAGCCGAGATCCCTTCACTGGGAGTTACCTCTTTAGCGAAACTAGCAGATACTACAACCCACTCGGTTTGTCTTTTGATTGCTTCTATAGTTTTTGCTTTTCATAATGGTATTTGTGAAATATCCTGCACCTTATTCGATAAGGAAAGAGCCGAGATCCCTTCACCGGGAGTGACCTCTTTAGCAAAACTAGTAAAAGCCTAAAAAACACTCCTTTTAAAATTCACTCGATTCTACAACGATATCAAGTTCATTACGCAAAGATTTTTCTTAAAAACCTGTCGTATCCCTCTGTCATTTCAGATAAGTACTACTTAATATTCGTGCTGCGGTAGTTTGGCGTTCTTCCAGGCGTAGTGTTCGGTAGCTAACTAGTGCTTATCTGCAGCATGAGATGCGATTGGATTAGGGTATTCATACGGCGTAGTTTGTCCTCTGTCAAGGATCGTACGGGTGGGTCTAATTTAATCAAGAAATGTACGGGTTGAACTTGACTAGCGCACTATGGGTAGTTTGGCCTCCATCAAGGTCATAGGACGCTAGGGGCAATATATTATCGGGAATTTCAAGTGTTGAAATTTTCAATGATATTGCATACCTTCTATGAGATAGTTGATCCCGATACCCACTGCGAGTAAGAGTTACTCCTGAGAGTTTTACACATTACAATTAGCCGATCAAGTAGGTGTCTAGAAAGGTGTTAACGGGGTTACGCCCCTGGGAAAACGAGGTTTATTTTAATTAGGTCCGTGCGAAAGTACGGGGAACCTCCCTCAAAGTACCGACACTAGCCTGGCCAAAAGATTGGCGAACTTGTAGGGTGTAATTAATCCCGGCTAGTCTTACCTTTTAGGGTTTGAAGGAAGATTTGATAAAAACAGTGGGAGCAGTCCTGATTAGATAAAATAATAACCAATCTGATCTTGCAAGAGCGCACGCAGAGTGTTTTCTTCTCTCTCTCTCTCTCCTGGTAGCAACCATGTCACGCCTTAATCAAAATAATAATATGGATGTATTGACCGAACCTGCTTATTATACTGAGCTAGAGAACGTTCGTTCCGCTCTATCTTATAACTGTTATAAGTTCCGAGCAGGAATAGGGGAATATCCGGATTCCCATACCACCCAATCGAAGAAAGTACAAGTTGATGCATCTTCTTCGGGTGCGTTCATTACTGAGAACTGTTTCTCAGTATCCTCTACGTCCTAGGTATGAGATACCGGATCAGGATCCCACATATGTAAGAGTTACATGGGCTACAGAAAGGTAGAGAATTGAGAATAGGTGATATATCTCTAAGAGTTAGAGAATAGTGCAATTGTTGCAGCCAATTCTGTTGACAGATATCACCTTGTATTAATACATTGATTCTGAACGAATGTTATTACATACCGAACCTGATATACAACATTACATCGGTTTCTTTAATGAGTTAAAGAAGGATATAATTCTGTTTTAGAGGATAATGTTGTGAACATTTTCCTGAATCAAGAGTTGATTGGATCAGATAGGTTATATAATAGCATGTACGTTCTAAATCAAACCACAGTTCAAACTATCTAGAACACAAACAAGAGGAGTAGTTCAGAAATGAACGAATCCTTCTTATGGCATTGTAGACTAGGTCATATCAATGCGACACGACTGGCTAAGTTACATAAGGATGAATATGAGAATCTGTTCGAATTTTCATCTTATGATACTTGCCAGTCTTGTCTCAAAGGTAAAATGGCCTATACTCCGTTTACTGGAAACAGAGAAAGAGTTACTGAACTCTAGGGACATATACATGATGATGTATACGGTCCGATGTCTACAAATGCCAAGGTTGGTTCTTAATACTTCATTATATTCACTGATCATCTCTCAGGATTTGGACATATGTTCCTATTGAAACACAAGTCTGAAACTTTTGAGAAATTCAAGGAATATAAGCTTGAAGTTGAGAACCAAACGAGTAGAAGTACTAAGTTCTTCTATGTGATCGAGGAGGAGAATACTTGCGCATAGGGTTCCTGGAGTTTCTAAAAGGAGAATGTGATTCTCTCTCAGCTTACTCCTTCGAGTACACCACAACACAACGGTGTATCGTGGCGGAGGTATCGCACCCTATAAGATATGGCGCACTCTATGATGAGTATTGCTGAGTTACTTGTTTCCATCTGGGTGTTATGCACTTGAGAAGCTGCATACCTATTGAATGGGGTTCCGTCCAAATCAGGGTCTACCACTACATATGAGATATGGAATGGGAAGAGTCCATGTCTTAAACGAGTTAAGATATGGGGTTGTCCGGAATATGTTGAAAGGCAGAATCCGGACAAGCTCGAGGCAAGGTCAGTTCTGTATATGTTTGTTAGGATATCCCAAACATTTGTGAGGGAATATCTTCTACCACTCTGAGGAGCAAAAGGTGTTTTGTTTATCAGCATGCCACCTTTTTAGAAAATGAATTTCTTGTGAAGAAATTAGTGGTCATAAGGTAGAACTGGAAGGAGTTCCAGCTAGACAAACTAACAGCTGATGATTTGGTGAAACGAAAGGATTCAATAGTATCCAACGAACCTCAGCCTCTCTGCGAATCTGGTAGGGTTCCTCATCCACTCGAGAGATACTATGGTCTTCTCGGTGACAGTGGGAGCGAGGATTGCATCATGGTAGATGATGTCCCAACTAGGTTCAGGCAGGCCATCACGAGTGGTGACTCAGTGAAAAGGCTGGATGCTATGCGATCGAAGATGGAATCCATGAACACCAACAAAGTATGACTTTGCATGTTGCACCTGAAGGGGTAAAACCTATTGGGAGCAAATGGATTTTGAGAAGATTCTTGGTGTAGATGGAAAAGTTGAGACTTTCAAAGCTGTGCTTAAGTCCATCAGGATCAATGCGCGCATCACGGAGATTGAACATCTGTTTTGATGTGGCAGTCAAAGAGTTTGACTTCATCAAAAAGGTAGATGAACCTTGTATATACAAGAAGGTTGTGGAGAGTGAGGTTGTCTTACACGTATTGTACGTAGATGACCTACTCTTGATAAGAAATGGTTTCCTATGCTACAATTGGTTAAGTACCTCTTATCACGAGGATTCTCAATAGAAGATCTGGATGATACCTACCACATCTTGTGGATTATGATCTTCGGTGATAGATCTAAGTGGATGTTGGGAGTGTCCCAAATTCAGGTACATTAACACCATACTAAAGGGTTTAGTATGGAAGATTCTAAGCGTGGTGGTTCGCCCACTTACTGAGGAATCACTCTCTCCAAAAAGATTTCTTCCAAGACTGATTTGGAGAGAGCTCGCGTGCAAGAGATACCCTATACTTCGGCAACAGGCTTTATCATGTGTGCGTTGTTATGTACCATACCGGATGTAGCTAACTCACTAGTGTAGTGATTAGGAATCAATCGGATCTTGGGAGAACCACTGGACAGCTGTGGAGGACATTCTTAAGTACTTGAGAAGCACTGAAAGAAAGTTCTTGGTTCGAGGTTCCAAAGTGATAAGGTCGACTGAAAGTCGGTCACAGGCATTGTCTTTACCCTCAGTGGAGAGACGGTATGTTGGAAGAGTTCCAAGCTAGATACCGTGACATACTGGATGATAAAGGCTACATACATTGCTACAAATGATGTTGCCAAAGTGGATGTCTGGGCATTTCTTGTTCATGAGATGAACATGGTTCTTAACATTGAGCGTCCAATAACTGTTATTGTGACAACAATGGAGTTGTAGCTTTGGCCTAGGAACGAACGTCCCATCAGCATTTCAGACATATTCTGAGGACATTATCACCTGATCAGGGAAATAGTTGATCTCCAAGGGATCGATGTAAGGAGAGTAAATTTTGAGGTTAACACGGTGGATCCACTCACTAAGGCCTGCTTCCCCAAATACTATTTGAAAGATTTTGGGATAGTTGAGTATGGGATACTACAACCACTGCTATATTGTCGGGTATTGGATACTACAACAGATGGCCTTAGTGTAAGTGGGAGATTGTTAGTTATATGTATGCCCTAAAGGCCATTACTGTACATGGGATATATATTGTAGTGGATGCTTGGACATATATAGGGAGGACTTTCTTGCTCGATATGATAGTATATTATCTGGTTGCTCTTTACCTTAACATATTGACTTGTATAAGTGATGCTGTCTTGCACTCATATGTTTATAAAGCCCTTAGAATCTGTACTTGACTACCAGGACTATGATGGAGATCATACTAATGGGGCCAAAGGTAGTACACAAGTACACCCTATAATTGTTTTAGTCGTAGGAGTATCGAGATAGGGCATCGATACTCCAGAGTAGACCAGCGTATGCGCTTCTTGTCCCATATGATGGGCGATGGATGATCCTACATCCATTGGTGTTTGACTTCAGAGAAGGTATACGGGTGCTCAGTAGAGACTGGGTACACTGAACGGACTCGCCGAGAACTCTTAGATGGTATTATACCTATCGTCTGATAGCAGTTCTTTGGTGACACTGGTACAGGTTAGTCTGTACACCCGAGATCGTCATAGAGTCTTGTGTGATTCCCACTATGCTTTGATTTCCACCATACCACGGTCAAGAGATCATGCAAAAAGATGGTTATTGGATACAGTCCCGAGTCACAAGGAGGCAATGAGCAATAGGAGGGGTTTCGTCTCTCCCGGTATTGGGAGTCGATGTTGCGCTATGCTCGATTGGCCATAACAGGAAATCCCTGACCAGGATTGCTGAGATCTACTGGTAAGTGTTATCAGTAGTTTCTCGAACCATTATGGACCTTGCATCTGCATGACTTATCAGGCTACTGGGATCTGACGTTATGCCACCCCAGGCTGTGATATGTGACATATCAGACGAAGAGACCGGACTGTTTGATAGTGTTACTGATTGGATTTGCAGGGGTACGAGCAGACTTTCTTGTTGATCTTCTGATCGCTCAATACCCGTGTGGCCGTTAAATTTAGAATACCGCTTGCGGCTTTTGGGTGTTTGATATGATCATCACATACTACCAGCGTATTGACGGGTCTTCAGAGTCCTACACAGAGGTTTCCTATTTCATGCGAAACGGAGTAGGAGCACATATGTGATATGTGCGGGACCGAGATTAATGCGAGCATGTGATACCGCATTCTATTCTCGCGATATATGACATTTGTAGGTTATATATGATATAGCCAAGTTATCGGATCAAGTGTTGATTATATAAGTTGTTACATTTGATATTAGTCGGTTATATATGATATAGCCGGATTATTAAATCAAGAGTTGATTTAATAATTTAATGTAGAATTATATATTTGATATATTAAATTACATTAACTAATATTAGCTCACTTAAGTATTCATTTTTCTCACTTATGATACATTGATATATATGTGAGATATGTTAAATGTATTGTTTTCTTTTTTCACACAAAATATATATATGATATATATTATTGTGTCATGCTAGGTTACACATGCAACATGTACGTATGAGACTCACACCATGCTAGATTAAAGTTAGGGTTTTATTTGTTTTAAGTAATTCAAACAACTTGGATAATTAGTCATGGTTGAGTTTGGATGGAAGCTAGTAGAACATTGACTTAGTCCACTTGTTTGTTTTGCTTAAGATATTTTTTAATCTAACCCCTTAACTCATAGCTATGGTTAGTCTCTACAATGGTTAGTGCATGACATACACCCATCATGGTTGCATTTCTAACCTCATGAGTTTCATTCATCATCTTCTTCCTCCCTTGAGAAAAGCTTGCTAGTTCTTTCTAAGTGATGAAACCTTGTGAGAAAAATAAATCTAAAGTGAGCCCACTTTCTATTTCATCATCCTCTACTATTAGCCATTTAGTTTAGAGTTTTCTTTACTAATCTCACCATTAGTGAAGAGGTAGCATGAGCTCGAATCTCCTCGACGTAGATTATCTTCAGCCTCGAAGACATTGAGCAAGCTTGTTCTTTTTTTCATGTGAACCCTTACTTGAGTCTGGGTCTTCACAACTTGCAGCGAAGGGACTACGACATGGAGCTTTAGATGTGAAGGACCAGTCTACAAAGGTTGTATTCCCTCATTCACTTAGATGTAAAGTGTTTACATTTAGTTTCGTCCGATTTTCTAGTAACGATTCTAGGGTTAGGGTTAGATAGAACAACAAAAATTTAAAATTGGTATGGACGATACCTCCCGAAACCTTGTTGTCTTGCTAGACAACCCTACACTTATGGTGCTAGACAACCCTACACTTATGGTGCCAACCGTAGGGGCATCATTAAAGTAAAAACAAGTAAAAATTAGTTTTAGTATTTTCTCCTACGTTGCCGAAAGAGAAGGCTCTACGGTAGGCACCATAGAGACAATGTATGAGTATTTTAAAAAAAATAAACTAGATAATAGCCACAAAAAAAATCCATGCCTTATTTTAATTCCTATCCCTCTCCCAAAATTTTTTCCCCCAGACCCTTCCTCCTCCATTGCTGCCGTTGAGGACCATCGCCACCGTCGATCACCTCATCGCTGCCCTTGCCCAAGCTTCTCCTCCTTCCCCCGTCACTGTCAAGCTCCTCAATCATTTTCCTCCTCCTCAATCGTCTCTGCGCCTTCTCCTCACCGCCACCCTCCTCCTAGCTCCTCCTAGGTCCTTCCCGGCTTCCTTGATTCTCCTTAAATTTAGTGAATTTCTTCAAATTAAATTTTATTTTTCCTAAATTTTGTGTTTGATTTCTTGAATTTTAGGATTTTAATTTTATTTTTTGTGTTTGTTGGTGTTATTGTTGCTGCTGTTAAGGTCAGAGGTTAAGGGTTGATTAGGGTTAATTAAGGGGTTAGGGTTAATTAATTAGGGTTAGGGTTATGCTTAGGGTTAGGGTTAGATTTAGGGTTAAATAGGGTTGGGGTTATGATTAAGGTTAGGTTTAGGGTTAGGGTTATGGTTATGGTTAGGGTTAATGATTAGGGTTAGTGTTAGGGTTAGGTTTATGGTTAAACTTAAGGTTAGGGTTAAGTGTTAGGGTAAAGGTTAGGGAATTGTTGTAGGTGCTTTATTGAAAATACAACAATAATTAAGGGTATTTTAGTGCAATTTAGCAAAACAACAATAGCTAAGGGTACTTTAGCGAATTGTGTGTATACGTTGTGTATGTGTATGTGTTTGTGTATATGTGCGTGTGTATATCTCTCTCTATGTCTGTGTGTCTGTGTGTCTGTGTATATGCTTATGTTTGTGTGTCTGTGTGTATGCTTGTGTGTGTATGTGTTGTATGTGTGTGCTTGTGTCACATCCTAACCCTAAATCCAGAAATCATAAACTTGTTTAAGAAAACCCTTAACTTAAAAAAACTTTACCCTAAACTAAAAATTTCAAACTCTTGAAATTGAAACGTAAACATAAAACCATTTCAAGTTAAATCTTACACTGAGTATATGTATATGATACTCAATGATAATATGAAACTTTGATATTCTCATCGATAATCATATTTGTTATAATACACGAACCGATACGAATAGGTGGAGTGACAATCTCGGGACTTGGAAAGCTGAATATTGATTGACTAGTGTAAACACATATCGATTTTGCTGTGAGGACGATCCATTTATACTTCCACAACAAGTATTTCAAGTATACTACTCAAAATGCTTGAAGCATCCGGGATGGAATGTTTTACGCCGGTGGAAGCCCGGGGATATTTATGATGTCCAAGAATTCGAGGATCGCATAGACGGCGGTGATGAGGATAAAGAAGAGAGAAGACTTAGAGTGCTCCAACCGTCTTCCCCATAGATAGGTTGTCTATGGATGATCGTGATGTTACATGGGTTAGAAATGATATCGATGATGAAATCCAAGTAGATATTCATAAGGCGTCTAATGCGTCTACGAAACGAAAAAGGTTATCATTAATATTATATTATGAGTTTACATTTTCTACGATCTATACATGTAAAATCCTTATTATCTCTCTTACATACTTTTATCTAGGGGTGATGATAACTTCCGAACCACCGAGGGGCGGGGAGAGGCAGTGGTAGAGGCATCACCAGAGGCGGCAAGGGGAAAGGGATTCTGATGGCACCCAGTGATCTTTGTAGGGAGTAGAGGCTGCATCTGAGGGCCCCTATTGAACCCTCGTTCGTACCCCTCTAGATGACTCATTTCAATGGCCCTTGCCATATCGCCAGGTTTATTGCACTCATATTAAATCATTTTGAACGATTCATTGTAGATATACACGCATATTAATTTTTTAAGTTACTTATATAGTCATTTTTTATTATCTAGTTGGAAGGGTGCCCCCGCATTCGAGGCGTTGGCCGCTCACACGCCTGTATATACGTTTATATATGCTATATTGCACACATATTCATTTTGAATGTTATCATATAGATAGACACGCATATTCATTTCAAAGTTACTTATATAGTTATTTTTTATTGTCTAGTTGGAGGGGATACCTCAACATCTGGGACAAAGGCCACTCCCGCACGATCCGTTCCCTCTGCGCAGTCTGTAAATTAGTATTTTTTACTATATAATAAGTAAAATTGATTATGTATTATTTTATTCACAAGTTACTTATGTTGTCATTGTGCATTATCTAGTTAGAGGGGATTCATCCACCTTCGGGACACCAGTTGTTCCTTGACGGAGGAACGATTGTCTCACTTGTGCTGCTGCCCGGGCTCAAGCTCATGGTGATGTCAACGGAGGTATATACTAAACTTCAAAAATTATGATTTCATGTAAACGAGACAAATGTATTAAACTTGTGATATATAGATCAAACATATTAGAGTCCACACGCATTGTAACATCTTAATTTTGCCTAGATTTTATCTGTTGCTAACATTATTTTATCATATGTTGACACCCTATCATTGTTTTATCGAATGTTGTACACATAATTTGTTTTTTTATTGATATCACATGTATATCTATATATTTTACATATGCAGGACAACTACGGCCTAGCTATGGGACTTGAGGGTCGAATCAGTCCCACAAGCGAAAGCCCGATGCCGTTAAGGGCCAAGGACCATTTCCCTCCTCTTTACCACCGACTCCCAACCCACTGGCCTACATTCTGAGATGCTCGGCAAGTATATATGAGAGGAGAGCCGCCACTTTAAGAAATATCCTCTTCATTTTGATTGAGATGGGAAGCACAAACGCTCCTTTGACGTGTGGTTCGAGCAGGCTCATGTACTATTATATATTTTTATTCGATTTATCAAATAAATTTACTATCATTTGACACTTATAATTTAAAGATGTTAATTTCTTGTATTTGCAAGTGGATTACGACTTTCAGTCCACAGTCGATCCCGATGACCCTGATTGGGGCTCATCTTCAAGCTATTTACCGGGGCCTCATAGAGAGCATGCAGACTAAGTTACGGTACAATAGGAATGGGCTGAAGACGAATTGTTTTGGGCTATAGTTGGTGACCTCCGAGGCAGACAGAGCGGCTTTCCTACAGTTTTTAGCCTTTGCCGGGGTCGATTTAGAGACATGGCCTCTCTTGTGCCAGTTTTGATCGTCTGAGAAAAAGCAGGTTTGTAATTTAGTTGTAATTCAGTGTTTAATATATAATTTTTTTTGCTTAGTTAGAAAATCAAATCTAATTATATTGTGCAGAAACAGTCCGCTCAAAACAAGGAGAATCAGAAGTTTGCGAAGAGGGGTTAACCTACCTACACTAGTGGGTCGTGGATGTTTGATATGTATGTCGTATAGGCAATGTATTGTATAGGATGCTAGGGATATGTATGTATAAGAAAATCTTGCTTGGTTATATGATATACTATTTGAGTTGCTTTTATCTGAACATATGTAATTGTTTTTCTTACTGTTTTGTATTGCTTATACACGTTGATAAAGACTCATTACAGTGGTATACTATTTTGTTTTTCTTTTTCTTAACATGTGCATATGTTATACTCGATATCACATATGGCGGATACATGTTGATAAAGCCCGTAGGATTTTGCTTGACTACCAGTATTATGATGGTGATCATACTTGTGGGAGCTGGGTAGTCCATAAGCACATCCTTAAAGGTCCCAAGTCATAGGAGTATCGAGACTGGGCATCGATATTCCAGAGTAGACTTATGTATATGTTTCTAGACCCCGACGAAGGGCGGTGGTTGGTCCCACAGCCATTGGAGTGATCACCTAAGATTGTATACATGTGCTTACTGGGGTGAGTACACTAGACGGACTCGCCGAGAACATATAGATGGTATTATGCCTATAGTCAGACAACGGTTCTCAGGTGACATGAGTTCAGGTTAGTCTTTAGACCTGAGATCATCATATGTTTTGTATGAGTTTCCACTGTGCTTTCATCACTACTCTACCACGGCTCTACTGAATCATGCAAATAGGTTTTGGTTGGTTATAGTCTCGAGCCACATGGAGGCAGTCAGTGATTGTCAGGGATCTGTCTCTCCTGATATTGGGAGTCGATATTGCAACATGTCCTCTTGGCCAGAACCATAAGACCTTTGCCAAGGCCGTTGAGATTTAATGATGGTTAGATCAGTAGTTTCTCGGATTGGTCCTGAGCCATATCGACACGACTTATCGGTTCAGTAGGGGTGTGACGTTTACCATCCCCTAGACCCGGTATGCGATACTCTTAGATGACGAGACCGGAATGTACAGAGATTGTCACGGATAGGCTCAGTAGGGATTCAGATGATCTTGCTCATCGGCCTTCCTTTCGACAGGTAACAGGGTAGCCATTACATACAGCTAGTGTCGCTGACGTGCTTATGGTTAAACCCACTGCCAGCGTACTGTTGAGTCTTTAGAGTCCCACACAGAGGGTTTTCCTAGTTCAGGTGAAATGATATAGTAGTCGTATTTTGATACGTGCAGGGTTCCGATCGAATGATAATACTAGCCATCTTAGAATTAAGCCGAATTATTAATTCAAGTATTGATTTAATAATTTATATATACATATTTCGGTATGTATATTCTAGTGTTATCCGGGCTTTTGATCGGATGGTAGATAATACTAGCCGGCTTAGGATTAAGCCGGATTATTAAATCAGGTATTAATTTAATAATTTACATATACATATTTCAATATATATTCTAGTATTATGTTCTTTATATTATTTTATCTCTTTGGGTGTTCGTATTTTGATACGAATACGGGTATGTATATACGGTAGAGTGTATTCCGTATTTATATGGAAAAACATTCTAGAAGGAGGACACCTCATCATGTATTTTCCATTTTATTTGTAAAATGGAAATGAGGTGTAAAAAAGAAAATGAGGTGTAAAAGAGAGAATGGTGTGAACCATACATCAATAGTATTGACAAATAAATTGTAAATTCACTTGTGTAAACTATTCAAGCATGGTTGTGTTATTATATTTGAAAATTGGTTTATATAAAACCATAGTGGATGCTTTTCTCTCTTTGAGTTTTTTCATTCTCATCATTTTTGTTTTCTTTCCTCACAAGCTCTTTTCTTGAGTCCCTCCTTCATCTTCCTCCCTACCGCTCTCATGAGTTGAGAGACATGGGAGGAAGAGAGATAGAAAATTACTAGAACAATATACTTCACCACTAGACACTCTAGATTAGCAACCTAGAGCCTTTAGTTGCTCCACTACGTTTTTGAATGGAGCTAGAGCCATGAACCATATCCCTCGGATGGATCATCTTCGATGGAGGAAGACCGGAGATCAAGCTCGATCATGGAGACCCCATGGAGCTAAAGAAGAAGGTAGAAGACCGAAGAACACGGATCATTCGGTATAACTCTTTATCACAGTAGCTAAAGATCTTTTTAGTTTACTAGTTCAAAATTTGGTTAGATTCTAGGTAGTCGTTTCTAGCACCAAATTTTTAAAAGTTAAAGTTTTTTTTGTTCCGCAACGGCCGCTGTTGGTGGCTAGGGCGCTAAAAACCCCAACATGGTATCAGAGCAAACCAAACATTAGAAACTAGTAGTAGACGATACTTTAGTTTCAAAATCGAAAAATTCCAATTTTCAAAAACCCACTGTCTGTCCAAAATATTTTTTTGTTTCAGAATTTTTTAAAAATAAGTGTAGAGGCTTACTCTTGATGTGTATATGACACATGATGAAAACGAGGCAAAACCACCATACAAAAACCTCCAGAAATCCATATATCCCCACTATGGGCGGTTTTTTGGACTCTTCTGGTCTTCGTTTTCATCCAGTGTCTTGGGTTTTAAGATCTAGGATTTTTGGTCTTGTTTGATTTTCCCTAGATTTCACTTAGTGTTATCTTTGCTTTGGGGCAACTTGGAATGTTTAGAACTTGAAACTTTTGCATCGTTGATCTCTGTGATGTGGTGTATGTGTTTTCAAACGTTGTCTATTCGCTATATGTCATTTAGACGGGGTTGCACATACTTTTTTCTGCTGCAGTGATATTTATATCTGTGATAGTTTATCCGGATTGTCATGTTGGATAGCCCCTAGTGCAATGGTAGTTGTACAGTTTTGATTCATTTGTATATTCATTATTATGGGGCAAGTGTTCGACATGTGGACTGTCGTTTCTTCCAGTTTGTATATTCATTTATTGGGGCACGACCGGGTTGAGGTCGATGTCCCCATTGTATATATTTCTTTTCTGTATTAGGATGACCCACGGAGGGGTGCTCAAGTTAACGGATTCCATGAAGTGCTGGGTGGCCCATTCACTTCGTTAATTGGGGTTGCCTCACTTCCGGGATTGGCGGGTAACTTGCCGCGCTCGTAGGAGTCTTGGTTCTTCATTGCACGGGCTATCCACATGACCAGGGAATGTCGAGTTTCATTTGCGGCTCAAATAAAACCCGGGGCTCCTAGATTATCCGTTATTCCATGTTGCTTATCGCTGTTCTGTGATGTTGCTTATATCATGCATGGAACGAATGGTTATACACACACACACACACACACTAATAGATATTGTATATGTTTGCATCCGCGCTAGTCCAACCCCTGCTCTGCCGTTAGTTAAGTAACCTAACGATACATGATGGGGACCCATGGTGAATGCGGATGGTATATACGTACATTTTATTTTCGTTCTTTTCTGGTGTGATAGGAATTAATTAATGGGACCGCATTAATTTTGATTAATGTAAGGAAAAAGAAACCTAACAAGATATCGTTGGAACAAATTTCGAAAAACTATAGTCATATTCTTTCTTTTTGCATAGTGGTATTCGGTTATGAATATCCAGCACCTCATTCGAGGAGGAAAGAGACTAGATCCCTTCACGGGGAGTGACATCTTGAGCAAAAGTTTATGTTGCTATAGATTAATTGGTTTTCTTCAAAATCACTAGTTTTCAAAAGCGGAGCCTAAATCACTCCTTTTCAAAACTACTCGGTTCCTTCAACAATATCAAGTTCATTAGGTTAAAGGGTTTTTCTCCAAAAACCAAGCCATAGCCCATTGTCATTTCGGATGAGTAGTACCTAGTATTCACACTGCGTTTGTTGGCTTTTGTCAAGACGTAGTGTACGGTAGCTATATATTGCATGTCTGTTACATAGAGATGCAATTATTTAGGACAGCCATATAACCTTGTTGGTTTTTGTCAATAGTTTATACGAGTGGGTCTAAATTAATCCAGGATAATGACGGGTTGAACTTGACTAGTGGTTTATAGTTTGTTGTCCTTTGTCAAGGTCATAAACCGCTAGGGGCAAAAACCACATCGGGAGTTTCAAATATACAAGAAACTTGCTAGTATTGCATACCTTCTGGAATGTGTTAACTAAAGTGGCTTCCATTTAAGTTATCACGTAATGATAGTTGGATCCCGATCCTACTGATGAGTAGGATTACTCTTGGGAGATATTTTTCACTTCACAATTAGTTAACCTATTAGGTGTTTAGAAAAGTGTTAATGGGGCTGAAGTATGTCTTAGCATCTCTACTAGGTTCAATGAGTATCAAGTATGTAATTTTAAAAATTTAGACATCTAAGTATACTAAACTAGAATCGAACTAGAGAATTAGGCTTTTGTAGTTAAGCATACAAGTTCTAAACTAAATAAAGAGAGTCTACAAACTTTGTAGTCCAGTCCTTCACTTCTAAAGCTCCAAGTAGTAGTCCTTAGAACTCTTTTTTGACTCCACTTGAAGAATGGAATGAGCTTACTTATAGTCTTCATCGTCGAAGATGATCCACCTTAAGAAAACTCATACTCAAGCCCACACTTCACTAATCAAGGTATTAGTGAAGTTAAGAACCTATACTAATGGGCTAGGTAGTGTAGGTTGATGAAGTAGGAATTTTGCTCACAAAAATATTTCTTTTCTTTATCTCAATCCTAGCAAACTAGAGAGGAGATGAAGATGAAGATGAATTTGGATGAGTGTGAACCATTTGCATAAGATGAGCTCAAGAAAATCATAAATATCTATGAATAAAACATGGCAAGAAGGTGAGTCATGGCTTCTCCATGGATCTATAAGCACCCAAAAAACATGACTCATACTTCTTTTCTTCAATTCATAAATATAAATCATTATCTTTTTATCTATTCCTCTTGTGTGATTCTCATACATCCATGTTCAATGTATCATCAACCATGATACAATACAATTACACACACACACACACACACACACACACACACATTGTTGGTCTGTAGTAGCGGCTCTAGTTGGGTTGCAACATCATAAAGTAATGAACTTTTAAATTTCTAAAGGGCTATTACAAACGAACTACAAATCGTAACTAGAGATTAGGGTAATATCAACAATATAGGAGGTCTAAGCTAAAGGAAAAGGAAATACAACCTTTGTAGCCAACTCCTTCACTCTATTGGATTCCTACGGCTTTGCTTGAAGCTTGGATCAACTCCGCTCAAGGTCCTTCGTCGTCTACGATGATCCACCCGGAGATTTCTAGGTCAAGCTCTTTGCTTCACAAAATCAAGATGAAGTGGAGCAAACACTCTACACTAAAGGTCTTGGGTAGTGTAGAATGGTTATGTGGTTTGTATACTCACTCAAAAACCCTTTCTTTTTAAGTTCCTCACTCTTTTGAAAACTCAAGAGAGCTTGAAGGAGGAGGAAGAAGAAGACGGCAAAGCTTTTATCAATATTATGAAAAACTTAATCCAAAATGAAAAGAAAAGAATATATATATGAGACACTCTCAAATATAACCATAGTTAACTAAATATCTAGATATTTTATAGATGAGTTAAAGAACAAAAGAAATGTAACCATGGTTAAAGTCAAAGGTCAAATAAGAAGAATGTAGAAACAATGAGTCATTTAGCTAATTTCCTTTTTCTTTAATTCATTAACAAAAATGTAGATATTTATCAACCATGTGAGTCTTGCATGCTATCTCCTATGTATCAACAACCATGATACATATGAATGTATGTATGTGTGCATGCACATCATCATGTGCATGTATAAACATATATGCATACATCCAAAAGAAAAACGTTTAATTAAAAGTGAGCTAAAAGTTAATATTAAATCAACACTTGATTTAATAAATCGGTCATATCAAATATGACCCAACCAATAGTTAATGCTTGATTAAAATACGGTATCATATATTCACATTTAATCGAGCTCCTGCGCATATCTCATATGTACACCGCATCGTTTCGCCTGAGCTAGAAAAATCCTGTGTGGAACTCTAAGACTCGTCAATACACCGGCAGTATGCGATGATCAAGCCGCAAGCGGTCAGCTAAATGTAACGACCACCCGGGTATTGAGCGAACAGAAGAACAACAAGCGAACATGTCAAAGCTCCCGCAAAGTCATTAGTAACACCTACCGTACAGTCCGGTCTCTTCGTCTGATATGCTGCATATCAAGTCTAGGGATGGAATCGTCGAGCCCCAATAACTTAATAAGTTATGCCGATATGGACTATGACCGGTTGAGAAACTACTGATAACACTTATTAGTAAATCTCATCAGCCCTGGCCAGGGACTTCGAGTCAAAATCAATCGCGCATAGCACAACATCAACTCCCAATATTGGGAGAGATGAAACCCCTCCTATCACTCATTGTCTCCATGTGTCTCGGGATTGTACCCAAAAGCCACCTATTTTCATGTCTCAGTAGAGCCGTGGTAGGGTAGAAATCAAAGTATAGTGGGAGAACACACAAGACTCTATGACGATCTCGGGTCTACAGACTAACCTGTACCTGTGTCACCTGAGAACTGCTATCCGACGATAGACATAATACTATATAGAAGTTCTCGATGAGTCCATTCAGTGTACCCAGTCTCCACTAAGCACCCGTATACAATCTTTGATGTCATAACACTAGTGGATATGGGATCATCCATCGCCCATCATATAGGTCAAGAAACGTATACGCTTGTCTACTCTGGAATATCGATGCCCTGTCTCGATATACCCTCGACTAGGAACATTTAAGGATATGCTTATAGACCACACAAGCCCCACTAGTATGATCTCCATCATAGCCATGGAAATCAAGCCGATATCCTGAGGGTTTTATCAACATGTATCAAATGAACAGTGTCATGTAAACATGTCAAGATAAAGTACAACCTGATTGCATACTATCATGTCGAGCAAGAAAGTTATCTATACACACACACACACACACACACACACACATGTCCAAGCATCCACTATACATATAATGGCCTCTAGGGCATACATATATCCTAAAATCTCCTACTTGTACTAAGACCAATTATTGGCATATCTCATACCCAACATCCCAAATAGTCGCTCATGTTGCGACTGTGGAAGGGCCTTGGTGAGTGAATCCGCGGTGTTATTCTTTGTATCTATTCTCCGAATCTCGATCTGGTGGTGATCAACAATCTCCTGGATCAAATGATATCGACTGAGGATGTGTCTGGACTTCTGATGGGATATGGGTTCTTTGGCTAACGCCATAGCTCCATTATTATCACAGTACACTGGTATTAGATCAATAATGGTTGGAACTACTCCTAGTTCCGCAACGAACTTCCTTATCCAGACGGCTTCCTTAGCAGCATCATGTGCAGCAATATACTCAGCTTCCATTGTGGAGTCTGCAATAGTATCCTGTTTGGAACTCTTCCAACACACCGCCCCTCCATTGAGGGTAAATACAGACCCTGAGATAGATTTACTGTCATCCTTATCACTTTGGAAGCTAGAATCGGTAAAGGCCTCCATTTGGAGATCCCCATTACCATACACCAAGAACAATTCTTTAGTTCTTCGCAATTACTTAAGAATGTTCTTCACAGCTATCCAGTGTTGCTCCCCTGGGTTGGATTGATACCTGCTTACTACAGCTAGTGCATAAGCCACATCAGGGCGAGTACATATCATCGCATACATTATAGATCCTATGGCTGAAGCGTAGGGTATAATGCTCATGTGAGCTCTCTCTTCATCAGTCTTCGGACAGAAGTCCTTGGAGAGAGTGATTCCATGGCAAGCGAGCAAGGCACCATGCTTGGAATCTTCCATACTAAACCTTTTTAGGATGGTATCAACGTACTTTGATTGGGACAATCCCAATAACCTTTTGGATCTATCTCTATAGATCCTTATGCCCAAAATGCACAAGGCATCACCTAGGTCCTTTATGGAGAACCTTTGTGATAAGAATGATTTGACCGATTGTAGCATAGGAATATCATTTCCTATCAAGAAAATGTCATCTACGTACAATACGAGGAAAGTGACAGTACTCCCTACAATCTTCTTGTAAATACATGGTTCATCTATATTTTTGATAAAATCAAACACTTTGATTGTATCATCAAAGTAGATGTTCCATCTCCGAGATGCCTGCTTTAATCCATAAATTGATTTAAGCAATCTACATGCCTTTTCGATGCTCCCATTGTCAATGAAGCCCTCTGGCTGATCCATAAAAACGCACGCTTCTAAATCACCATTTAGAAATGCAGTTTTAACGTCCATCTGCCAGATTTCATAGTCGTAGTGAGAAAAAATTGCAAGTAGTATCCGGATGGATTTAAGCATTGCTACTGGAGAGAAAGTTTCATCATAGTCCAATCCCGGTCATTGACGAAAACCTTTCGCTACAAGCCTTGCTTTATAGGTCTCCACCTGTCCATCTACACCAATCTTTCTCTTAAAGATCCATTTGCAACCTACGGGTTTTATCCCAGGAGGTGCAACGTCCAAAGTCCATACTTTGTTGGTGTACATAGACTCCATTTCGGATCTCATGGCATCTAGCCACTTCACTGAGTCACCACTCGTAATAGCTTGCTGAAAACTAGTAGGGTTATCATCTTCCATGATGCAATCTTCTCTATTACCATCAATGAGAAAACCATAGTATCTCTCTGGTGGGCGAGAAGTTCTACTAGATCTCCGGAGCGGCTAAGGTTCTTGATGTTCTACTGCAACATCAGGTTGAACCAATTCATCATGAGTAATTTGTGTCTCTAGAACCTCTTCTAGTTCTACCGCATTGCCATCAGTACTGTTTGTAAAAATTTCATTTTCTAAAAATGTGGCATGTTGAGAAACAAACACTTTTTGTTCCTTCTTGTGGTAGAATAGATATCTATATGAATGTTTTGGATATCCCACAAAATTGCACATGACCGATCGTGTCTCGAGTTTATCCGGATTCTTCTTTTTGACAAAAGCCGGACAGCCCTATATCCTAACTCCTTTAAGAGATGGTCTCTTCCCACACCACATCTCATATGGAGTGGTAGACACGGTCTTAGTTGGAACCCTGTTCAATAGATAAATCGCTGTCTCTAATGCATGTCCCCAAAAGGAAAGCGGTAACTCAGCACCACTCATCATAGACCGTACCATATCTAATAGGGTATGATTCCTCCGTTCTGACACACCGTTGTGCTGTGGTGTGTAAGGAGGAGTGAGCTGAGAGAGAATCCCATTCTCTTTTAAGAAGTCTGAAAACTCTGTACTTAAATACTCTCCACCTCATCTGATCGAAATTTCTTGATGCTCGAGCCAGTTTGTTTTTCTAATTCAAGTTTTACTCTTTGAATTTCTTAAAATCTTTGGATTTATGTTTCAACAAAAACACATGCCCGAATCTTGAGAAATCATCAGTAAAAGTGATGAAGTATGAAAAACCTCCTCTAGCATGTATAGACATTGGTCCGCATACATCACTATGTATGAGGCCTAAAAGTTCTGTAGCGCTCTTTTCGTGTCCAATAAACGGAATTTTTGTCATTTTACCTTTCATACAGAACTGACAAGTTGCATAAGATTTTTATTTAAAAGGATTCAAATAACTATCTTTATGTAGCTTATTTAGTCTTGTTTCATTAATATGACCAAGTCTACAATGCCAAAGAAAAGATTCATTTATATCTGAAAATTTTCTTTTACTTGTGTGTTGTATATTGAAAACTGTGTGTTGGTTTAGGACGTAAATACCGTTATTCAATGTACCATACCCAATCAACTGTTGATTCAAATTAATGTTCATAACATTATTCTGCAACACAAAATGATACCCTTCATTGTCTAACAAGGAAACGGATATTATATTACATAGCATACTAAATACATAATAACAAGGGTTCAAAATCAAAATACATCCTGAAAGCAACCCCAGATGATACTCTCCTACGGATATTGCATGTACATTGGAACCATTTCCAACCCGAAGAGTGTGGTCCCCAGTCTTCAAAACTCTACTGTTTCTCAATCCCTGCACACAATTGCAGATGTGAGAACCAGAACCGGTATCTAATACCCAAGATGCAGAGTTTATAGAAAAACAGTTTTCAGTTACAAACACACCTGAAGCGGAAGCATCAACATGCTTCTTCTTCTTGAGATCTGCAAGGTACAAAGCACAATTACGTTTCCAGTGTCCCGACTTGTAGCAGTAAAAACATTCTCCTTTTCCACTTCCCGCGGCCCCAGACTTGTCTTTCCCTTTCGCCTTTACAACTCCACCTCTCGGCCTAGTGGGTTTTTTCTTCTTCTTTCCCACGGCCTTGGCTTTTGGGATAGAAGAGGAAGATGGTCCATATAGCAGAGTGGGAGTTTTCGCTATCTTAAGTGTTCCTTCTGCACTTCTCAACATATTGAGAAGTTCAGGCTGTGATTTCTCCAAATCATTTATATTAAAGTTTACTATGAATGGAGCAAAGGCAGAGGGGAGAGATTGTAGAACAATATCAATATATTTCTCGTTTTCCATAGTCCATCCTAGGTCCTCAAGTTCTTCTATAGGACCAATCATCTTCAAGACATATTCTCCTACTGATGTACCAGAAGCCATCCGCATCTGAAACAGCTTTCTAGATGCCTCGTAGCGTAAAGCCCGAGATTACTCTCCATACAACACCTTTGTATGAAGAAAGATGCATTGAACATCTATCTTCTCGAGGGAGAACACACAAGACTCTATGACGATCTCAGGTCTACAGACTAACCTGTTCCTATGTCACCTGAGAACTGCTATCCGACGATAGACATAATACCATATAGGAGTTCTCGATGAGTCCGTTCAGTGTACCCAGTCTCCACTGAGCACCCGTATACAATCTTTGATGTCACAACACCAATGGATATGTGATCATCCATCGCCCATCATATGGGTCAAGAAACGTATACGCTAGTTTACTCTGGAATATCGATGCCCTGTCTCGATATACCCTTGACTAGGAACATTTAAGGATATGCTTATAGACCACACATGCCCCACTTGTATGATCTCCATCATAGCCATGGAAGTCAAGCCGATATCCTGAGAGCTTTATCAACATGTATCAAATGAACAGTATCAAGTTAACATGTCAAGATAAAGTACAACCAGATAGCATACTATCATTTCGAGCAAGAAAGTTATACACACACACACATACAGACACACACACATACATACATGTCCAAGCATCCACTATACATATAATGGCCTCTAGGGTATACATATATCCTACATATATAAAGAGAAGAAAATCTTAAGTGAACTTAATATTAGTTAATATAGAGAGCTTAATATTATTTAATATATATATAAATAAATATCAAATTAATAAATCAACACATGATTCAATAATCCGGTTATATCATATATAACCCGGCTAATATCAAATATATATATATATATATCAAATCATTAAATCAACACTTGATTCAATAATCCGATTATATCACATATAACCGGCTAATATTTAATATTAGTTAATATATATATATCAAATTATTAAATCAACACTTTATTCAACAATCCGGTTATATCATATATAACACGGTTAATATCAAATATATATATATATATATAAATCAAATCATTGAATCGACACTTGATTCAATAATCTGATAATATCATATATAACCCGGTTGATATCAAAAACGCTTGATTAGAATACGGTATCATATACTCGTATTTAATCTAGCTCCCGCACATATCTCCATACGTGGCCTACTTTGTTTCACTTGAGCTAGGAAACCTCTATGTGGTACTCTAAAGAATCTTCAATACGCCAGCAGTAGGTAATGATCACATCAGATACCCACAAGCCGTCAACGGTACTAGATGAACGTAACGGCTACCCAGTTATTGAACGAATAGAAGATCAACAAGAAAACTTTTCCAAACTCCCTAGAGCCTATAAGCAACACTTACCGTACAGTCTCGTCTCTTCGTCTGATATGTTGCATATCGAGTCTAGAGGGTGGAATCGTCAGACCCGACTAACTCGATAAGTCATGCCGATGTGTGGCCTATAACCTTTCGAGAAACTACTGACAACACTTATCAGTAAATCTCATCAGTTCTGACCAGGGACTTTCTGTTATAGCCAATCGAGCATAGCGCAATATCAACTCTCAATACCGGGAGAAACGAAACCCCTCCTATAGCTCACTGCCTCCATGTGATTCGGGACTGTACCCAAAAAACCACTTGTTTCCACGACTCCATTGAGCCATGGTAGGGAGGAAATCAAAGCACAGTGGGGACCACACAAGACACTATGACGATCTTGGGTTTACAGACTAACCTGTACAAGTGTCACCAGATAACTGCTATCTGACGATAGGTATGGTACCATCTAAGAGTTCTCGGCCAGTCATGTTCGGTGTACTCATTCTATAATAAGCACCTGTGTACAATTTTTGTTGTCAAACACCAATGGCTGTGGGATCAACCATCGCCCCATATAGGGTCAAGAAATGTACACACTAGTCTACTCTGGAATACCGATGCCCTGTCTCGATACTCTCTCGACTAGGAACTGTTGAAGAATGTGCTTGTGGACTACACAAGTCGCACTAGTATGATCTGCATCATAGTCCTGGTAGTCAAGCCAACATCCTAAAGGCTTTATCAACATGTATCAATGAGATAGTAAACTAAAACAAGTGCACATGTTAAGATAAATAGCAACTAGATAGCATACTATCATGTCGAGCAAGAAAGTCCTCTATATATATGTCCAAGCATCCACTCTAATATACAATAATGGCCTCTAGGGCATACATATTCCTAACAATCTCCCACTTGCACTAAGGCCAGTTGTTGTAGTATCGCATACCCAACATCCTAAAAAGTGTCTCAAACTGTATCTGGGGGAGGGCCTTCATGAGTGGATCCACTGTGTTGTCCTTTGTGTCTACTCTCCTGACCCCGATCTTACGGTGATCAACTATCTCCTGGTTTAGGTGATACCGCCTCAGAATATGTCTGGATCGCTGATGGAACCGAAGTCCCTTGGCCAAAGCCACAGCTCCATTGTTATCACAATACAAAAGTATTGGATCTACAATGGATGGAACCACACCAAGTTCAATAATGATCTTCTTCATCCAGACAGCCTCTCTGGCAGCGATGTATTCAGCCTCCAACGTCGAGTCTGCAAAGGTATCTTACTTGGAACTCTTCCAACATACCGCCCCTCTATTGAGGGTGAAAACAAATCACAAGACAGACTTGCTGTCATCCTTATCACTCTGGAAGCTCGAATCGGTAAAAGACTCCACTTGGAGTTCTCCGTTACCATACACCAAGAACATCTATTTAGTTTTTCTTAAGTACTTAAGAATGTTCTTAACAGCTATCCAGTACTTCTACCCTGGGTCTGATTGATACCTACTTACCATACTAAGTGTGTAAGCTACATCCGGTCTGGTGCATAATATCGTGTACATGATTGACCCAACTGCAGAAGTATAGGGTATCACGTTCATGTGAGCCATTTCTAAATCAGTCTTGGGAGACATCTCTTTGGAGAGAGTGATTTCTGAACAAGCGGGTAAATTACCACTCTAAGAATCTTCTATTAAGCAATCCTTGCTCCCACCGTCTATGAGAATATCGTAGTATCTCTCAGGTGGGTGAGAAACCCTATTAGATCTATGGAGTGGCCGAGGTTCGTCTGGGACTATTGAATCCTCCGGTTCTACCAAATCTTCTCTTGCAGTTTGTGTATCTGGAACTTCTTTTAGCTCTACCTCATTACCACTAATTTCTTTTACAAGAAATTCTTTTTCTAAAAAGGTGGCGTGTTGAGGAACAAACAAATTTTATTCCTCAATGCGGTAGAAGATATGCCCTCGTGAATGTTTGGGATATCCAACAAATTTACATAGAATAGACCTTATCTCGAGCTTGTCCGGATTTTTCTTTTTAATATAAGTCAGACAACCCCATATCTTAATGAAATTAAGACACAGTCTCTTCTCCTCCCATATCTCATATGGAGTGGTAGGCGCAGATTTGGTAGGAACCCTATTTAATATGTATGCAGCTGTCTCAAGTGCACAACTCCAAAAGGAAATAGGTAACTCAGCAACACTCATCATAGAGCGCACCATATCTAATAGGGTGCGATTCCTCCACTCCGATACACCGTTGTGCTGTGATGTATACGGGGGAGTAAGCTGAGAGAGAATCCCATTCTCTTTTAGATAATCTCGGAATCTGTGCTTAAGTATTCACCTCCTCGATCAGATCGAAGGAATTTAATACTTTTACCCATCTGGTTCTCTACTTCGCTCTTATATTCCTTGAATTTCTCAAAAGCTTCAGATTTGTGTTTCAACAGGAACACATGTCTGAATCTTGAGAGATCATCGGTGAATGTAATGAAGTACGAGGAACTATTTCTGGCATGTGTAGACATAGGACCGCATACATCACTATGTATCAATCCTTAGAGTTCAGTAGCTCTTGCTCCGTGTCCCGTAAACGGAGTTTTGGTCATCTTACTTTTGAAACACGACTGACAAGTTTCATAAGATGTAAATTTGAACGGATTCAAATATCCATTTTTATGCAACTTAGCTAGTCTGGTCATAATGATATGACCAAGTTTATAATGCCACAAGAAGACTTCGTTCATTTCTGAACTTTTCCTCTTGTAAGTGTTCTGTATATTTAGAACGTATAAACCATTACACAATGTACCAAACCCAATCAACTCTTGATTTAGGAAAATGTTCATAACACTTTTCTCTAATGCAAAGTTGTATCCTTCTTTATCTAATAAAGATATAGATATTATATTGCATATCATCGATGCTACGAAGTAACATTCGTTCAAAATCAATGTATTACCATTTGGTAATACAAGTTGATATTCGCCGACAGCTTCGGCAGCAACAATTTCTCCATTCCGTACTCTGAGAGACATACCACCCTTTTCCCGGTTCTCTACTTTTCTTTAACCCTTGTAACAGATTATAAATGTGGGATCCTGATCTGGTATCTAATACCCAGGACAAAGAGCAAACTGAGAAACAGTTCTCAATAACTAACAGACCCGAAGAAGATGCATCAGAATGCTCCTTCTTCATTAGGGTTGCATGGAAATCCTTGCATTCCCTCATCCCTTTCCCAGACTTATGACAGTTGTCATAAGATAAAGCTGAACTAATGTTCCCCAACCCAGTATAATAAGCGGGTTCGGTCAATACATCCATGTTATTATCTTGATTAAGGCGTGACATGGTCGCTACCTAGAGAGAGAGAGAGAGAAGAAAACACTTTACCATGCGCTCTTGCAAGATTAGATTGGTTATTATCTTATCTAATCAGGATGGCTCCTACTGTTTTTTATCAAATCTTCCTTTAAACCCTAAAAGTTAAGATTAGCCGGGATTAATTACACCCTAAAAGTTCTCTAATCGGTCAGCCAAGAAGGTGTTGGTACTCCTAGGGTGTCTCCTCATGCTTTCGCATGGAACTAATTAAATAACCTCATTTCCGCAGGGGCAAAACCCTATTAATAGCTTTCTTAGACACCTACTGGATTAGCTAATTGTAAAGTGGAAACCTCTCCCAAGAATAACACTTACTCGCAGTGGGTATCAGGATCCAACTATCACATAGAAGGTATGCAATCTCATTGCAAATTTCAACACTTGAAATTTCCGATAATTGTTTTTACCCCTAACGACCTATGACCTTAACGGAGGTCAACAAACCATAGGCCTCCAGTAAAGTTCAACCCGTCATTTCTTGATCGATTCGAACCCACCCACACAAATCCTTGACGGAGGTCAACAAGGCTGTGTGACTGTCCCTACCGATCGCATCAATATACTGCAGATAAGTATTACCTAGATACCGTACACTGTGCCTTGACGGAGGTCAACAAACACAGCACGATACTAAACACTACATATCTGAAATGACGGAGGGTTACAGCTGGTTTTGAAGAAAACCTTTAACGTAATGAACTTGATATCATTGTAGAACCTAGTGATTTGAAAAGGAGTGGTTTAAGCTCCGTTTTAAAAATCGAGTAGTTTTCAAAACAAGCCGAGTGGGTTATAGCATATGCTAGTTTTTGCTAAAGAGGTCATTCTCTGTCACGACCCGAAAGTACGGAACGTAACCGGCACTTAAATTACGAAACGTCTAAAGGCGCAACGTAATCTAAGTAAGCCGAAACCCAGAATCTAAACCTTCTAAAAGAAGAAGTAAAGGAAAACATGTTTAAAAGCGACATCAAATTTTCTCAAAAATTTCGGCAGAGTCTCCTTTGTAAAAACTAGCCCCAATCGGGTACAAACAAGAATAATATATAAAAGCAATAAAAGGCATCCCCAAGTAGGAGCTAGCTTTACGCCAAAAGGCGGAAACAACCACACAATGAACTAAAATATACAACGTCGAAGGGCGAGGCTCAAAACTCAAGAGAAAACCAAATCCACCAAAAACCATAATAATACAAGCGCGACTCTAAGGTCGAAATAAAAACAACCGATCTTCTAAATGTATCAAGTAATACAAGTCTGGTTGATGGAGCTTACTAGATACAAATGAAATAATAAAAGTACAACGGCGATCCTGATACAAGTGAACCAACCTACCAAGAAAATCACCCTGAATGAAATGATGTGCCAGCAAGCTGCCAAGGAAACCTATAGATCGAAACCTGTAAGCAAATTTGGCACAACAAGGGTGAGTTGCCAACTCGTGAGTAGAAGACATCTGTGAGTAGAAATCGCATGTATGACGCTCTCCGAGGTCATAATAATATACTTAATATAACACTAGTCATCTAGTAGTTGCAGGGTAATAATCTATGCGTAAGTGCAATGCTTAGTGCTCGTGTCAGTGCCTCAAGTAGTAACATATCATGTGTATAAGTATGCATGCACCATGAATGTAAAACAATCAACCATGAAATCTGGATATATATGTATAAGAAATCTTGAACTTTTACCATAGTAAAATTTGTATGGTAATCTGAAACATCATCAATGAAATCCATGGAAATCCGGGTCAAGCATAGACACAAAATATATACATCTCAATGTCTCAATATCTCAAAGTCTCAATATCTCGAAGTCTCAATATCTCGGACTCCGTCAGTCCGGATCGGCCCATATCATCAAATCACACGACAACGGTCGGTATCCTCCGGATATCCGCCGCGCCAGACATCACCGGTAGGTAGTCTTCCCCTGCCAGGCTCATCGTCTACAACTCGAGCTTCTTGCCCCGGGGTACCATACCGGGCCCACCATGTACCCAAGACGGTTCATCCATTTCTCGAATCGAGTCTCGAAATCCAACAGAAAACATGAAAACTCATGGTGGACGACACATACATCATGAGAAAACCGCAACTTGCATTTTAAAAATGATGATAATAAGCTTTTATTAAATTCTTGCGGTTTTCCCCCAAAATTCAGAAATCTCATAGAAATTCAAAATCCAAAAATCATGAGTAAGTAAATAATGAGTATCGGCATAAGTCCCACAATACTGCACGATAATATGAATATGTGAATGTATGAAGTGTCTAAGTAATAAATGCAATGTCTAAACTAGCACATGAGAGTAATCACACAATATTATATTAGACTAGCATTTAGCCGATTATATCAATAAAAGATAATATGTTCTGAAGTGTACGTGACATGGTAATTACCGATGATGATGTGTGTGTGTCGGTAAATAAGTGTACGTGGAACATGCGCATCATCGGTAATGGTGCTGGTGTCCTAACAGGCAGAGTTTCATATTAGCTAAAGAAACATATGTATGAACATGCAATGCGATGAATACAACATGAACATAGCGGTGAATGTGTAGTAAATGTACAACTAGAGAATACATACTAATTACGAGTCATACAGTTTGTTGTTTGAAAAAGCACGAATCGTGGTTTTAGAAAATTAGGGGCTACGGGGTTTTTTAAAGAAAAGATATGTCCTTTGAAAAATCCGTAGTATCCTTCAGGCTGTCTTTAAAAATGCGCACGATTCGTTAGTTTTGAAAATAAGTATGCCTCGAGCCTAAACTAAGATCTACTTAACCAACTAAGGAAATAATTAAAGACACTAGACGAAAGGTAAGAAGAATCCTCCTAAAATCTTAGTCGATATCCCTAGTAGTCGGCGATCCAGCCTCAATAGCGTCACGTACAAAGTACGACTTCCTCAAGTCAAGAGTGCGGATCAATCATCATATCTATATCTCGTACGGTAAAAACCATCATACGGCATCCCAAAATCGGGGTATGGGTCAACTATCACATATAAACATCATCGTTCGTGTAGTATAATCATCAAACAATATCATGATCAAGGATACTGTACTATAATCGCATACATCCCAATGTCATCAAACATATATCATCGTCTGGGTAGATATACATCTGTTAGTTATATGTATGCCCTAGAGGCCATTACTATACATAGGATGTATATTGTAGTGGATGCTTGGACATATATAGGGAGGACTTTCTTGCTCGACATGATAGTATGCTATCTGGTTGCTCTTTACCTTAACGTGTACACTGATTGTCTCTCTGTTACATGTTGGTAAAGCCCTTAGGATGTGTGCTTGACTACCTGGACTATGATGCGGATCATACTAGTGGGGACATGGTAGTCCATAAGTACATCCTTCACTGTCCCTAGTCGTGGGTATATCGAGACGGGGCATCGATATACCAGAGTAGACTAGCGTATACCTTCTCGACCCATACAGATGGACGATGGATGATCCCATATCCATTGGTGTTTGACATCAGAGGAGATATACGGGTGCTCAGTAGAGACTGGGTATACTGGACGGACTCGCCGAGAACTCCCAGATGGTATTATACCTCACGTCAGATGGCAGTTCTCTGGTGACACTGGTACAGAGTAGTCTGTTGACCCGAGATCGTCATAGAGTCTTGTGTGGTTCCCACTGTGCTTTGATTTCCATCTTACCACGTCCAAGAGGGCGTGCAAAACGGTGGTTTTTGGGTACAGTCCCGAGTCACATGGAGGCAATGAGCGATAGGAGGGGATTCGTCTCTCCCGGTATAGGGAGTTGATGTTGCGCTGTGTTCGATTGGCTATAACAGGAAATCCCTAGCAAGGGTTGCTGAGATTTACTGGTAAGTGTTACCAGTAGTTTCTCGAAGTGTTATAGACCTCATATCGACACGACTTATCGAGCTATTGGGGTCTGACGTTTACCACCCCTAGGCAAGATATGCGACATATCAGACGATCAGACCGGACTGTACGGTAGTGTTACTGGTTGGATTCACTGGAGTGTGAGCGGGCTTGCTCGTCGATCTTCAGATCGCTCAATACCCGGGTGGCCGTTACGTTTAGCAGACCGCTTGCGGCTTGTGGGTGTTTGATATGATCATCATCTGCTGCCGGCGTATTGACGAGTCTTTAGAGTCCTACACAGAGGTTTCCTGGCTCAAGCAAAACGAAATAGGAGCGCATATGAGATATGTGCGGGACCGAGAATAATGCGTGTATGTGATACCGTATTTCATTCTCGCGATGAATGTATCGAAAGGTTGTATGCGATATAACCTAGTTATCGATTCAAGCGTTGATTCGATGAGCCGGTACATTGTATACTAGTCGGTTGTATGCGACATGACCGGATCATTGACTCAAGTGATTGATTTAATGATTTAATGCATAATTATATATTTGATATATTGGTTTGCATTAACTAGTATCGGTACACTTTAAATGGATTTTCTCACTCGGATGTACACATTGTATATGTGATATACTTTTGTGCACTTGATTGTATCATGTTTGATGATACATGTTTGCTAGGGTTTTTGTGTAAAGATCAAACCATGGTTACATAATAATGGTTAGGGTTTTGTTTTATTCATTTATTTATTTGTTTATTTCATTTTGGTAAAAGGAAAATGGTGGCTAGTTTTGTTCTTTGTTGAAGCTTCATGAAGCTTTGAATAAAGTCCACCATTTTTGTTTTATACCTAACCTAACCATTAACCTAACTATAGTTTGCTCTCTACACATAACCATGGTTGGATTATGATAAGTTTGGATTTTCTTTTCTAATTTAAATTAACTTATCATAATACTTATCATCTTCTTCATCTTCTTCTTCTTCTTCTTCACTTCAAGAAAGAAGCTTGCATCCATCAATGGTGATTGATGAATTAGAGTGAGAAATCCAATTCTAAAGTCTACCCACTTCCTATTTCTTCATCCTCTACCTCTTACCAAGTAGTAGAGTGTGTTTCCTTCACAAGTTTTCATGGCTTGGTGAAGGTGGAGCTTGATCTAGCGATGCTTCGACGTAGATCATCTTCGGCACGTCGTCGATGACCTAGCCCGCTTCTTCTCCGATGAAGCCGACGCAAGAGCCCGGATTTCGGATTTGTACAGCGGAGATGACTTCTTCATGGAGCAATGGAGGTGGACAAACGGATCTACAAAGGTTGTATTTCCGTATCTCTTAGTTAAGTGTTAACTAGTTTACTTTTTCGCCTAAACTTCTAGCCTACGATCCGTAGTCGGGTCTCTCGGCACCTAGATTTTTTGAAATTGTCATGGTTGATGCCTTGTGAGACCTCACTAGTGTGCCTAGGAACCCTACAGTGGTATCAGAGCCTAGCTAGAGCCTTAGGCGAAGTCTAGACGACGTTTGAATCCCGATCGAACCCGAAACCCCATATTTCCCATGCTCTCTGTCCTTTTTTCAAAACTGTGCATTTTTACACATTAAAAACATGCAGAAAATCAAGCAGGGTTTTATATGAATTACTGTGAAATACGGGGGCCTAATTCGAATAAACCACCGCGGAACCGCGGCACTAGCTTGGCACGTGCGGCTGTTCCGCGGCCGACTGGTCTCCCCTTGCGTTGACTTTTGCACAGTAATTTATATTTAACAGTGATGTGTTCTCTGGATATTTTTAATATTTATTCAAGTGTTGAATAATCTGGGATGTTTTGGAGCTTCGATGATTCGATCGGGTTTATCAAATTTTGTCTGTTTGGCTTTCCGGATAAATTTTAGAATATGTTAAAAAGTTCGACCGGATATAAATACCCAATTTTTTCCCTGTCGGGAAATTTCCAAGTGTTGGATTTTTCCGTAGTTTAACGACGTTCTAAGTAGTGCAAGTAACGCAATGGACCCTCTAGAAGACAACAAACCTTAACTCGATTATGTGACCGTCTTGAACTGCCCTTTGAACCTTCGGGTTTGGGGCAGTACGGCGTGCCACATGTGAGGCGTTGGCTTGACCCTTCTACGGCTGGACCGTTGGTACTGAGGCACGAACGGAATGTTGTTAGACTTATTTCATGTGTTGATCTGTATCGGGAAGAATTGGGTGCTCGATTGTTCGATCGGAAAGTTTGACATTTTCTATTTATCCGGAATGGGATACAATAATTGGAATTCACAAGTAGTTATGAGATAACTAAATGAATACTATAAACATAGCAGTTTAGTCTCACTTGATCGGTTGCCACGGAATTTTGATATGATCAAAAGTCCGTCGCAATCACGTAGCGTACGCGGATACTCGCCGGGTAAACTTAATAGACAGCCTCACTCCATAGCCCCGACCAAGTGACTGTAGGAGAACCCCGTCGCCGAAAGCATCCGCTTAGGTGCTCGTGGTGGCGGTGTTCCGCCTTGGTGCACTTCGTCGACGGTATCGGGGGTGCGGCCGTCTACTAAAGTTTGCGACGAGCATTCGATCAGACTGTCGGGAATCTTTTTGAATTGCCCGACTCGATATTGAAAAGTGTTTTCGATAATGAGACTAAAATGCGGGGTTTATAATTGTTAGGCATGCGATGTCTAAGGAATTCATTTGGTCAGGCATGCGATGTCTGAGGTGGTTGCGGATTCCAACTGTTGTAGTTTTACACTTTCTTTTCTGTGACCGTAAGTGTAATATGTGATATCGCCGGTTTCGTTGCTATATGTCAACGACAATTGGGATGCGCATATTTACTTACGTTGATGACATGTGATGTTATGTGTTGCTGGATATGTTATATTGGATTGTCGTGTTTGAATAGCCGGGGGTTTTTATGTGAGATGAGTGTTTTTCATTTTCATTCATGTAAAAACTTGTATGTAATATTCTTTTATTGGGGCGCTTCCAGGTTGCGGAAGATGTCACCATTTGTATATTATTTACTTTTCCGCACTAGGATAGACCCAAGGAGGAGGGCACAAGTAACCGGGTTCTGGAGTCCAGTGGGAGACCAACTCGAGGAGTCGAGTCCGGGTCTCCTAACTCCAGAATTGGTAGGGTTGCTTGCCGCTCTCGTAGGGGTCTAGGGGTGTGGGTTTGGCTATTCATCACGACCGTGGAATCCGTGTTTTATACTGGCTCGTATTGAAAACACGGACGTCCTAGTATACCCAATATTTCATATAATTCTTCTGCTGCGATATCTGTGATGTGATCATGTGATGTTCTGTGATAGATACAGTATATAGTATATATGATATATTATATAGACGTTACTTATGTTTTACACCCGCGCTAGCCCTGCCCCGCTCTGTCGTTAGTTACCTAACCTAACGGTGCACGAGGGGACATCGAGGCGAATGCGGATGGCATAAGTGTACGTCGTATTTATCTGTGATGTTTAGGTACTTAAATGATGGGACTTCATTAATGTGATTAATGAATTAAAAGAAACCTAAGATGTTGTAGAATCGAATTTCAAAATAAAACAGGTAGCTACAGTTCTTGCTTTGCACAGCGGTATATATGATATATCCTGCACCTTATTCGATAAGGAAATGACCGAGATCCCTTCACCGGGAGTGACTCTTTTAGCAATAACTGGCAGATGCTACACACTCGGTTTGTCTTTTGATTGCTTTTAAGTGTTTTTGCTTTGCACAGTGATATATATGATATATCCAGCACCTCATTCGACGAGGAAAGGACCGACGATCCCTTCACCGGGAGTGACTCCTTTGGCAAAACTAGAAAAGCCTCAAAAGCACTCCATTTCAAAATCATTTGATTCTACAACGATATCAAGTTCATTACGCAATAGGTTTTCAGAAAAACCTGTCGTAGCCCTCCGTCATTTCAGATAAGTATTAGTTAGTATTCGTGCTGCGGTTGTTTGGCATGCGTCAAGGCGTAGTGTACGGTAGCTAACTAGTGCTTATCTGCCAGCATGTGATGCGATTGGATTAGGGTATTCCTACGGCGTTGTTTGGCATGCGTCAAGGGTCATGCGGGTGGGTTTAATTCAATCAAGAAATGTACGGGTTGAAATTGACTAGCAGACTATGGGTTGTTTGGCATGCGTCAAGGTCATAGCGAGCTAGGGGCAAAATATTATCGGGAATTTCAAGTGTTGAAATTTGCAATGAGATTGCATACCTTCTATGAGATAGTTGGATCCCGATACCCGCTGCGAGTAAGAGTTACTCCTGGGAGAGTTTTATACATTACAATTAGCCGATCAAGTAGGTGTCTAGAAAGGTGTCAACGAGGTTACGCCTCTGGGAAAACGAGGTTTACATTAATTAGGTTCGTGCGAAAGCACGGGGGACCTCCCTCAAAGTACCGACACTGGCCTGGCTGAAAGATTGGCGAACTTGTAGTGTATAATTAATCCCGGCTAGTCTTTCCTTTTAGGGTTTGAAGGAAGATTTGATAAAAAGCAGTGGGAGCCATCCTGATTAGATAAAATAATAACCAATCTATTCTTGCAAGAGCGCACGCTGAGTGTTTTCTTCTCTCTCTCTCCTGGTAGTGACCATATCACGCCTTAATCAAGATAATAATACGGATTATTGACCGAACCCGCTTGTTATACTGAGCTGGGGAACGTTGGTCCCGCTCCAACTTATAATTGTTATAAGACAGAGCAGGAAATTGGGGATTACCAGAATTCCCGTGCTGCCCAAACGAAGAGAGTGCATGCTGATGCATCATCTTCGGGTGTGTTCGTTACAAAGAACTGATTCTCTGTATTCTCTACGTCCTGGGTATGCGATACCAGATCAGGATCCCAAATATGTAATCTGTTACATAGGGCTACAGATAGGTAGAGAACTGATTACGGGTGATAAGTTTCATGAGGCAGAAAACGGGGCAAGTGTTGCAGCCAAGTCTGTTGGTCACTGTCACCCTGTATTACCAATACATTGATTCTGAACGAATGTTATTAGATACCAAACCTGATATACAAAATCATATCTGTCTCTTTATTAATAAAGAAACGATAAAATTTTGTATTGTTGGACAATGTTTTGAACATTTCCTATATCAAAAGTTGATCGGTTCAGGCACGTTATCTAAAAGCATTAATGTTCTAAATCAAACTACAGTTCTTAGTATACGGAACACACATAAGAGGAATAGTTCATAAATGAACGGATCCTTCTTAAGGTATTGTAGACTGGGTCAGATCAATGTGACCCGACTAGCTGAAGTTACATGTAGATGCATATTTAAATTAGTTTGAATCTACATCTTGTGAAACTTGCCAGTCATGTCACAAAGATATAATGACACTAGCTCTGTTTATTGGAAACAGAGAAAGAGTTAGTGAACTCTTGGGACTGATACATGATGATGTATGTAAGGTCTCCTGTCTACACATGCCAAGACCGGTTCTTTATACTTCATTATATTCTCTGATAATCTCTTAAGATTCAGTCATATGTTCCTGTTGAAACATGAGTCCGAACCTTTTGAGATATTCACAGAATATAAGCTAGAAGTAGAGAACCAAAACACAGGTATAAGTATTATGTCCTTTGATGAGATCAAGGAGGAGAATACTTGGGCACGAAAATCTTGGACTTTTCTAAAGGAGAATGAGATTCTCTCTCAGCATTACTCCTCCGCATACACCATAGCACGATGGTATATCGGGGTGGAGTAATTACACCCTATGTGATAAGGTGTGCTCTATGATGAGTAATACTGAGCTACCTATTTCCTTTTGGGTGTTATGCACTTGAGAAGCTGTATACCTATTGAAAAAGGTTCTAATCAAATCAGATGCCTACCGCTTCATATGTGATATGGAATGGGAAGAGCCCATTTCTTAAGTTAGTTAAGATTTGGGGTTGTCCGGCCTATGTCTGAAAAGCAAAATCCGGACAAGCTCGAGGCAAGGTCAGTCATGTAGAACTGGAAATGTTCCAGCTATACAAAACTGCAGCTGAACATTTGACAGAACCAAAGGATTCAACAATTACCAATGAACCTCAGCCTCTCCGCCGATCTAGTAGGGTTCCTCACCCACCTGAGAGACACTTCGGTTTCTCTATGACAGTGGGAGCGAGGATTGCATCATGAGATGATGACCCAACTAGCTTCGAGCTGGCCATCAGGAGTAAGACTCTGTAAGAATGGCTGGATGCTTAGTGATCTGAGATGGAATCCTTATACACCAGCAAAGTATGGACTTTAGCTGCTATATCTGAAGGGTTAAATCCCCATCAGGAGCAAGTATATCTTGAGAAGATTACTTGGTGTACATGGAAAAGTTGAGACTTTCAAAGCTAGACTTGTTAAAAGTTTGCATCATTGACCAGGTACGGATAATGATGAAACCTTTTCAAGTAGCTATGCTTAAGTCCATCCAGATCCTACTTGCCACGGCTACATACCATGACTACGATATCTGGCGGTTGGGTGTCTTGACTGCTTTTCTAAATGATGATTTAGAAGAGAGCGTCTATAAGTACACAGCCAGAGGGCTTCGTAGACAGTGGGAGCAGCGGAAACGTGTGCAAGATGCTTTATAGGATAAAGCAGGCATCGCGGAGTTGGAACATCTGTTTTGATGAAGCGGTCAAAGAGTTTGACATCATCAAAATGGTAGATGAACCTTGTATATACAAAAAGGTAGTAGGGAGTATGGTGACGATCCTTGTAGAGTACGTGGATGACATACTCTTGATAAGAAAGGAGTTTCTTATGCTACGCTCGATCAATCTCCGCTTATCACAAAGATTCTCCATATAGGATTAAAGTGATACCTACTAAATCCTAGATTTTGGATCTATGAGATAGATCTAATTGGATATTAGGAATCTCACTAGCTGTAGTGAGATGGTATCAGTTGATCCTGGGGAGAATCACTGGAAGGGTTCCAGGGTGATAAAGACGACTGAATGTCAGTCACAGGCATTGTCTTTACCCTCAGTAAAGGGACGGTATGTTGGAAGAGTTCCAAGCTAAATACCGTGGCATACTAGACGATATAGGCATGATACATCGCTACTGATGATGCTACCAAAGAGGCTGTTTGGGTGTATATTAGTTCATGTGATGAACTTAGTTCCTTCCATTGTGTGACAATAGAGTTGTGGCTTATGCCAAGGAACGCCCGTCCCATCAGTGATCCAGACATATTCTAAGGCAGTATCACTTGATCATGGAGATGATTGATCTCCAGGGTGATCGAGGTTTGGAGAGTAGACTCAGAGGACAAACACAGCGGATCCACTCACGAAAGGCCTTTTCCCAGAGAGAGACTTTTATAGGATGGTTGAGTATGAGATACTACAACCACTGCTATCAGATGGCCCTAGTGCAAGTGGGAGATTGTTAGTTATATGTATGCCCTACAGGCCATTACTATACATATGATGTATATTGTAGTGGATGCTTGGACATATATAGGGAGGACTTTCTTGCTCGACATGATAGTATGCTATCTGGTTGCTCTTTACCTTAACGTGTACACTGATTGTCTCTCTGTTACATGTTGGTAAAGCCCTTAGGATGTGTGCTTGACTACCTGGACTATGATGCGGATCATACTAGTAGGGACATGGTAGTCCATAAGTACACCCTTCACTGTCCCTAGTCGTGGGTATATCGAGACGGGGCATCGATATACCAGAGTAGACTAGCGTATACCTTCTCGACCCATACAGATGGGCGATGGATGATCCCATATCCATTGGTGTTTGACATCAGAGGAGATATACGGGTGCTCAGTAGAGACTGGGTACACTGGACGGACTCGCCGAGAACTCCCAGATGGTATTATACCTCACGTCAGATCGCAGTTCTCTGGTGACACTGGTACAGAGTAGTCTGTTGACCCGAGATCGTCATAGAGTCTTGTGTGGTTCCCACTGTGCTTTGATTTCCATCTTACCACGTCCAAGAGGGCGTGCAAAACGGTGGTTTTTGGGTACAGTCCCGAGTCACATGGAGGCAATGAGCGATAGGAGGGGATTCGTCCCTCCCGGTATAGGGAGTTGATGTTGCGCTGTGTTCGATTGGCTATAACAGAAAATCCCTGGCCAGGGTTGCTGAGATTTACTGGTAAGTGTTACCAGTAGTTTCTCGAAGTGTTATAGACCTCATATCGACACGACTTATCGAGCTATTGGGGTCTGACGTTTACCACCCCTAGGCAAGATATGCGACATATCAGACGATCAGACCGGACTGTACGGTAGTGTTACTGGTTGGATTCACTGGAGTGTGAGCGGGCTTGCTCGTCGATCTTCAGATCGCTCAATACCCGGGTGGCCGTTATGTTTAGCAGACCGCTTGCGGCTTGTGGGTGTTTGATATGATCATCATCTGCTGCCGGCGTATTGACGAGTCTTTAGAGTCCTACATAGAGGTTTCCTGGCTCAAGCAAAACGAAATAGGAGCGCATATGAGATATGTGCGGGACCGAGAATAATGCGTGTATGTGATACCGTATTTCATTCTCGCGATGAATGTATCGAAAGGTTGTATGCGATATAACCTAGTTATCGATTCAAGCGTTGATTCGATGAGCCGATACATTGTATACTAGTCGGTTGTATGCGACATGACCGGATCATTGACTCAAGTGATTGATTTAATGATTTAATGCATAATTATATATTTGATATATTGGTTTGCATTAACTAGTATCGGTACACTTTAAATGGATTTTCTCACTCGGATGTACACATTGTATATGTGATATACTTTTGTGCACTTGATTGTATCATGTTTGATGATACATGTTTGCTAGGGTTTTTGTGTAAAGATCAAACCATGGTTACATAATAATGGTTAGGGTTTTGTTTTATTCATTTATTTTTTTTTATTTCATTTTGGTAAAAGGAAAATGGTGGCTAGTTTTGTTCTTTGTTGAAGCTTCATGAAGCTTTGAATAAAGTCCACCATTTTTGTTTTATACCTAACCTAACCATTAACCTAACTATAGTTTGCTCTCTACACATAACCATGATTGGATTATGATAAGTTTGGATTTTCTTTTCTAATTTAAATTAACTTATCATAATACTTATCATCTTCTTCATCTTCTTCTTCTTCTTCACTTCAAGAAAGAAGCTTGCATCCATCAATGGTGATTGATGAATTAGAGTGAGAAATCCAATTCTAAAGTCTACCCACTTCCTATTTCTTCATCCTCTACCTCCTGCCAAGTAGTAGAGTGTGTTTCCTTCACAAGTTTTCATGGCTTGGTGAAGGTGGAGCTTGATCTAGCGATGCTTCGACGTAGATCATCTTCGGCACGTCGTCGATGACCTAGCCCGCTTCTTCTCCGATGAAGCCGACGCAAGAGCCCGGATTTCGGATTTGTACAGCGGAGATGACTTCTTCATGGAGTAATGGAGGTGGACAAACGGATCTACAAAGGTTGTATTTCCGTATCTCTTAGTTAAGTGTTAACTAGTTTACTTTTTCGCCTAAACTTCTAGCCGACGATCCGTAGTCGGGTCTCTCGGCACCTAGATTTTTTGAAATTGGCATGGTTGATGCCTTGTGAGACCTCACTAGTGTGCCTAGGAACCCTACAACATCGTCAAATGATCCACTAAAATATCATGTCATATATCATATCGTAATTAAGTCACATATTACAATCCGGGTTCTATTCTAGAATCTCGTACATTTCAATGTCATCATCACCTATTATCGTTTATGTATAAATATACATTTTCTCATTTCCTAACGATCCGCTAATATCATAACACATCTCATGTCATACCTTGATCGTATATCTAATATCTCACGGCACATTCCCAGTCATACCGACTCAACCCCATGTATCATATAACCTCCTCATATCACATGTATATGTTTATATATATATATATATATATATATATATAGAAACCTACAAACATTTACACACACACACACACACACACATACACCAAGTCAAGTGTATGTATCTGTGCGTGTGTGTATATCTATATGAAATCTACGAATTCCCTCCAGGGCAATCATCCTCTATTTAAATCTTTCTAAATCAGTCTAGTCCAACCTAAAGTCTTCAATAGGACCCTACTCGCCAAGAATGTAAGGTCACGTCCAACTTCCTAATAACAGTACGTAATATCCTTATTCTACGTTTGCGGGGGTGCTATCCGCCATCCACCCGACTTCCCCCGTAGATATACATCTACTCACCTGGTCCTTGTCTGCCGAAATCGATGCCGCCATCCTCTTCTTCATTGTCCGAAATCCACGTGAGGGGTAACTATACGCAAACATATATAATATCGTAAACCGAAATCCTGGACAAACCCAAAACGGTGCACGAAACGCGCATAGGTTAAAACCTATGACCCGCTCATGCAAAAGAACCCAATAACCCTCGACATCGGCGTAAAAACGCCGATTTTTCGAGATAAAACACAAACGTACAAATCGTAGTTCCAAAACTCACTAATTATAACATAAAACAAGGTTTAAATCATCAAAACCTTAAAATTAATCAAATCGTTCTATTTCGCAAAAACATAGAAAGCGTCAAATAACCGTTTTACTTCAAAACTTGATGTTTAAACAAAACTAGTGGCCACAATATACTCTAAATATCCTAACTAAGTCATACAAACCATTTCTATAATTTAATCTCATCAATTTGTATTAAATCTAAAATTCAAGTTTGGAAAAATATCCTAACAATTTCAAAGTAAAAATGCACAAAACAACATCTAAGCTTGGTTTTGCATGATCTAAAGTATTAAAATACAATTTATAATGTTAATAATGTCATGAAACCCTAATTATATTTTAATCTCAATTATTTAATCAATTTCCAAAAACTTAGTTTGCAAAATTAGTATAATTAGCAAAATTTTAAACTAACAATTAGCAATTAATAACTGGATTAGGTTTTTGCAAACCATTAACATGTTAATCTCCTCATTAAAACCATAATCTAATGATAGAAACTCTCACTAGAATTTTATCTCACCTATATATATATTTTATAAGAACCTAGTTTACAAAAATTCTAATTAGGATAATTTAAATACAACAATTTACAAATTAGCAACTAGATTAAGTTTTCTATGTCTTAGCATATTTAACTATATCATGTAATCATGAACACTTTATAAAAATCCTAACTTGATTTAGAAACCCTTTCTTTAATTTCACAAATTAGAAATAAAAACCAATTTATTACATGAAAATCTTAAATTAAAATAGTTAAACAACTAATTAGTCATTAGGTTAGGATTTATACCTTACTAACATGAGATCAAACATGAAAATCATAGCCTCCAAAGTGCTAACTTTGCTCCAAGATCCTTGCTTGTTTGGCCAAAGAATAAAGGGTAATGATTTAATTATGAATTTGTGATGTTTTATTTTGATTTTTCATGAATTTTTTTGAAGAATTTTGATGAGAGAAGGAGATTGAAAAATGAGGGCTGCCATGAGGTGGTTTGGCCATGAGGGAGGGAGTGATGGGGGAGAGAGAAAGAGTATAGAAACATGTAGAAAACTTCTATAATAATTACATCTTTTATGTCATTTCATTAATTATTTGATTTTATTTGATTTTCTTATTTAATTTCACCCTAGAATTCTCTAGAATTTTGAAACCAATTCAAGAAGAGAAGAGAATGCAACCATCTTAATTCTAATATGTCATGGTTCACATTTGTCAAATTAACCCATTGTAATTTATAATTTGCACTAATTTAATGTATAATTAAAAACTTATGTTAATATTAAAAATAATTACTTAAGGAAAAATATTTAGGTATACTAATAATTTATAAGTGACTAAATAAACACCATTTACTAGTAATTACATAGTTAAAATTGGCATATTTAAATTTATATTGAAAAATAACTGTGGTTGAGTTTTACGGAAAATACGGTTTATTTTACCGATTATGAGAAAATTCATCTAAAGGATTTTTTATTTATTTATTTTTAAAACGTTACAATTTTCCCTCCTTAAAGAAATCCGGTCCCCAAATTTAAATTAAAACTCCCCCCAAATACTAAAACATTTAGCAAAACACTCAAATCGTCGGAGCTCCGAAATCATCAATACAGAAAACACATCTTAGCGCAATGCATGCGCATGAAAAATAAGCACATAACTCAAAATCAAAACTCTGTCAAGCATAACGTAATCATCGGAGTTATGGTGAGAATACAATATCAAAATCCAATACGAAAACAACCATGATATCCATCAAAACTATAACTTGTATATAGTACGCATCGTTATAAAATCATTCAAAATCGGAAAAGAAATGCATGCAAAAACACCTAGGTACTGTTCTCAGAACAATCCTGCTCGGTTACTACACCAAAGTAAATATCATAAAAACGTACTGCTCAAGATGAAATTAGCCTCAAATACAGCATAAAAAAACACCACAAGCGTCCGATGCGCACGAAAATCGAAATCAAATACAGATGCTATGACTATGCACAGAAACAAAACTGAGTGCAACGGGTGTACACCAAAAACATCTGTCAAGTGCAACGGGCATGCATGACAACAATATCAGGTGCATCTAATCTGCACAAAATCCCGATTTAGTGCATCTAGTGTGCACAAAATCGCATCAAGTGCGCCAAATGTGCGCAAGAATCTCAACCAAGTGCACATGGTACATGAAATCATATATCGAATATCAAAATCGAAATCAGCAGTATACGATATACACCGAATCAAAATCAAGTATACCGTGATAGATAAACTTACAACCACATGCATCAGTGTGCACAAAACCAAATAAAAGTACGAAAAGTGGATGAAAACTATACCGAAAGCAGAAGTCCAAAATCATGTGCAACCCATATACAAAATCAATCAGTATCTCAAATGTATAAAATCAAAATCAAGTGCAATGGGTATGCACAAAATGAACATCAATACATCTGATACATGGAACACGAATCGAGTGAAAAGATTGAGTAGATAGGAAAACCAATCATAAAACGAAATCCTTAAAATACCAAAATCCAAACAACGGGAATGTAATATTCAAATCACCAGATCGCAAATCGTAACACCGACGTCAATGTGCTCCTCTTTCCTCTGGTGTCGACTGATTCGAACTCGTCTCTTCGTAGCTGTATGAACGGCGCTACAAACGGCTATACTCATATCTAGAGTCTCCCAAGTAATGTATCCCATTACATGATATCCGGACTACGTTAATCTTTTCGATCGATTTATCAAAGTCTCAAAATCCCTCGAGAGTTCAACACTCGAGTATAGTTTAAAAATATCCAGTACATGCCCGAGTATCTGCGGACCAGCCATAGAAGGGCAAACCTAAGCCTCACTAATGGCACCGCGGAACTGCCGCAAACCCTAAGGTTCACCAGCGTTCTCATGGTCATTATGTCGAGTTAGGGTTTCATTCTTCTAGAGGGTCCATAGAAATACCTGCATGTTCTTCCGAATACCTTAAACTTGGAAAAATGGGTTTCTGACATTCGTTCGAACTTTTAAACTTCGTCTGGACGACATGTGAATGCCCTTCGTCCGCAAGCTAAACAATGCTTCAACCCTCCAGAATAGACAATACCGTAAAGGTCATCGCATTCTAGCCACAGCTCTTTCTGCCTGTGCGACCGTGGTAACAGAAACCACTATCCGATATCGACGAAGATAGATCAAGGAACGAATAGAATACGATGCAAAGAATATACATCCTAAGGCTTCCTAAGTGGAGTAGCATATCGTAAGTATGCCGCGGATCATACCCACGGTACGTCACTCAACCTAAGTCACCTACATATAAACCAAGGTCAACCTAGACTCGGACAAAGATTAAACCTAGTGCTCTGATGCCAATTTTGTCACGACCAGAAAGTACGGAACGTGACCGACACTTAAATTACGAAACGTCTAAAGGCGTAACGTAATCTAAGTAAGCCGAAACCCAGAATCTAAACCTTCTAAAAGAAGAAGTAAAGGAAAACATGTTTAAAAGAAACATCAAATTTTCTCAAAAATTTCGGCAGAGTCTCCTTTGTAAAAACTGGCCCCAAACTGGTACAAACAAGAATAATATATACAAGCAATAAAAGGCATCCCTAAGCGGGAGATAACTCTACGCCAAAAGGCGGAAACAACCACACAATGCACTAAAATATATAACGCCGAAGGGCGAGGCTCAAAACTCAAAAGAAAACCAAATCCACCAAAAACCATAATAATACAAGCGTGAATCTAAGGTCGAAATAAAAACAACTGGTTTTCTAAATCTATCAAGTAATACAAGTTTGGTTGATGGAGCTTACTAGATACAAATGAAATAATAAAAGTACAACGGCGGTCCTGATACAAGTGAACCAACCTACCAAGCAAATCACCCTGAATGAAATGATGTGCCAGCAAGCTGCCAAGGAAACCTGTACATCGAAACCTGTAAGAAAATTTGGCACAACGGGGGTGAGTTGCCAACTGGTGAGTAGAAGACATCTGCGAGTAGAAATCGCATGCACGACGCTCTCCTAGGTCATAATAATATACTTAATATAACACTAGTCATCTAGTAGTGGCAGGGTAATAATCTATGCGTAAGTGCAATACTCAGTGCTCATGTCAGTGCCTCAAGTAGTAACATGTCATGTGTATGAATATGCATCCACCATGAATGTAAAACAATCAACCATGAAATCTGGATATATCATAAGAAATCTTTAACTTTTATCATAATAAAATTTGTATGGTAATCTGAAACATCATCAATGAAATCCATGGAAATCCGTGTCAAGCATCGACACAAAACATATACATCTCAATGTCTCAATATCTCAAAGTCTCAATATCTCGAAGTCTCAATATCTCGGACTCCGTCAGTCCGGATCGACCCATATCATCAAATCACATGACAACAGTCGGTATCCTCCGGATATCCGCCGCGCCAGACATCACCGGTAGGTAGTCTTCCCCTGCCAGGCCCATCGTCTACAACTTGAGCTTCTTGCCCCGGGGTACCATACTGGGCCCACCATGTACCCGAAACGGTCCATCCACTCCTTGAATCGGGTCTCGTAATCCAACAGAAAACATGAAAACTCATGGTAGACGACACATACATCACGAGAAAATCGCAACTTGCATTTGAAAAATGATGATAATAAGCTTTTATTAAATTTTTGCGGTTTTCCCCCAAAATCCAGAAATCTCATAGAAATCCAAAATCCCAAAATCATAAGTAAGTAAATAATGAGCATCGGTATAAGCCTCACAATACCGTATGATAATATGAATATGTGAATGCATGAAGTGTCTAAGTAATAAATGCAATGTCTAAACGAGCACATGAGAGTAATCACACAATATTATATTAAACAAGCATTTAGCTGATTATATCAATAAAAGATAATATATTCTAAAGTGTACGTGACATGGCAATTACCGATGATGATGTGTGTGTGCCGGCAAATAAGTGTATGTGGAACATGCGCATCATCGGTAATGGTGCTGGTGTCCTAACAGGCAGAGTTTCATATTAGCTAAAGAAACATATGTATGAACATGCAATGCGATGAATACAACATGAACATAACGGTGAATATGTAGTAAACGCACAACTAGAGAATACATACTAATTACGAGTCATACAGTTTGCTGTTTGAAAAAGAATGAATCGTGGGTTTAGAAAATTAGGGGCTATGGGTTTTTTTTAAGAAAAGATATGTCCTTTGAAAAATCCGTAGTATCCCTCAGGCTGTATTTAAAAATGCGCATAATTCGTTAGTTTTGAAAATAAGTATGCCTTGAGCCTAAACTAAGATCTACCTAACCAACTAATGAAATAACTAAAGACACTAGTCGAAAGGTAAGAAGAATCCTCCTAAAGTCTTAGTCGATATCCCTAGTAGTCGGCGATCCAGCCTCAATAGCGTCACGTACAAAGTACAACTTCCTCAAGTCAAGTATGCGGATCAATCACCATATATATACCTCGTACAGTAAAAACCATCGTACGGCATCCCAAAATTGGGGCACGGGTCAACAATCACATATATACGTCATCGTTCGTGTAGTATCATCATCAAACAATATCATGATCAAGGGTATTGTACTATAATCGCATGCATCCCAATGTCATCAAACATATATCATCGTCAGTGTAGATATACATCGTCAAATAATCCACTAAAATATCATGTCATATATCATATCGTGATTAAGTCACAAATTACAATCCGGGTTCTATTCTAGAATCTCGTACATTCAATGTCATCATCACCTATTATCGTTTATGTATAAATATACATTTTCTCATTTCCCAACGATCCGCTAATATCATAACACATCTCATGTCATAACTTGATCGTATATCTAATATCTCACGGCATCATGTCCAGTCATACCGACTCAACCCCATGTATCATATAACCTCCTCATATCACGTGTATATGTTTTATATATATACATATAGAAACCTACACACATTTATATATATATATATATGTACACATTTATATATATATATATATATATATATATATATATATATATATATATATATACATATACACCAAGTCAAGTGTATGTGTGCATGCGTGTGTGTATGTCTACATGAAACCTACGAATTCCCTCCAGGGCAATCATCCTTTGTTTAATTCTTTCTAAATCAGTCTAGTCCAACCTAAAGTCTTCAATAGGACCCTACTCGCCAAGAATCTAAGGTCACGTCCAACTTCCTAATAACAGTACGTAATATCCTTATTCTACGTTTGCGGGGGTGCTATACGCCATCCACCCGACTTCCCCCGTAGATATACATCTACTCACCTAGTCCTTGTCAGCCGAAATCGATGCCGCCATCCTCTTCTTCATCGTCCGAAGTCCACGTGAGGGGTACCTATACGCAAACATATATAATATCGTAAACCGAAATCGTGGACAAAACCAAAACGATGCACGAAACGCGCATAGGTTAAAACCTATGACCCGCTTATTCAAAAGAACCCAGTAACCCTTGACATCGGCGTAAAAACACCTATTGTTCGAGATAAAACACAAACGTAAAAATCGTAGTTCCAAAACTCACTAATTATAATATAAAACCGGGTTTAAATCATCAAAACCTTAAAATTAATCAAATCGTTCTATTTCGCAAAAAGCTAGAAAGCGTCAAATAACCGTTTTACTTCAAAACTTGATGTTTAAACTAAACTAGTGGCCAAAATATACTCTAAATATCCTAACTAAGTCATACAAACCATTTCTATAATTTAATCTCATCAATTTGTATTATATCTAAAATTCTAGTTTGCAAAAATATCCAATTTTAACAATTTCAATGTAAAAATGCACAAAACAACATCTAAGCTTGGTTTTGCATGATCTAAAGTATTAAAATACAATTTATAATGTTAATAATGTCATGAAACCCTAATTATATTTTAATCTCAATTATTTAATCAATTTCCAAAAACCTAGTTTGCAAAATTAGCATAATTAGAAAAATTTTAAACTAACAATTAGCAACTAGTAACTAGATTAGGTTTTGCATTCCATTAATATGTTAATCTCCTCATTAAAACTATAATCTAATGATAGAAACCCTCACTAGAATTTTATCTCACCTATATATATATTTTATAAAAACCTAGTTTGCAAAAATTCTAATTAGGATAATTTAAATACAACAATTTACAAATTAGCAACTAGATTAAATTTTCTATGTCTTACCATATTTAACTACATCATGTAATCATGAACACTTTATAAAAACCCTAACTTGATTTAGAAACCCTTTCTTTAATTTCACAAATTAGAAATAAAAACCAATTTATTGCATGAAAAGCTTAAATTAAAATAGTTAAATAACTAATTAGCCATTAGGTTAGGATTTATACCTTTGTAACATGAGATCAAACATGAAAATCATAGCCTCCAAAGTGCTAATTTTGCTCCAAGATCCTTTCTTGTTTTGCCAAAAAATAAAGGGTAATGATTTAATTATGAATTTGTGATGTTTTATTTTGATTTTTCATCAATTTTTTTGAAGAATTTTGATGAGAGAAGGAGATGGAAAAATGTGGGCTGCCATGAGGTGGTTTGGCCATTAGGGAGGGAGTGATGGGAGAGAGAGAAAGAGTGTAAAAACATGTAAAAAACTTCTATAATAATTACATCTTTTATGTCATTTCATTAATTATTTGATTTTCTTATTTAATTTCACCCTAGAATTCTCTAGAATTTTGAAACCAATTCAAGAAGAGAAGAGAATGCAACAATCTTAATTCTAATATGTAATGGTTCATATTTATCAAATTAACCCATTGCAATTTGTAATTTGCACCAATTTAATGTATAATTAAAAACTTATGTTAATATTAAAAATAATTACTTAAGGAAAAATATTTAGGTAAACTAATAATTTATAAGTGACTAAATAAACACTATTTACTAGTAATTACATAGTTTAAATAGGCGTATTTAAATTTATATTGAAAAATAACTGTAGTTGAGTTTTACGGAAAATACGGTTTATTTTACTGATTATCAGAAAATTCACCTGAAGGATTATTTATTTATTTATTTAATTTTAAAACGTTACATTCTCGGTAAAGGGATCTGGGCTCTTTCCTCATCGAATGAGGTGCTGATATTCATAATGGAATACCACTATGCAAAGCAAGAACTGGAGCTACCTTTTTGAAAAATTTGATTCTATAATATCTTTTAGGTTTATTTTCTTTTCATTAATCTTATTAATGATGTCCCATCAATTATGTTTCCTAAACGTTACAGAAGAAGCAAAAATAAAACACACATATATGCCATTCGCATTCGCCGCAGGGCCCTGGGTCTTCACCGTAAGGTTACTTAACTTACGGTAAGGCGGGGTCAGGACTAGCGCGGATGCAAAACATATATAATGTCTACTAATATATCATATATATAAGTAGCATTCGTCTCATACAGTTATATGATCACATCACATCACATTACAGAACAGCAGAAGCAGATATATGAAATATAGGATATACTAGGTGGTCCGTGTTTTAGATTAAGCCAGTAATGAAAAACACGGATTCCACGGTCGTGATGAATAGCCAAACTCACACTCCTAGACCCCTATGAGAGAGGCAAGCAACCCTGCCAATTCTAGAGTTAGGCGACCGGTCCCGACTCCTCGAGATGGCCTCCCACTGGACTCTAGAACCCGGTTACTTGTGCTCTCCACTTTGGGTCTACCCTAATGCGGTAAAATAAATAATATACATCGAATGGAGACAAGAACATCAACCCGGAAGTGTCCCAATAAAAAAATATTACATACAATTATTTACTTGAATGAAAATTGAAAAACTATCATCTCACATAAAAAAAACTCAGGCTATTCAATCACGACGATCCAATATAACATATCGATAGTAACACAATAACATTGCATGTCATCAACGTAAATAAATATGCGTATCACTAATGCCGTTATCGTATAGAAATGAGATCGGGGATACTGCCACATATTACACTTACGGTCGCAGAAAAGAAATGAAAACTACAATAATTAGAATCCGCATGTTTAGACATCATAAACCCGGATTATCATATATTCCGAATTTCATGCCTAACCATATAAACCTTAGATTTAAGTCTTGAATTGAAAACACTTTTCAAAAATTAAGCTAGGCAATTCAACAAGATTCCCAATTAAATGATTCGAAGGCTCGTCGGGAACTTTAATGGATGACGCACCCCCGAGGCCGTCAACAAAGTGGACTTGGGCAGAACACCGTGTCCGCGAGAACCCGAGTGGATACTCTTGGCCATGGGGTTCTCCTATAGTCACTTGGTCGGGGTAAAGGAGCATGGCTATCTACTAGTGTCTCCCGGCGAGTATTCGGGTACGATACGAGATTACGACGGAGTTTCGATTCAAACTCCATAGTAATCTATCATTTGAGACTAAAATGTGAGATTTAAAAATTGATAACTAGCTTTTGCAAAACTAATCAATGTAAATTCGAAAAATTATATCACATAACCAAAGAAATATAGACGATGTTAAACATTTCGGTCAATATTTCAAACAACAGAAATTCAAAGTGACCTCAACAACTTGAGCCTCACAAAAAATACCCATAAAGTCCAAAATCAAATGATGAAGAAACTCAAGAAAATTGGAGATTTAATTCCTCAAATTAGCGGCAGAACCGCGGCTAAACCAAGGTTTAGGCGGAGGTTCGGCGGCTAAGATTGGGGATTAGGAGCTCCGTTTTCTTATGCCTTCCTAAAAATTCCTGCACGATTTTCTGAGCATTTTTAATTTCAAAAATCATAACGTTTGAAAAATTGGACAAAAACTACCCAAACCCTGTGTTTAAAATGTCGATCGAACACTTTAACTTCGTCTAGCTATTCCTAAGCCTCTAGCTTGGTTTTGATACCATGAAAGTATGTTTTAGCACCATTACTAGGTTTCAATGAGTATCAAGTATGCAATTGTAATTTCAAAAATCTCAACGTTAGAAAACTTGGACAGAAACTACCCAAACCCATATTTAAACTGTTGATCGAACACTTTAATTTCGTCTAAGCTATTCTAAACAAGAATCGAACTAGAGAATTAGGGTTTTGTAGTTAAGCATACAAGTTCTAAACTAAGTGAAGAGAGTCTACAACCTTGTAGTCTAGTCCTCCACTTCTAAAGCTCCAAATAATAGTCCCTAGAACTCTTCTTTGACTCCACTTGAAGAATGGAATTAGCTTGCCTGTATTCTTCGTTGTCGAAGATGATCCACCTTAAGGTAACTCGCACTCAAGCTCACACTTCACTAATCATGCTATTAGTGATGTTAACAACCTATATTAATGTGCTAGAGTAGTGTAGGTTGATGAAGTAGGAATTTTGCTCACAAAAATATTTCGTTTCTTTTCTTTTTCTCAACCGTAGAAAACTAGTGAGGAGATAAGGATGAAGATGAAGATGAAGATGAACTTGGATGAGTGTGAACCATTTTCATAAGATGAGCTCAAGAAAATCATAAATATCTATGAATAAAACAAGGTAAGAAGGTGAGTCATGGCTTCTCCATGTTTCTACAAGCACCCAAAAATAATGACTCATACTTCTTTTCTTCAATTCATAAATATAAATCATTATCTTCTCATCTATTCCTCTTGTGTGATTCTCATACATCTAAGTTCAATGTATCATTAACCATGATACAATATAATTACATACATACATACATACATACATACATACATACATATATATATATATATATATATATATATAAAGAGAAAAAAATCTTAAGTGAGCTTAACAATAGTTTATATATATATATAATTATTAAATCAACACTTAATTCAATAATCCGGTTATATCATATATAACCTAGCTAATATCAAATATATATATGTATATCAAATCATTAAATCAACACTTGATTCAATAATCCAGTTATATCACATATAACCGGATAATATTTAATCTTAGTTAATATATATATATATATATATCATATATATATCAAATTATTAAATCAACACTTGATTCAATAATCCGGTTATATCATATATAACCCGGCTAATATCAAATATATAAACACACGCGCACGCGTGTGCACAGACAGACACACACACACACACACACACACACACACACACACATATATATATCAAATCATTGAATCAACACTTGATTCCATAATCCGGTTATTTCATATATAACCCGGATGATATTAAAAACGCTAGATTAGAATACGGTATCATATACTCGTATTTAATCAAGCTCTCGCACATATCTCCATACATGCCCTACTTCGTTTCGATTAAGCTAGAAAATCTTTATGTGGGACTCTAAAGACTCGTCAATACACCGGCAGTAGGTAATGATCACATCATATACCCATAAGCCGTTAGCGGTACTAGCTGGACGTAATGGCTATCCAGGTATTGAATGAATAGAAGATCAACAAGCAAACTTATCCAAACTCCCGTAGAACCTATAAGCAACACTTACCGTACAGTCCGGTCTTTTCGTCTGATATGTCGCATATCGAGTCTGGGGATGGAATCGTCAGACCCCACTAACTCAATAAGTCATGCCGATGTATAACCTATTACCTTTCGAGAAACTACTGATAACACTTATCGATAAATCTCATCAGCCCAGGCCAAGGACTTGCTGCTATAGCCAATCGAGCATAGTGCAACATCAACTTCCAATACCTGGAAAGAAGAAACCCCTCCTATAGCTCACTGCCTCCATCTGACTCGGGACTGTACCCAAAAACCACCTGTTTGCACTGTTGGCTATAGTTCCCTCAAGTCAATTATTGTAATGGCAGGCACGCAATTGTGATGATTGTGGGAGGACTTATACAGGTAGAACAGTCTTACTCGAGATGAGAGTATGCTATCTGGTTTGTCTCTATCATCATGTACATACATTATGTGGTATTACAGATCACTATTACATATTGATAGAGCCCATATGATTCTTGCTTGACTACCAGCATTATGATGGCGATCATATACGTAGGAGCTGGGTGGTCTATAAGCACATTCTTAAATGTCTCTAGTCGAGGGAGTATCGAGACTGAGTATCGATACTCCGGAGTAGACTAGTGTATACTTATCGAGACTCCAACGAGAGGCGGTGGCCGGTCTCATAAGCCATTGGTGTCAGTCAGTCACTTAAGATAGTATATAGGTGCTCATTGGGTTATGAGTACACTGGATGGACTCGCCGAGAACATGCTAGTTGGTATAATATCTATTGTCGGATAGCAGTTCCCAGGTAACATGAGTACAGGTTAATCTGTCGACCTGAGATAGTCATTTGTCTCGTGTGAGTTCCCACTGTGCTTTGATTACTACCCTACCATGGCTCAAAGGAGTCATGCAAACAGGTTTTAGTTGGGTACAGTCCCGAGCCACATAGAGGAAGTGAGCGGATCGTCGGGGATTCGTCTCCCTTGGTATTGGGGGTTGATTTCGTGCAGTGCATGGGTGGCCATCACCAGAAATCCTTGGCCAAGGTAGATGAGAATTTCTGATTTGGATTAGTAGTTTCTCAGTGGGTGATGAGCTTCATACCGACACGAAATATCGCGTTATTAGAGGTCTGACTTTATCCAGCCCCCTAGACTTGATATGCGATACTCTTAGATGAACAGACCAGACTGTAAGGAGATTGTCACAGACAGGCTCAGTAGAGGTTCAGATGAGTTTGTTCATTGGCCTTCCTTTCGCTCAATATCTGGGTAGCCGTTACGTACAGCTAGTGCCGCTAACGTGCTTGTAGTTAAACACACTGCCAGCATATTGACGAGTCTTTAGAGTTCCTCACAGAGGGTTTTCTTGGTTCTGGAGAAATGATGTAGTAGCCGTATTAGACACATGCAGGGTTCCGATTGATTGATTGTACCATGTACCCGGACATTCGATCAGATAGTTGATAATACTAGCTTGCTCATATTTGAGCCGGATTATTAAATCAGGTATTGATTTAATAATTTACGTATATATATTTCGATATGTATATTCTAGTATTATGTTCTTTGTGTTATTCTATCTCTTTGTATTCGTATTTCGGTACGAGTACATGTATGTATATGAAGTAGAGTGTAATCCATATTTATACAGATAACATTTTAGAAGGTGAACACCTCATTTTAGATTTAAACATTTATTGTAAATGGTAAATGAGGTGGAAAAGGAAAGAAAAGAGTATGGTGAGACCCATGCTTGAATAGTGTTGACAAATGAATTGGTAATTCATTTGTGCTCACTATTCAAGTATGGTTGCATATTATATTTGGAAAATGAGATTCTTAAAACCATGCTTCATGTTATTTTCACACTTGATGATGTTGGATGAAAATTTTTCATGGTTGTTTTTCTTCTCCTCACCATTAGCTTCACTCTCCTCTTGTGTTTCTTGTGTTCCTCCACTTTCATCCTCCACCTCCTCTCTTCAATCTCATGAGTTGAGAATCAAGAGAGGAAGTGAGATAGATAAACACTTTGAACACTTCACTACATCCTAGGCAGTCTAAATTAGCAACCTAGAGTTCCTAGTTACTTCACTTGATCTTTGGTGTGGAGCTAGAGCAATGAGCTACATCCTTCGGGTGGATCATCTTCGACGGAGGAAGACTGGTGGCTAAGTTCATTCATGGACTTCTCTATGTTGTGCATGTTGAACTTTACAATGAACTGAGCAAAGGCACGGGGGGGGGGACTATAGAACAATATCAACATACTGTTCGTTCTCTATGGTCCATCCCAGATCCTCTAGTTCTTCGATAAGTCCTATCATCTTCATTACATGGTCACCTACAGACATGCGAGAAGCCATCCGCATCTGAAACAACTTTCGAGATGTCTCGTATCGGAAAGTGCGAGATTGCTCTCCATACAACTCCTTCGTATAGAGAAAGATGGATTGTACTTCCATCTTCTCATGCTGCTTCTAATGTTCATTGTTCATAGAAGCAAGCACGAGGCATTTGGCTGTTGCACAGTCTATATCCCATGTCTTGCGGATTTCCTTATCCGCAACTGAAGAATCAGGGCTTGGACTAGGAAGGGCTGGAGTAGTCAGGACGTATCCGACCTTATCATAGGTCAGGACAATATTTACATTCTTTAGCCAATCTTTGTAATTTAGTCCCGTGAATTTATTCTTGTTTAATAAAAGTTTAAGTCACGTCATAGGTATCTGCCATTAGGAGAGAGAAAAGAAGACACTCAGCGATTGCTCTTGCATGATTAGATTGGTTATTAATCTTATCTAATCGATATCTCCCACTGCTTTTATCAAATTTTCAATCAAAACTTAAAAAGAAAATTAGCCAGGATTAATTGCAATATACAAGTTCGCTAACCGGTCGGCCAGGCCAGTGTCGGTACTCCGAGGGAGGTTCCCCATGCTTTCGCACAGACCTAATTAAAATAAACCTCGTTTTCCTAGAGAAATAACCCCGTTGACACCTTTCTAGACACCTACTGGGTTAGCTAATTATAAAGTGCAAAACTCTTCCGGGAGTAACTTTTACTCATAGTAGGATCGGGATCCAACTATCAAATAGAAGGTATACAATCTCATTGCAAATTTCAACTCTTGAAATTCCCGATATGGTTTTTACCCCTAGTGTCTTATGACCTTAACTATGGTCAACAAATTATAAGAACTAGTCAAGTTCTACCCACCATTTCGTGATTGATTTAGACCCACCCGCATAACCCTTAACTATAGTCAACAAGGTCATGCGAATGTCCTAATTAATCGCATCATATGCTTTGTAGGAACATATCACTTAGCTACTGTACACCACGCCTTAACTATAGTCAATAAACGTGGTACGAATACTAAGTACTCTTTAAGTACTCTGCTTCCTAAAATGGTGGAGAGCAACGGATGGTTTTGATGAAAACCTTTAACGTTTTGAACTTGATATCGTTGTAGAATCTAGTGAAAAGAGTGGTTCAAGCTCCAGTTTTTAAAAGTCGAACGGTTTTATAGTATCTTTATAATTTTGCTAAAGAGGTCACTCCCGGTGAAGAGATATTGGCTCTTTCCTCATCGAATGAGGTGCTGGATATTCATCAAGAAATACCACGATGCAAAGAAAAAATTAGATCAACTATAAAAACAAATCGAGTGCTTTTATAACATTTGCTAGTTTCGCTAAAGGGGTCACTCCCGGGGAAGGGATCTCGGCACTTTCCTCATCGAATGAGGTGCTAGATATTCATCAAGGAATACCACTATGCAAAGCAAAAACTAGAGTTACCCATTTTAAATAGTTTGATTCTACAACATCTTTAGGTTTTTTTCTTAACATTAATCACATTAATGTTGTCTCATCATTTACGTTTTCTAAACATCATAGAAAAGAGACGAAAATAGAACATACGCTTATGCCATCCGCATTCGCCACGGGGCCCCGTCATGCACCGTTAGGTTACTTAACTAACGGCAGAGCGGGGGCTGGACCAGCGCGTGTGAAAAATATGAACAACGTTTATTACATATCTCATATATAAATAGCCAGACATCGCATGCATTTATAAACATTCCAGATCACAGATGAACACGTTGGATATATTAGGAATTCCGTATTTCATTTAAGCCTTTAATGAAAGACGGGTTCCACGGTCGTGATGAATAGCCAAACCCTACCCTAGACCCCTACGGGTCCGGCTAACTACCCGCCGAATTCCTGAAGTGAAGCAACCTCTCTCAATAATGTGAATAGGCCACTCGGCACTTCGAGAACCCGGTAGTTTGTGCACCCTACCTTGGGTCTATCCGACGAGGAAAAACGGTAAAAAGAAATTATACAACGGTGGCTACAACCTCAACCCGGATGTGCCCCGCAAAATAATATACATCGCTTTTTACAAATTACATGAATGAAAGAAAAGAAAAACGCTCTTCTCACTGTTAGTTATATGTATGCCCTAGAGGCCATTACTGTACATACGATGTATATTGTAGTGGATGCTTAGACATATATAGGGAGGACTTTCTTGCTCGATATGATAGTATGCTATCTGGTTGCACTTTATCTTAACATGTACACTTATTGTCTCTCTATTACATGTTGATAAAGCCCTTAGAATGAGTACTTGACTACTAGGATTATGATGCAGATCATACTAGTGGATACATGGTAGTCGATAAGTACATCCTTCAAATGTTTCCAGTCGTGGGAATATCGAGACAGGGCATCGATACTCCAGAGTAGACTAGCGTGTATGCTTCTCAACCCATGTGATGGGCGATAGATGATCCCATATCCATTGGTTTTTGACATCAGAGATGGTATACGGGTGCTCAGTAAAGACTGGGTACACTGAACGGACTTGCCGAGAACTCCTTGATGGTATTATACCTATCGTCGGATAGCAGTCCTCTGGTAACACTGGTACAGGTTAGTCTGAAATCCGAGATAGTCATAGAGTCATGTATGATTCTCATTATGCTTTGATTTCCACCGTACCACGGTCAAGAGATCGTGCAAAAAGGTGGTTTTTAGGTACAGTCCCAAGTCACATGGAGGCAATGAGCGATAGGAGGGATTTCGTCTCTCCCGGTATTGGGAGTTGATGTTGCGCTATGCTCGATTGGCCATAACATGAAATCCCTGGCCAGGGTTGCTGAGATTTCCTGGTAAGTGTTATCAGTAGTTTCTCGAACCGTTATGGATCATGCATCGGCATGACTTATTAGGCTATTGGGGTGTTACGTTATACCACCCCCAGGCTTTGATATGCGACATATCAGACGAAGAGATCGGACTATACGGTAGTGCTGCTGATTGGATTCGCAGGAGTGTGAGTAGGCTTGCTTGTTGATCTTCTAATCGCTCAATACCCGGATGGCCGTTACGTTTAGAAGACCGCTTGCGGCTTGTGCGTGTTTGATATGATCATCACCTACTACCGGCGTATTGATGAGTCTTTAGAGTCCTACACAGAGGTTTCCTGGTTCATGCGAAACGGAGTAGGAGCACATATGTGATATGTGCGGGACCGAGATTAATGCGAGTATGTGATACCGCATTCTATTCTCGCGACTTATGACATTGGTCGGGTGTATGTGATATAGCCAGGTTATCGGATCAAGTGTTGATTCGATAAGTTGTTGCATTTGATATTAGTTAGTTATATCTAATATAGCCGGATTATTAAATCAAATGTTGATTTAATAATTTAATGTAGAATTATATATTTGATATATTAAATTACATTAACTAATATTAGCTCACTTACGTATTTCTTTTTCTCACATTTGATACATTGATATATATATGTGATATATGTTAAATGTATTGTTTTCTTTTTGTACGCAAAATATATATGTGATATATATTGTTGTGTCATACTAGGTTACACTTGCAACATGTATGTATGAGACTTATACCATACTAGAGTTTATGTTTGGGTTTTATTTATCATTATATAATTCACAAAAGATTTGGAATGAGTCATGGTTGAAGCTTGGAGAAGCTTGTGAAAAACATTGACCAAGTCCACTCTTTTGTCATTGCTTAAGATATTTGTTAACCCAACCCTTAACCATAGACTATGGTTTATTTTCTACATGAGTTAGGCATGACACTAACTCATCATGGTTGCAATTCTAACCTCACTCTTTCATTAATTTTCTTCATCACTTCTTCTTCTTTCTCAAGTGAAAAAGCATGCTAATTTTTTTTCTAAAGTGATGAAACTGTTAGTTATATGTATGCCCTAGAGGCCATTACTGTACATTGGATGTATATTGTAGTGGATGCTGGGACATATATAGGGAGGACTTTCTTGCTCGACATGATAGTATGCTATCTGGTTACTCTTTACCTTAACGTGTACATTGATTGTCTCTCTGTTACATGTTGGTAAAGCCCTTAGGATGTGTACTTGACTACCTGCACTATGATGCGGATCATACTAGTGGGGACATGGTAGTCCATAAGTACATCCTTCAAGGTCCCTAGTCGTGGGTGTATTGAGACGGGGCATCGATATACCAGAGTAGACTAGCGTATACCTTCTCGACCCATACAGATGGGCGATGGATGATCCCATATCCATTGGTGTTTGACATCAGAGATGATATACGGGTGCTCAGTGGAGACTGGGTACACTGGACGGACTCGCCGAGAACTCCCAGATGGTATTATACCTTACGTCAGATGGCAGTTCTCTGGTGACACTGGTACAGAGTAGTCTGTTGACCCGAGATCGTCATAGAGTCTTGTGTGATTCCCACTGTGCTTTGATTTCCACCTTACCACGTCCAAGAGGGCGTGCAAAACGGTGGTTTTTGGGTACAGTCCCGAATCATATGGAGGCAATGAGCGATAGGAGGGGATTCGTCTCTCCCGGTATAGGGAGTTGATGTTGCGCTGTGTTCGATTGACTATAACCGGAAATCCCTGGCCAGGGTTGCTGAGATTTAGTGGTAAGTGTTACCAGTAGTTTCTCGAACTGTTATAGACCTCATATCGACCCGACTTATCGAGCTATTGGGGTCTGACGTTTACCACCCCTAGGCGAGATATGCGACATATCAGACGACGAGACCGGACTGTACGGTAAGTGTTACTGGTTGGATTCACAGGAGTGTGAGCGGGCTTGCTCGTCGATCTTCTGATCGCTCAATACCCGGGTGGCCGTTACGTTTAGCAGACCGCTTGCGGCTTGTGGGTGTTTGATATGATCATCATCTGCTGCCGGCATATTGACGAGTCTTTAGAGTCCTACACAGAGGTTTCCTGGCTCAAGCGAAACGAAATAGGAGCGCATATGAGATATGTGCGGGACCGAGAATAATGCGTGTATGTGATACCGTATTCTATTCTCGCGATGAATGTATCGATTGGTTGTATGCGATATAACCTAGTTATCGAATCAAGGATTGATTCGATAAATCGATACATTGGATATTAGTCGGTCATATGCGATATGAACGGATCGTTAAATCAAGTGTTGATTTGATGATTTAATGCATAATTATATATTTGATATATTACTTTGCATTAACTAGTATTTGCTCACTTAAGATGGATTTTCTCACTTGATGTGCACATTGTGTATATGATATATTTTTGTGCACAAGATTGTATCATGTTTGATGATACATGCTAGTTTGGGTGTATGTTTGGTTTAAACCATGGTTGGTCAATGGTTAGGGTTTCACTTGATTTATTTGCTTATTTATTTATTTATTCATTCTTTTTGGCAAAAGGAAAAATGGTGGCTTGATTTGTTTTCTAGTTGAAACTTCATGAAGCTTTGAAAAAGTTCAACCATTTTTGTTTCTTTGCCTAACCTAACCATTCACCTAACCTTGGTTTATTCTCCACACCTAACTATGGTTGCAATATGATAAGTATCTTTTTATTTTATATTTTACATAACACTTATCATATGATCTTCTTCTTCTTCTTCTTCTTCTTCAAGATGAAGAAGCTTGCTACCAACAATGGTGCCTTGACAAAAAGAGTGAGAAATCCAATTCTAAAGTGAACCCACTTCCTATTTCTTCATCCTCTACCACTTGCCAAGTAGTATAGGGTGTTTTCTTCACAAGTTTCATGGCTTGGTGAAGTTGGAGCTCGATCTTGTGTTGCCTCGACGTAGATCATCTTCGGCATCGAAGTCGACGACCTAGCCCGCCCATTTCTCCGATGAAGCCGACGCTAGAGCCCGAGATCCGATGATAGCAGCGAGGGGACCTCATCACGGAGCTATGGAGGTGGAGGACCGGATCTACAAAGGTTGTATTTCCGTTCAACTCTTAGTTAAGTTGTTAACTAGTTGCTTGTTTCGCCTAAAAATCTAGTTAACGATCCGTATTAGGGTTTCTCGGCACTTGTAAAATTTAAAATTGGCATGGTTGATGCCTTGTGAGACCTCATTAGTGTGTCTAGGAACCCTACAGTAGTATCAGAGCCTAGCTAGAGCCTTAGGCGATGCGTAGACGGAGTTAGAAGTCCGATTGAACCGAAACCCAAACACAAATATGCTCTCTGTACATTTTTTGAAATCGGGGATTTTTGAGGATTAAAAATATGCAGAAAATTCAGCAGGAGATTGTAAGAGTTACTGTGAAATTCGATGGCCTAAATCCATCAAACCGCCGCGGTTCCGCGGCTCAAGCATGGCTTGTGCGGCGGTTCCGCGGCCGTAAGGTCTCTTTGTTCAATGAATTTTACACAGTAATTCGTATTTTGCAGTGCTGGTTTTCCTGGGAATTTTTAATCTGAACTCAAGAGTTGAGTTTTCTGGGTTGTATTGGGGACTCGGTGTTTCGATCGGATTGTCTAATTTTGTCTGTGTGTTTTTTTTTCCGGGTAATTCTAGAATATGTTAAAAAGTTCGGCCGGATATAAATTCCCACTTTTTCCCCTGCCGGGAAATTTCCAATTGTTGGACTTTTCCGTAGTTTAATGACGTTCTAAGTAGTGCAAGTAACGCGATGGTCCCTCTAGAAGACAACAAACCTTAACTCGATTATGTGACCGTCTTGAACTGCCCTTTAAACCTTCGGGTTTGGGGCAGTACGGCGTGCCACATGTGAGGCGTTGGCTTGACCCTTCTACGGCCGGACCGTTGGTACTGAGGCATGAACTGAATGTTTTTAGACTTATTTCATGTGTTGAGCTGTATTGGGAAAACCTGGGTGTTCGATTGTTCGATCGGAAAGTTTAACATTTTCTATTTATCCGGAATGTGATACAATAATTGGAATTCACAAGTAGTTATGAGATAACTGAATGAATGTTATAAATCTAGCGGTTTAGTCTCACTTGATCGGTTGCCACGGAATTTTGATGTGATCAAAAGTCCGTCGCAATTACGTAGTGTACGCGGATACTCGCCGGGTAAACTTAATAGACAGCCTCACTCCATAGCCCCGACCAAGTGACTGTAAGAGAACCCCGTCGCCGAAAGCATCCGTTCGGGTGCTCGCGGTAGCGGTGTTCTGCCTTAGTGCATTTCGTCGACGGTATCGGGGGTGCGGCCGCCTACTAAAGTTTGCGACGAGCATTCGATCAAAATGTCGGGAATCTTGTTGAATTGCCCGACTTGATATTGAAAAGAGTTTTCTATAATGAGACTAAAATGCGGGGTTTATAATTGCTAGGCATGCGATGTCTAAGTATTTCATTTGATTAGGCATGCGATGTCTATGGAGGTTGCGGATTCCAACTGTTGTAGTTTTACACTTTCTTTTCTGTGACCGTAAGTGTAATATGTGATATCGCCGGTTTCGTTGCTATATGTCAACGACAATTGGGATACGCATGTTTACTTACGTTGATGACATGTGATGTTATGCGTTGCTGGATATGTTATATTGGATCGTCGTGTTTGAATAGCCGGGGGGTTTTATGTGAGATGGGTGTTTTTCATTTTCATTCATGTAGAAAACTTGTATGTAATATTCTTTTATTGGGGCACTTCCATGTTGCGGAAGATGTCACCTTTTGTATATTATTTACTTTTCCGCACTAGGATAGACCTAAGGAGGAGGGCACAAGTAACCGGGTTCTGGAGTTCAGTGGGAGACCAACTCGAAGAGTCGAGTCCGGGTCTCCTAACTCTAGAATTGGTAGGGTTACTTGCCGCTCTCGTAGGGGTCTAGGGGTGTGGGTTTGGCTATTCATCACGACCGTGGAATCCGTGTTTTATACTGGCTCGTATTGAAAACACGGACGTCCTAGTACATCCAATATTTCATATGTTTCTTCTGCTGCGATATCTGTAATGTGATCATGTGATGTTCCATGATAGATACAGTATATAGTATATATGATATATTATATAGGCGTTACTTATGTTTTACACCCGCGCTAGCCCTGCCCCGCTCTGTCGTTAGTTACCTAACCTAACGGTGCACGAGGGGACATCGAGGCGAATGCGGATGGCATAAGTGAACGTCGTATTTATCTGTGATGTTTAGGTACTTAAATGATGGGACTTCATTAATATGATTAATGAAAGTAAAAGAAACCTAAAGATGTTGTAGAATCGAATTTCAAAATTAAAACAGGTAGCTACAGTTCTTGCTTTGCACAGCAGTATATATGATATATCCTGCACCTTATTCGATGAGGACATGGCCGATGATCCCTTCACCGGGAGTGACCCCTTTAGCGATAACTGGCAGATGCTACACACTCGGTTTGTCTTTTGATAGCTTCTATAGTTTCTGCTTTGCACAGTGATATATATGATATATCCCGCACCTCATTCGACGAGAAAAGGGCCGACGATCCCTTCACCGGGAGTGACCCCTTTAGCAAAACTAGAAAAGCCCCAAAAACACTCCATTTTAAAATCATTTGATTCTACAACGATATCAAGTTCATTACGCAATAGGTTTTCAGAAAAACCTGTCGTAGCCCTCCGTCATTTCAAATAAGTCCTACTTAGTATTCGTGCTACGTTTGTTGACCTCCGTCAAGGCGTAGTGTGCGGTAGCTAACTAGTATTTATCTGCTTATGCATATGATGCAGATTGGATTAGGGTAGTCATGCGGCCTTGTTGACCTCCGTCAAGGGTCGTGCGGGTGGGTTTAATTCGATCAAGAAATGACGGGTTGAACTTGACTAGTAGCCTATGGTTTGTTGATCTCCGTCAAGGTCATAGGACGCTATGGGCAAAATATTATCGGGAATTTCAAGTGTTGAAATTTGCAATGAGATTGCATACCTTCTATGAGATAGTTGGATCCCGATACCCACTGCGAGTAATTGTTACTCCTGGGAGTGTTTTACACATTACAATTAGCCGATCAAGTAGGTGTCTAGAAAGGTGTTAACGAGGTTACGCCTCTGGGAAAACGAGTTTTACATTAATTAGGTTCGTGCGAAAGCACGGGGGACCTCCCTCAAAGTACCGACACTGGCCTGGCTGAAAAATTGGCGAACTTGTAGTGTGTAATTAATCCCGGCTAGTCTTTCCTTTTAGGGTTTGAAGGAAGATTTGATAAAAAGCAGTGTGAGCCATCCTGATTAGATAAAATAATAACCAATCTGATCTTGCAAGAGCATACGCTGAGTGTTTTCTTCTCTCTCTCTCCAGGTAGCGACCATATCACGCCTTAATCAAGATGATAATATGGATTATTGACCGAACCCGCTTGTTATACTGAGCTGGGGGACGTTGGTCCCGCTCCAACTTATAATTGTTATAAGACAGAGCAGGAAATTGGGGATTACCAGAATTCCCATGCCGCCCAAACGAAGAGAGTGCATGCTGATGCATCATCTTCGGGTGTGTTCATTATACAGAACTGTTTCTCAGTATTCTTTACGTCCTGGGTATGTGATACCAGATCAGGATCCCGCATATGTAATTTGTTACATGGGCTACAGATAGGTAAAGAACTGAGAACGGGTGATAAGTTTCATGAGGCAGAAAACGGGGCAAGTGTTGCAGCCAAGTCTGTTGGTCACTGTCACCCTATATTACCAATACATTGATTCTGAACGAATCTTATTAGATACCGAACCTGATATGAAAAATCATATCTGTCTCTTTATTAGTAAAGAAACGATAAAATTTTGTATTGTTGGGTAATGTTTTGAACATTTCCTATATCAAAAGTTGATCGGATCAGGCACGTTATCTAAAAGCATTGATGTTCTAAATCAAACTACAGTTCTTAGTATACAGAACACACACAAGAGGAAGTGTTCAGAACTGAACGAATCCTTCTTGAGGTATTGTAGACAAGGTCATATCAATACGACCCGACTGGCTGAAGTTACATTTAGATGCATATTTAAATCTGTTTGAATTTACATCTTGTGAAACTTGCCAGTCATGTCACAGAGATAAGATGACCATAGCTCTGTTTACTGGAAACAGAGAAAGAGATAGTGAACTCTTGGGATGATACATGTTGATGTATAAAGGTCCCCAGTCTACACATGCCAAGACCGGTTCTTTGTACTTCATTACATTCTCTGATGATCTCTCAAGATTCGGACATATGTTCCTGTTGAAACACAAGTCCGAACCTTTTGAGATATTCACAGAATATGATTTAGAAGTAGAGAACCAAAACACGGGTATAAGTATTATGTCCTTTGATGAGATCAAGGAGGAGAATACTTGAGTACGGAATTCATGGACTATTCTAAAGGAGAATGAGATTCTCTCTCAGCATTACTCCTCCATATACACCATAGCACGATGGTATATCGGGGTGGAGCAGTTGCACCCTATTCGATATGGTGCGCTCTATGACGAGTACTACTGAGTTACCTGTTTCCTTTTGGGAGTTATGCGCTTGAGAAGCTGCATACCTATTAAATAGGGTTCGAATCAAATCACAGCCTACCACTCCATATGAGATATGGTATGGGAAGAGCCCATGTCTTAAGCTAGTTAAGATTTGGGGTTGTCCGGCCTATGTCTAAAAGCAAAATCGGGACAAGCTCGAGGCAAGGTCTGTAATGTAGAACTGGAAAGGTTCCAGCTATACAAACTGCAGCTGAAGATTTGGTAGAACCAAAGGATTCAATAGTAACCAACGAACCTCAGCCTCTCCGCCGATCTAGTAGGGTTCCTCACCCACCTGAGAGCTACTTCGGTTTCTCTATGACAGTGGGAGCGAGGATTGCATCATGAGATGATGACCCAACTAGTTTCGAGCTGGCCATCAGGAGTAAGACTCTACGAGAATGGCTGGATGCTTAGCGATCTGAGATGGAATCCATGTACACCAACAAAGTATGGACTTTGGTTGCTATATCTGAAGGGTTAAATCCCCATCAAAAGCAAGTATATCTTGAGAAGATTACTTGGTGTAGGTGGAAAAGTTGAGACTTTCAAAGCAAGACTTGTTAAAGGCTTTCATCATCAACCAGGCGTGGATAATGATGAAACCTTTTCCAGTGGCTATGCTTAAGTCCATCCAGATCCTACTTGCCACGGCTACATACCATGACTACGATATCTGGCGGTTGGGTGCCATGACTGCTTTTCTAGATGGTGTTTTAGAAGAGTGCGTCTATAAGTACACAGCCAGAGGGCTTCGTAGACAGTGGGAGCAGCGGAAACGTGTACAAGATGCTTTATAGGATAAAGCAGACATCGCGGAGTTGGAACGTCTGTTTTGATGTAGTTGTCAAAAAGTTTGACTTCATCAAAATAGTAGATGAACCTTGTATATACAAAAAGGTAGTACGGAGTATGGTGGTGATCCTCGAAGAGTACGTGGATGACATACTCTTGATAAGAAAGGAGTTTCCTATGCTACGCTCGGTCAATCCCCGCTTATCACAATGATTCTCCATATAGGATCAAAATGATACCTCCTAAATCCTGGATTTTGGATCTATGAGATAGATCTAAATGGATGTTAGGATTCTCACTAGTTGTAGTGAGATGGTATCAATTGATTCTGGGGAGAATCACTGGAAAAGTTCCAGAGTGATAAGGACGACTGAATGTCAGTCACAGGCATTGTCTTTACCCTCAGTAAAGGGACGGTATGTTGGAAGAGTTCCAAGCTAGATACCGTGGCATACTAGACGATAAAAGCTGGATACATCGCTACTTAAGATGCTACCAAAGAGGCAGTCTGGGTGTATATTAGTTCATGAGATGAACTTCGTTCCTCCCATTGTGTGACAATGGAGTTGTGGCTTATGCCAAGGAACACTCGTCCCATCAGTGATCCAGACATATTCTAAGGCAGTATCACCTGATCATGGAGATGGTTGATCTCCAGGGTGATCGAGGTTAGGAGTGTAGACTCAGAGGACAACACGGCGGATCCACTCACAAAGGCCTTTTCCCAGAGAGAGACTTTTATGGGATGGTTGAGTATGAGATACTACAACAACTGCTATCAGATGTCCCTAGTGCAAGTGGGAGATTGTTAGTTATATGTATGCCCTAGAGGCCATTACTGTACATTGGATGTATATTGTAGTGGATGCTGGGACATATATAGGAAGGACTTTCTTGCTCGACATGATAGTATGCTATCTGGTTATTCTTTACCTTAACGTGTACATTGATTGTCTCTCTGTTACATGTTGGTAAAGCCCTTAGGATGTGTACTTGACTACCTGGACTATGATGCGGATCATACTAATGGGGACATGGTAGTCCATAAGTACATCCTTCAAGGTCCCTAGTCGTGGGTTTATCGAGACGGGGCATCGATATACCAGAGTAGACTAGCGTATACCTTCTCGACCCATACAGATGGGCGATAGATGATCCCATATCCATTGGTGTTTGACATCAGAGATGATATACGGGTGCTCAGTGGGACTGGGTACACTGGAAGGACTCGCCGAGAACTCCCAGATGGTATTATACCTTACGACAGATAGCAGTTCTCTGGTGACACTGGTACAGAGTAGTCTGTTGACCCGAGATCGTCATAGAGTCTTGTGTGATTTCCACTGTGCTTTGATTTTCACCTTACCACGTCCAAGAGGGCGTGCAAAACGGTGGTTTTTGGGTACAGTGCCGAATCACATGGAGGCAATGAGCGATAGGAGGGGATTCGTCTCTCCCGGTATAGGGAGTTGATGTTGCGCTGTGTTCGATTGGCTATAACCAGAAATCCCTGGCCAGGGTTGCTGAGATTTACTGGTAAGTTTTACCAGCAGTTTCTCGAACTGTTTTAGACCTCATATCGACACGACTTATCGAGATATTGGGGTCTGACGTTTACCACCCCTAGGCGAGATATGCGACATATCAGACGACGAGACCGGACTGTACGGTAAGTGTTACTGGTTGGATTCACAGGAATGTGAGCGGGCTTGCTCGTCGATCTTCTGATCGCTCAATACTCGGGTGGCCGTTACGTTTAGCAGACCGCTTGCGGCTTGTGGGTGTTTGATATGATCATCATCTGCTGCCGGCGTATTGACGAGTCTTTAGAGTCCTACACAGAGGTTTCCTGGCTCAAGCGAAACGAAATAGGAGCGCATATGAGATATGTGCGGGACCGAGAATAATGCGTGTATGTGATACCGTATTCTATTCTCGCGATGAATGTATCGATTTGTTGTATGCGATATAACCTAGTTATCGAATCAAGGATTGATTCGATAAATCGATACATTGGATATTAGTCGGTCATATGCGATATGACCAGATCGTTAAATCAAGTGTTGATTTGATGATTTAATGCATAATTATATATTTGATATATTACTTTGCATTAACTTGTATTTGTTCACTTAAGATGGATTTTCTCACTTGATGTGCACATTGTGTATATGATATATTTTTGTGCACAAGATTGTATCATGTTTGATGATACATGGTAGTTTGGGTGTATGTTTGGTTTAAACCATGGTTGGTCAATGGTTAGGGTTTCACTTGATTTATTTGCTTATTTATTTATTTATTCATTCTTTTTGGCAAAAGGAAAAATGGTGGCTTGATTTGTTTTCTAGTTGAAGCTTCATGAAGCTTTGAAAAAGTTCAACCATATTCCTAACCTAACCATTCACCTAACCTTGGTTTATTCTCTACACCTAACTATGGTTGCAATATGATAAGTATCTTTTTATTTTATATTTTACATAACACTTATCATATGATCTTCTTCTTCTTCTTCTTCTTCTTCAAGATGAAGAAGCTTGCTACCAACAATGGTGCCTTGACAAAAAGGGTGAGAAATCCAATTCTAAAGTGAACCCACTTCCTATTTCTTCATCCTCTACCACTTTCCAAGTAGTATAGGGTGTTTTCTTCACAAGTTTCATGGCTTGGTGAAGTTGGAGCTCGATCTTGTGTTGCCTCGACGTAGATCATCTTCGGCATCGAAGTCGACGACCTAGCCCGCCCATTTCTCCGATGAAGCCGACGCTAGAGCCCGAGATCCGATGATCGCAGCGAGGGGACCTCATCACAGAGCTATGGAGGTGGAGGACCGGATCTACAATGGTTGTATTTCCGTTCAACTCTTAGTTAAGTTGTCAACTAGTTGCTTGTTTCGCTTAAAAATCTAGTTAACGATCCGTATTAGGGTTTCTCGGCACTTGTAAAGTTTGAAATTGGCATGGTTGATGCCTTGTGAGACCTCATTAGTGTGCCTAGGAACCCTACAGAAACCTTGTGAGAAAAATAAAACTAAAGTGAGCCCACTTCCTATTTCATCATCCTCTACTATTATCCATTTAGTTTAGGATGTTTGCTTCACTAATTTCACAAATTAGTGAAGAGGTAGCATGAGCTCGAGTGTCCTCGACGTAGATCATCTTCGGTTTCGATAGCATCGAGCAAGTCCGTTCATTTCTTCATCTGAACCCTCACTTGAGTCCGGGAGTTCGATGATCGCAGTGAAGGACCAGTCTACAAAGGTTGTATTCCGCATTCACTTAGTTTGTAAAGTTGTTTACATATCCTGTTTAACCCTGATTCTCTAGTTCGATCCTCGTTCGGGTTCTTTAGCTCTCTAGAAATTTTTAAATGGCATGTTCGATGCCCTAGTAAACAGCGTGAGGGTGCTAAGGAACCCTACACTCACATCCCCCGGCTATTCATCCACGATGATCCAACATATTCATATACACATACCATCACATGATATCATTACAGATATATGCAACCCCGACTAATTGATGTATAACAATTAGTCGACATTTCTAAACACATATACACATCATAAATCTTGTAATGTAATCACGACATTAGAATTCTGCACGCAATTAGAAAACTAAACCAATTTTTTCAAGACTTGAAAAAATCTAGTGAGCTAAAGTTCCAAAACCGATCGTTTTAAACCAATCCGGGAGTCGAAACGAACTCGAAACCCGTCCGAATCTTCGTGGAGGCGAAGATCCCAAAATTAAAAATCGAATGGGGGGACTCGAAGAAGTACTCACCCCAGGGGCTACCTCGAAGTGGCCCCTAGGGGAAGGCAGACCCGAGAGCACCTAGTTGGGGTGCTCTCGGGTCACCCACCCCAAAGGCAACATTGTGGTGGTCTTGGGGTGTGGGTCCGGCCTATGGTCCCTCTCGGAGTGACCCCAGGGTGTGCACGCTCCCTGATCGCACGCTTTTGGCGTGTCGGATGTTCAAAGAATTAAAGTATAACCGCGATCAGGACGGTGTCACTTTGCAGCTAGCCGGTTGAGCACGGGTCGGTCCACAGGGAGATGGTGGTATTTTACCTTCTTGTCTTAGACGAGTCAATAAAGAATCTTTATGTGTTTGATTCTAACCTATGTGTTTATTTGCAAGTATAAAGTTGTTAAGAAGAAAATACGAGATTATAAGCTAAGAAATCCGTACTCAAAACCTTTGAGCCGAGTCTTGACCAATTGAAGCTAGAGCAATTGGCAACAATGTGGATTAGGGGATTTAAGCACGGTATTCGTGGAATCCGGCTTATTTACCCTTGTCCTTCCGTTCTTGTCTCTTGCTTTCGCCTCCGGCCAAACCGAACGCAACCGGTCGCGGTTAGGAATCACCGCTACCTTGTCAGGGTAGGGTGCCTAACGGAGCGCTTGCGTAACGTTTGGGCGGAGTTCAAATGGAAAATAACGGGAAAAGGAAATGAGGAAAGAAGTGTTAACTTACAATGCCGTATTTATTCTTAACAACAAAGATAATTACAACATTCACAAAATGAAAAAGAGAGCAAAAGAAAAGAACAAAGAAAAGAAAAGATTACAAGTATTAAGTGCATGAATTTAAGTGCATGAAATAAATTGCAAGAAAGAAAAGCAAGATAATAATAAGCGAGTAATAAAAAAGCAAATAAAAAGAACAAGAAAGTAATTGCAAGAACATAGAACTCAAGACAAGCATGTGATCAATAGCCAACCCTTAAACTTGCAAGCTCAATCAAGAGGTTGCAAGATCAAGGGAAGGGTAGAGAACGCATGTGAAATGAAGAACTAGTCCCGTGAGAAAATACGACCCTTGAGATTAATAACTAACCCTTAACCATTCAAGCTCAATGAAGAGGTTGAATGATCAAGAGAAAGCAAGAATCTCAAGGGGAAGAAGAAACAAAAGAGAATGATACAAAACCCTCATCTTCATTAATCTCCCACTCAAAAAGCTCTCACTACAATTTTCATGGAAAAAGAATGAAGAAGAAGAAGAAAAGAACTAAAACTACAAAAGAAAGAGGAACAAAAGAATGACCCTTGGTTGAGCTCAAATCTGCTGTATTTATAGGCAGGGAAAATGAAATCTAGGGCAACAAACTGAACCCACATGAATAGACCAAAATACCCACAAAAGTTGACAAGCTGCGGCGCCAGTACGGCCGCGGATCCGCCGCCAATACCCCCTATTGGCCGCGGATCCGCGGCCCTATGATGGAGTCAGGGCATGGGATTTTCAGTACGGCCCTGGTCTGCTGTCCCCTGTTGTCTGGTACATGTATTTTCTGATAATATTTCCAGAATATCTTCAGAATTCCTAGTCCAAGATTGCTATCTTTTCTTCACTTTTGACTTTATCTCTCTTGAGCTCCGCGCACCCATTGATTCTTGTGCTGCCCCCCTCGTGCTCTGTGCTTGTCCGAGACACGAATGACCACTGTCATATGTCTTGTCTCTGGAACTGGTACTTGGCACTGGACGGATATGGATGACCGGAACTCGGCTTTTATCTGCTGTGACAGATGTTCTGTATTTGGTGTAACTGTGGAGATTTTGTCTTGATTTGCAATATTTGGACTGAAAACCTGTACTCTGTAAATATGTAACAAACACGGATTAAAAGTACCTACCTATAAACACACGAGCATAAGAATGGGCGGTATAAAATGCCGTATTCTGTGATGAACAAATACCCCCAAACTTAACTTTTGCTCGTCCCGAGCAAAACCAATTATTCACAAAAATAAAATCCTAACCGCACTTTCGCAGGGAACGCGATTGCACTGAGCGCGTGCAACAAGCCGTTAAACCTCTAGGTGTCCCTAGTAGGAGGAGTGTTGTCTCCTGAGGGTTTTTAGCGGATACTACCCACAAAATCCGGTCAAGTTGGTTTTGTAAAATAACTAAGATTCAAACCCTAAAGTTTTGTTTCAGAAAATAACAATTCTATGATCCTGAGTCTAGACTATCGAACCTTTATTTTTCACACCTCGCTTCTTATTTAACTACAGATTTTATATGTCTTCACGTGCAGTGCAAATAGTGTCGTTAAGTTCCAGAAGGATCGATTAAAGTCATCATGTCGCACAAAAAAGCCCAGATAACAATTTTAAAAGGATCACATAAGTTTTATAAAGAGTCAAGCATTTTTCAAGTTTCGTTTTCCAGTAAGGTTTCAACTTCAGAATTTCTATCTTCCATAACAGGAAACTAAGTCGTATTTTTCACTCCACCTTTTTCTTGTTTTCATTTCATACACACCTCTGTGAACGTGCAATAGTCTTTATCATAGAATAAAACCTTCATATCTCCGATAAATTTTTATAAAAAGCCTGTCTTTTATCAAGATTATTCTCACACAAAGAACCGTTAGGAATTTTAACTCGGAGAGAACACTTGCTTGACTTTGTTTTAACCTGGACTTTCTTGGCTTCTTAGCGAGCTTTGGGCCAATGCACCCAAACCAGTTGGTTTTAGGGCATTAGGTGTAGAAACACCCCAGCGGACTTAATTACTCAAGTTACCTAGGTCCAAAAAAAAAAGACAGTTTGGCGTGAAAATCAGATGATTTAATACGAACGGAGATATAACCGGCAGTTCAATTATTTTTTTGGATAAAAGACGTGTTTAGTGGGTTTGGTGTGTAATCATTCCAATCAAGTTTCCGATGGGTTATTTTTCAGACTTAGCTCCAATTACGGCATCAATAATATTCCTTCATATTCGCTTTACTTCATAAACTATTCTTGACATTACTTATTTCAGAACAAACCTATTTGATCCTTAGAAAATCATTTATCTGTTTAAAAGTTTTTTAAACATAAAAGACTTGTCATCTAATTCCCAAAAACTCACGACACGTGTAGTGTGATGTAAAGACGTATATCAGCTATAGTTAACTTCAAAGGAGAGTTATCTCTCAGGTTTTCAAAATCTAAACATAAGATTTAGTTATTCCTATTTTTTCAAACAAAAACCGTCGAATGTTGAATCAGAGTTCTTCCACAAGCTAACTTGACAAAAAAGTTTTTATATTTTTAGAAAATTTTCAGATTTTTATGGATTTTATGGTTTTAATATGCAGATGCAAAATATACATATGAATGCGAAGGAAGAAAGCTTACCGAGCACACCCCCAAACTTAAACTTGACAGTGCCCTCACTGTCAGGCTATACCAAGAGGGTCAAAATTGTCGGCGCTCCCCCAAAAACAAATTATATACAAAACAAAAAAGGAAAACAAAAAATATATACAAAAAAGGAGTCCCCCCCAAACTTAAGTAAAACAGTGTTTCCACTGTTAAGCGTTGAAGTTCAGGATTAGGGGGGAAAGAACAGTATCAATCTATACAAGGCCTTACACAGGCCAAAAGTTAACACCAACCATTCAAAGATCTTATCGTGATAAAGCAGTGGCTGGTGAAAGAAGGCGTAGAGAAAAGAGATGGAGAATACGCGAGACCATATGCGGAGAGAAGCGGGATATGGTCTCGGTATATGAGAGGAAGAAGAATGGCGGAAGGGAAAAAGAAGTGGAGTACGAACTTGAGGGTGCAAATGGAGTGAATAGATTAGCACAATTTGTGATGAGCGATGTGTAAAAAGCGATTGTGCTAATATATTTACCCGTCGAGAAATGGGGTCAAATCCCTCAAGATTCGTGAGAAACCATGGGTACGCCGAACTTGGTAAACCAGATATACGAAGTGAAAATGATACGGGTTCTTGCAAGGTCGGAACGATGGAAAGGATGGAGGGAAGTGGTTGAGGAAGGGTATCGGTTAAGGGTTCTGGAGGGTGTACACAGTCAGTGAAAGGAACAGGATGAATTGGAAAATCCAACTCATCATCTAGAACTGTTTCATCCTCAAAAATATCCTCAAAAGTCTCCTCAAAATTTAGCACATCCATGCTCTTCTCTTCAAAGTCCAGACGCATATGGGGTTCGGGAAAAACATTTAATGACTTGGGATGATGATTTGAAGAGACAAACTCAGCCAAATCTACGGGTTCATCATCCAAAATATCCCCAGCGTCAATATCCTCAATCAAGTGAAAATCAAAATTCTCTGACACCTCATCAAAAGCATGGATATTAATCAATTCTGGTTCTAAGATATAGGTGTGGAGGTCAAAAGGATTAGGTATGGTTTCACTTGGAAGGGACCCTTCACAATCGGGCAAATCAAACACTACGAAGTCGCACAACTCATTCATCATTCTATCTTCAATTGATAAATCATGTGGGATACTCGATAGACTTTCAAAACAGGAGTTGTGGGATTCAATTTGGGATGGGTAGGTTTGATTTGGAAGGAGGTACAGCTCACTCTCTCCACTCAAATTCACAGCCTGTCCTACCGCCTCATCATACATTGGAAAATTTGGAGCTAGCTGGAAACTAGCTACCGGGTCAGTAGGTTGTATGAGAGCGGCCATGGACGCATTCAAATCCATCATCTGTTGGCTTGACGCTACCCTAAAGTCTTCCAAGGACTGTTCTAGACTAGACATTGGTTGTGAAGGAGTTTCAGTAAAAGATTCAAAGTTGTTTGGATACTGAAAACTCCCAAATGGCGGTTCTGAAGCAATGTCTAGGGAAGGTGTAAAAGTTGGGTAGGACTGGTAGGAATTGAATGGCTGGACAGGAGTGGGATCAACATTGGGATAAGAAGGTGAATGGAATTGTTGATCCCAAGAATTTGTAGTGGTGAAAGGAGTGAAAGATCTTCTATGAGATTGTTCAATACGTTCAGCAATAGACATAGGCCTCGGGGTTACAACTGGATTTTCAAAAGGGGTATCAACGCAAGAAGGGGTGAATGTTTGAAATGGTTGATACGAAGTGGATTGCGGGGTCCAGTTGTTCATCCTAGACGCGTCTATGCGATCTTTCAAAGAAATTTTGGGCATGGAGGGGTCGTTCGAAGTTCGGCCAAAGCAAGAACCGTAAGAAGTAATGTCTGGTTGTGGGTACCAAAGTTCGGCAAGAGTTTTGCGAGGTGGAGTACCCATGATATGAAGAGAGAAGGAAAGAAAGGAAGAGAAAAGGAGGGGAAAAAGAATGTGGTTTTTTTTATTTTTATTTTTTTATTTTTTTTATTTTTAGCAAAAGAATAAAAAACAATATGGACAAAAACAATCACGACGCAAAAATACCACACACCTAATCGTTCTAGGGTTCACCTAGGTCAACTAGACCTGCTCCAGAACTTGATTGTCGAAGTAAAACTGTGTCGAGAAACAGGCTCAAGATACACTGATCACGAGGCCAGGTAAGTGCAGAGATAAGGGGAGGTTTTCCAACGCTTTCGCGAAGTTCCTTAATTAAATAACCCTTTCTCTTTTGGCGGTTTCGCCGTTAACACTTTCCTAGACACCCCGTAAACAATATACCGTTAAGCAAGGTTCTAAACACAGTTAACTTCTCCTAGTGAGCGCGAAGTCCTTAAGGCTTAAAGTCTAGTTTCTTTTAAATTTTGTGCGGGTAAACGTTATGCTCAAGTTCGTGATTTGTGGGCCACGGAAAAGGTGATGAAATCCTTTACCGTATGTTGTGGGGTTCGCTTGCCCTTAAGTCCGTATTAATGTATGCAATGCGCAATTCAAAAATTCTATAAAGAATCAAACAATCGTTTTTTAGTTTAAGCGCGGCGCTGCAACAAATACGGGTTAGTCAATTTTTTAGCGTTTGCTAGCGAACTTGCAAAGAATCTTGCAAAGAATAGTATATTGGAAGCGTCGGATTTAAGAAGAAGGTGTTAGTAAAGTACGTACCGTTAAGTTTTGGGTTAGGAAACCCCCGTTGAATCAAATCTGGTAAGCTTGAAAGGTTCGCTTGCGCGGGTCAAACTACCCGGATCTTTGGCACTGTACTTCGTAATCACCTTTGCCTTGAATGCACACTTTGCTCCCCACAATCGCAGTTTGCAAATACGCAAAAAGCTGCACACTTGCCCACAAAAATGATCAAAAATAACAAAAAGATATATATATATATATTTTTTTATAAATATATACAAAAAGAATATTAACCCGAATAACAAGAAAGAAAATACGCTACCGTCTCCCCGGCAACGGCGCCATTTGATCGCACGCTTTCGGCGTGTCGGATGTTCAAAGAATTAAAGTATAACCGCGATCAGGACGGTGTCGCTTTGCAGCTAGCCGGTTGAGCACGGGTCGGTCCACAGGGAGATGGTGGTATTTTACCTTCTTGTCTTAGACGAGTCAATAAAGAATCTTTATGTGTTTGATTCTAACCTATGTATTTATTTGCAAGTATAAAGTTGTTAAGAAGAAAATACTAGATTATAAGCTAAGAAATCCGTACTCAAAACCTTTGAGCCGAGTCTTGACCAATTGAAGCTAGAGCAATTGGCAACAACGTGGATTAGGGGATTTAAGCGCGGTATTCGTGGAATCCGGCTTATTTACCCTTGTCCTTCCGTTCTTGTCTCTTGCTTTCGCCTCCGGCCAAACCGAACGCAACCGGTCGCGGTTAGGAATCACCGCTACCTTGTCAGGGTAGGGTGCCTAACGGAGCGCTTGCGTAACGTTTGGGCGGAGTTCAAATGGAAAATAACGGAAAAAGAAAATGAGGAAAGAAGTGTTAACTTACAATGCCGTATTTATTCTTAACAACAAAGATAATTACAACATTCACAAAATGAAAAAGAGAGCAAAAGAAAAGAACAAAGAAAAGAAAAGATTACAAGTATTAAGTGCATGAATTTAAGTGCATGAAATAAATTGCAAGAAAGAAAAGCAAGATAATAATAAGCGAGTAATAAAAAAGCAAATAAAAAGAACAAGAAAGTAATTGCAAGAACATAGAACTCAAGACAAGCATGTGATCAATAGCCAACCCTTAAACTTGCAAGCTCAATCAAGAGGTTGCAAGATCAAGGAAAGGGTAGAGAACGCATGTGAAATGAAGAACTAGTCCCGTGAGAAAATACGACCCTTGAGATTAATAACTAACCCTTAACCATTCAAGCTCAATGAAGAGGTTGAATGATCAAGAGAAAGCAAGAATCTCAAGGGGAAGAAGAAACAAAAGAGAATGATACAAAACCCTCATCTTCATTAATCTCCCACTCAAAAAGCTCTCACTACAATTTTCATGGAAAAAGAATGAAGAAGAAGAAGAAAAAGAACTAAAACTACAAAGGAAAGAGGAACAAAAGAATGACCCTTGGTTGAGCTCAAATCTGCTGTATTTATAGGCAGGGAAAATGAAATCTAGGTCAACAAAATGAACCCACATGAAAAGACCAAAATACCCACAAAAGTTGACAAGCTGCGGCGCCAGTACGACCGCGGATCCGCCGCCAATACCCCCTATTGGCCGCGGATCCGCGGCCCTATGATGGAGTCAGGGCATGGGATTTTCAGTACGGCCCTGGTCTGCTGTCCCCTGTTGTCTGGTACATGTATTTTCTGATAATATTTCCAGAATATCTTCAGAATTCCTAGTCCAAGATTGCTATCTTTTCTTCACTTTTGACTTTATCTCTCTTGAGCTCCGCGCACCCATTGATTCTTGTGCTGCCCCTCCTCGTGCTCTGTGCTTGTCCGAGACACGAATGACCACTGTCATATGTCTTGTCTCTGGAACTGGTACTCGGCAATGGACGGATATGGATGACCGGAACCCGGCTTTTATCTGCTGTGACAGATGTTCTGTATTTGGTGTAACTGTGGAGATTTTGTCTTGATTTGCAATATTTGGACTGAAAACCTGTACTCTGTAAATATGTAACAAACACGGATTAAAAGTACCTACCTATAAACACACGAGCATAAGAATGGGCAGTATAAAATGCCGTATTCTGTGATGAACACTCCCCCCTCGTGGTTTGTCGGTTCAAACCGTGAGCCCGTGGGGTGAGCAAACAGCTTAAAACTTCAATTTTGGAAACTGTTTTTATCGGCGGTTTTTGCGAGACAAAAATGGCGGATTTCTAACGTTGCTACAAGCTATTTAAGGTTTAAATGAGGCTCTGATACCATGTTAGTGGATGTTGCACACCCTCACAACAGTTGTGAAGAGGCGGAAGTGGCAAACGAAAATTTTCTTGCATGCAACACCCACTTAAACCTTAGATCTTGTGCTTAAACCTTAACTAGCAAACCTATCTAGAGATCTTATCTACTATGATAGGATTATACATAAGGAACCGGTCCTTTGGGTCTTCTTTTAGATGCAACTCCTAGGCACTTTGGATGCTTGAAAGGAACTCGGTCTCCGGTCACCTCTAGGTCGTAGATGATCCACCCGAGAGCTATAGAACAAGCTTCAAACTCTTCACAAGAGTTAACTAAGAAATCAAGTGTGCTAGAAATGATTGCTTAGAGGATGAAAAGATTAAGTAGAGGATTAAAGTGATCCCTAAGCTTTTGATTCACAACTCATGTGAAGGGTAAAGCTTGGAGGAGGAAGAAGGAGATAATTAGGAGAGAGAATGTGAGAGTGATGAATGAAAAAATCAAGCATGGAAAAAATGATATGGCTCAATGAAAATAATTGAAGCATGCAATATTTTCCTAAAAAAATAATTCACCATGCTTCAATAGTAATCCCAAATGAATATAAAATGAATTGAGCTATGCCATCACCCAATAATATTTTGCTCCTAGCGTCCTATGACCTTGACGGAGGCCAACAAACCATAGGTTGCTAGTCAAGTTCAACCCGTAAATTTCATGATTGAATTAAACCCAACCGCACGACCCTTGACAGTGGCCAACAAAGTCACACGGCTACCCTAATCCAATGGCATCATATGCTGCAGGTAAGCACTAGTTAGCTACCGCACACTACAGCTTGACGGAGGCCAACAAACGTAGCATGAATACTAAGTAGTACTTATCTGAAATGACGAAGGGCTACGACAGGTTTTTAAGAAAACCTTTTGCATAATGAACTTGATATCATTGTAAAATCAAGAGATTTTGAAAATGAGTGTTTTTTAGGCTTTTGCTAGTTTCGCTAAAGAGGTCACTCCCGGTGAAGGGATCTCGGCTCTTTCCTCATCGAATGAGGTGCTGGATATTCATCTAGGAATACCACTATATAAAAGCAAAAACTAGAGAAGCTATTAAAAGACAAAACCGAATGGGTTGTAGTATCTGCTAGCTTTTGCTAAAGAGGACACTTTCGGTGAAGGGATCTCGGCATATTCCTCATCGAATGAGGTGCGGGATATTCATCAAGGAATACCACCATGCAAAGCAAAAACTAGAGCTACCCTTTTTGAAAATTTGATTCCACAACATCTTTAGGTTTCTTTCTTTTTCATTAATCTCATTAATGAAGTCCCATCATTTATGCTTCCTAAGTATCATAGATAATGAAAAGAAAATACTTATATAACGTACGCGTATGCTATCCGCATTTGTCACGTGGTCCCGTCATGCACCATTAAGTTAGATAACTAATGGCAGAGCGGGGGCAGGACTAGTGCGTATGTAAAACATAAGGAACGTCTACTATATATCGCATATATAATATAAAGCATTCGTCTCAGGCAGTTATATGATCTCATCACAGAACATTGCAGAAGAAGTCATCATATGTAATATTGGATATACTAGGAGGTCCGTGTTTTAAATTAAGCCAGTAAAAAACACGGATTCCACAGTCCTGATGAATAGCCAAATCCACATCCCTAGACCCCTACGAGAGAGGTAAGCAACCCTACCAATTCTAGAGTTAGGAGACTCGGTCTCGACTCCTCGAGATGGTCTCCCACTGGACTCTAGAACCTGGTTACTTATGCTCCCCACCTTGGGACTATTCTAATGCGGAAAAGTAAATAATATATATCAATGGTGACATCATCCTCAACTCGGAAGTATCCCAATAAAGGAATATTACATACAAGTTTTTACACGAATGAAAATAAAAAACTCTCATCTCATGCAAAAACCCCCGGCTATTCAAACACGATGATCCAATATAACATATCCTAGCAACACATAATATCACATGTCATCAACGTAAGAAAATATGCGTATCCCAATTGTTATTGACGTATAGCAACGAAACCGGCGATACACGACATATTACACTTACGATCACAGAAAAGAAAGTGAAAACTACAATAATTGGAATCCACAACCACCTTAGACATCATAAACCCGAAATATCACATACTTCGGATTTCATGCCTAACCATATAAATTCCTTAGACATCATAAACCCGGAATATCACATATTCCGAATTTCATGCCTAACATTATAAACCCGGCATTTTAGTCTCAAATTGAAAACACTTTTCAATATCCCGTCGGGCAATTCAACAAGATTCCCAACGTATGATCGAATGCTCGTCGGAAACGTTAGTAGACGGCCGCACCCTCGATGCCGTCGACGAAGTGTACTTAAGTGGAACACCGCGGCCGCGAGCACCCAAACGGATGCTTTTGGAAACGGGGTTCTCCTACAGTCACTTGGTCGGGGCTATGGGGCGTGGATATTTAGCAGTGTTACCCGGCGAGTATCCGCGTATACTATGTGATTGCGACGGAGTTTTGACCTGATTCAAAATTCCGCGGAAACCGATCAAAAGAGACTAAATTGCTATATTTAAAAAATACCAATTAGTTTTCACAAAACTAATTACAGTGGATTCCAAATATTGTATCACAAATCACAGCAAGCCAGACGATGTTAAACATTTCGATCGAATCAACAAACACCCACAATTCCCAGAAACCTCAACACTTGAGCATCAGAAAAAATACCCAGAACATGCCTCAAGCACCTACGGACCTACATAAGAAGGGCAGTTCCTGGCCTCACCAACTGCGCCGCGGAACCGCCACAAACCCTAGGTTTAGGTCGCGGTTCCGCGGTCGTATAGTCGAGATAGGAGTTCGTTCTTCTTGGAGATCCATAGAAAACCGTACATGTTTTTTTGAATATTTTTAATATGGAAAAATTCAACATTTGGAAAAATTTCCAGAGAGTAGGGAAAATTGGGTTTCGAAAAGTCGATCAAACTCTTTAACTTCGCCTAGATGACGCTTAATACTCTAGCAAGACTTTGATACCACTGTAGGGTTCCTTAGCACTATCACTGGGTTTTATAAGGTATCGGGTATGCAATTTTAAAAAATCTAGAGAGCGAAACAACCCAAACCAAGGATCTAACTAGAGAATTAGGATTTAACTAAGCAAGTAAACAACTTTACTCTAAGTGAAAAAAGAATACAACCTTTGTAAACCGGTTCTTCACTTCTAAAGCTCTGTATAATAGTCCTTTCGCTCCAAGTAGTGGTCTCTCGGACTCTCGTTAGGCTCCATTGGGCAAAAGGAACAAGCTTGCTTGAAGAACTTCGAAACCGAAAATGATCTACGTCGAGAAATCTTCAACTCAAGCTACCTCTTCACTAAATGAGAATTAGTGAAGCAAACAAACTATACTAAATGGCTTGTCTAGTGTAGATTGATGAAGTAGGAATTTTGCTCACTTTAGAATAATTTTTCTCTCTTTTTCTTCACTTCAAGAAAACCTAGTGAGTAAACTTGAGATGAAGAAGATGAAGTCAAGAATAGAATGGCAACCATGAGTGAGAAAATATCACATATATTAAAAGTAGAGACTTACCATGGCTAAAGATAATGGTTAGGTTAATAAATATCTAAAGTAAAAACAAAATTAGTGGACTTAAGTCAAAGCTTCCACAAGCTTCTCCAAGCCTCTTAGCCATGCTTATTTCCACCTAATTTTGTTTATTCTCAAAATAAATATCCATCCTAATTATCTTATGGTATGGTATGAGTCTCATACACCCATGTACAATGTATCATCAAGCATGACATAAAGGAAATAATGCATTAATATATATCATATATATTAAATGTACAATGAGAAAAAGAAATTCTTAACTAAGCCAATATTAGTTAATGTATAATAATATATCAAATATATAATCATACATTAAATTATTAAATCAACACTTGCTTTAATAACCCGGCTGTATCGCATACAACCGACTAATATCATTTATATCAACTTATCAAATCAACACTTGATTCAATAACACGGCTATATCACATATAACCGACCGATATCGCATATTGCGAGATAAGAATATGTATCATATACACGTATTAATCTCGGTCCCGCACAAATCACATATGTGTCCTACTTCGTTTCACTTGAGTCAGGAAACCTCTGTGTAGGACTCTTAAGATTCGTCAATACACCGGCAATAGTTAATGATCATATTAGTTACCCACAAGCCGTCAGCGGTACTAGCTGGACGTAACGGCTACCCAGGTATTGAGCGATCAGAAGATCAACAAGCAAGCTTGCTCATACTCCCGTGAATCCAATAAGCAACACTACCGTACAGTCCGGTCTCTTCGCCTGATATGTCGCATATCTAGTCTAGGGATGGTAAACATTAGACCCCAATAACTTGATAAGTCATGCCGATGTGAGGCTCATAACAGGTCGAGAAACTACTGATAACACTTACTAGTAAATTTTCGTATCAGCCCTGGCCAGGGACTTCCTGTTATGGCCAATCGAGCACAGCGCAACATCAACCCCCAATACTGGGAGAGACGAAACCCCTCTTATCGCTCATTGCCTCCGTGTGACTCGGGATTGTACCCAAAAACCACCGTTTTGCATCCTCTCTTGAACATGGTAAGGTGGAAATCAAAGTACAGTGTCACACAAGACTCTATGACGATCTCGAGTCTACAGACTAACCTATACCAGTATCACCGGAGAACTGCAATATGACTTTAGGTATAATACCATCTAGGAGTTCTCGATAAGTCCTGTTTAGTGTACCCAGTCTCCACTGAGCACCCGTATACCATCATTGATGTCAAACACCAATGGATATGGGATCATCCATCGCCCATCAAATGGGTCAAGAAGCATATACGCTAGTCCACTCTGGAATATCGATGCCCCGTCTCGATACACCCTCGACTAGGAACAATTAAAGGATGAACTTGTGGACTACCTTAGCTCCACTAGTATGATCTGCATCATAATCCTGGTGGTCAAGTACACATCCTAAGGGCTTTACCAACATGTGAGAGCAAGAAAGTATGACAATACTAGTCAACATGTTAAGATAAAGAGTAACCAGATAGCATACTATCATGTCGAGCAAGAAATTCCTCTCTATATATGTCCAAGCATCCATTGTAATATACAATCATGTACAACAATGGCCTCTAGAGCATACATATAACTAACAATCCCCCACTTGCACTAAGACCAGTTGTTGTAGCATCTTATACCCAACATCCCAAAAACTCTCAAACTGTATCTGGGGTTTTGGCCTAGGTAAGTGTATTTGCCGTATTATTCTTCGTCTCAACTCTCCTGACCTCGATCACCTGGAGATCAACCATTTCTCTGATCAGGTGATACTGTGTAAGAATATGTCTGGATCACAGATTGGACTGGGGTTTCTAGGCCAAAGCCACAACTCCATTGTCACCACAATGGTAGGAACCAAGTTCATCTCATGAACATCTGTACCCAGACAGTCTCTTTGGTAGTATCGTTGGTAGCGATGTATTCACCCTTTATCGTTGAGTCTGATACGGTATCTAGCTTGGAAATCTTCCAACAAACCGTCCCTCCACTGAGGGTAAAGACAACCCTAGACTGTCATACAGTCGACCTTATCACTCTGGAAGCTCGAATCGGTATAAAACTCCATTTGTAGTTCACCATTACCATACACCAAGAACATTTCTTTAGTCCTTCTCAAGTACTTAAGAATATTCTTCACTGCTGTCCAGTATTTCTCCCCAGGATGTAAGAGGCATCACCCAAATCTTATATGGAGAAACATAGTGATAAGGAGAGCTTGACCGAGTGTAGCATAGGAACATCATTTCCTATCAAGAGTATGCCATCCACATACAATACGAGAAAGATAACCTTACTCTCTACAACCTTCTTGTATATACAAGGTTCATCTACATTTTTGATGAAGTCAAACTCTTTGACTGCCACATTAAAATAGATGTTCCAACTCTGCGATGCTTTCTTTAATTCATAAATTGATTTAAGCAACTTGCACACCTTTCCTCTACTCCAACTGTCTACAAAGCCCTCTGGCAGTGTCATGCACACACTCTCTTCTAAATCACCATTTAGAAAATCGGTCTTGACATCGATCTGCCAGATTTTATAGTCACGGTATGCAGCGATGGCAAGTAGGATCTGGATGGACTTAAGCATAGCCATTGGAGAAAATGTATCATCGTCATCCACACCTGGTTGTTGACAAAAACCTTTTGCTACAAATCTAGCTTTGAAAGTCTCAAATTATCCATCTACACAAAGTAATATTCTCAAGATTCTCTTGCTCCCGATGGGTTTTACACCTTCAGGTGCAAAAACCAAAGTCCATACTTTGTTGGTGTATAAGGATTCCATCTCAGATCGCACAGCATCCAACCGTTTCACAGAGTTCCCACTCATGATGGTCTATTTGAAACTAGTTGGGTCATCATCTTCCATGATGCAATCCTCGCTCCCACTGTCATTGAGAAAACTGTTGTATCTCTCAGGCGGATAAGGAACCCTACTAGATCTGCGGAGTAGCTGAGGTTCGTTGGAGACTATTGAATCCTCCGGTTCTACCAAATCATCAGCTGTTATTTTGTCTAGCTGGAACTTCTTCCAGTTCTACCTCATGACCACTAATTTCTTCCATAAGAAAATACTTTTCTAAAAAGATGGCATGCTGAGAAACAAAACACCTTTCGCTCCTCAGTGTGGTAGAAGATATACCCTCACAAATGTTTGGGATATCAAACAAACTTACACAGTACTGACCTTGCTTCGAGCTTGTCTGTATTTTGCTTTTTAACATAGGCCGGACAACCCCATATCTTAAAACGTTTAAAAGATGGACTCTTCCCGTTCCATATCTCAAATAGAGTGGTAGGCTCTTATTTGGTTGGAACCCTATTCAAGACGTATGCGGCTTCTCAAGCACATAACCCCAAAATGAAATAGACAACTCAGGATTACTCATCATAGAGTGCACCATATCTAATAGGGTACGATTCCTCCGCTCCGATATACCGTTGAGATGTGTTGTATACGAAGGAGTAAGCTGAGAGAGGATCCCATTCTCTTTTAAATAATTCAGGAACTCCGTGCTCAAGTATTCTCCTCTCCGATCAAATCGAAGGATTTTAATACTTATACCTGTTTAGTTCGCTATTTCGCACTTATATTCCTTGAATATCTCAAAAGCTTCAGGCTTGTGTTTCAACAGGAACACATGTCCAAATCTTGAGAGATAATCCGTGAATATAATGACGTATGAAGAACCAGCCCTAGCATGTGTAGACATGGGGCCGCATACATCACAATATATCAGTCCCAAGAGTTCAGCAACTCTTTCTCCGTGTCCAGTAAACGGAGTTTTGGTCATTTTTCCTTTGAGACATTACTGGCAAGTTCCATATGATGTAAATTCAAACTAATTTAAATATCCATTTTTATGTAACTTAGCTAGTCGTGTCGCATTGATAAGACCAAGTCTACAATGCCGCAAGAAGGATTCGTTCATTTCTGAACTTTTCCTCTTGTGTGTGTTCTGTAACTTAAGAACTGTAGTTTGATTTAGAACGTATATGCCATTATATAATGTGCCTGATCCAATCAACTTTTGATTCAGGAAAATGTTCATAACATTATCCTGCAATACAAAATTATATCATTCTTTAGTTAATAAAGAAACCGATATAATGTTGCATATCAGGTTCGGTATGTAATAACATTCATTCAGAATCAATGTATTATCATTTGGTAATACAAGATGATATTCGCCAACTACTTTGGGTGAAACATTTGCACCATTCCCTACTTTTAGAGAATGATCATCTTTTTTAAAGTTCTCCACCTTTCTTTAGCCCATGCAACATATTACATATGTGGGATCCTGATCCGGTATCTAATACCAAGGACGTAGAGTGTACTGAGAAACAGTTCTAGGTGAAGAACACACCGGAAGAAGATGCATGAACATGCTCATTCCTCGTTTGGGACTTGTGGGAATCCGGATATTCCCCTATTTCTTGCTCAGACTTATAACAATTATAAGGTAGAGCGGAACCAATATTCCCCAGCCTAGTATAACAAGTGGGTTCAGTCAATACATCCATATAATTATCTTGATTAAAGCGTGACATGGTCGCTACCTGGAGAGAGAGAGAGAAGAAAACATTGCGTGCACTTGCAAGATTAGATTGGTTATTATTTTATCTAATTAGGATAGCTCCCACTATTTTTATCAAATCTTTCTTCAAACCCTAAAAGGTATGACTAGCTGGGATTAATTACACCTTACAAGTTTGCCAATCTTTCGGCTGAGCCACTGTCGGTACTTTGAGGGAGGTTCCCCGTGCTTTCGCACGGACCTAATTAAAATAAACCTCGTTTTCCCAGAGGCGTAACCTAATTGACACCTTTCTAGACACATACTTGATCGGCTAATTGTGATGTCTAAAACTCTCCCAAGAGTAACTCTTACTCGCAGTGGGTATCGGGATCCAACTATCTCATAGAAGGTATGCAATCTCATTGCAAATTTCAACACTTGAAATTCCCAATAATATTTTACCCTTAGCATCCTATGACCTTGACGGAGGCCAACAAACCATAGGCTGCTCATCAAGTTCAACCCGTACATTTCATGATTGAATTAAACCCACCCGCATGACCCTTGATGGAGGCCAACAAAGTCGCACGGCTACCGTAATCCAATCGCATCATATGCTGCAGATAAGCACTAGTTAGCTACGGCACACTACGTCTTGACGGTGGCCAACAAACGTAGCACGAATACTAAGTAGTACTTATCTGAAATGACGGAGGGCTACGACAGGTTTTTAAGAAAATCAATTGCGTAATGAACTTGATATCGTTGTAGAATCAAGTGATTTTGAAAATGAGTGTTTTTGAGATTTTTTATAGTTTCGCTAAAGGGATCTCGGCTCTTTCCTCATTGAATGAGGTGCTGGATATTCATCAAAGAATACCACTATGCAAAGCAAAAACTAGGGAAGGTATTAAAAGACAAAACCGAGTGGGATGTAGTATCTGCTAGCTTTTGCTAAAGAGGTCATCCCGGTGAAAGGATCTCGGCACATTCCTCATCGAATGAGGTGCTGGATATTCATCAAGGAATACCACAATGCAAAGTAAAAATTAGAGCCACCCTTTTTGAAAATTTGATTCCAGAACATCTTTAGTTTTCTTTCTTTTTCATTAATCTCATTAATGAAGTCCCATCATTTATGCTTCCTAAGCATCACAGATAAAGAAACGAAAATACTTATAAAATGTACGCTTATGCCATCCACATTCGTCACGGGGTCCCGTCATGCACCGTTATGTTAGATAACTAATGGCAGAGCGGGGGCAGGACACGCACGGATGTAAAACATAAGCAACGTCTACTATATATCACATATATAATATAAAGTATTCGTCTCAGGAAGTTATATGATCTCATCACAAAACATTGCAGCAGAAGTCAACATATAAAATATTGGATATACTAGAAGGTCCGTGTTTTAAATTAAGCCGGTAAAAAACACGGATTTCACGGTCGTGATGAATAGCCAAACCCACATCCCTAGACCCTTACGAGAGAGGCAAGCAACCCTACCAATTCTAGAGTTAGGAGACCCGGTCACGACTCCTCGAGATGGTCTCCCACTGGACTTTAGAACCCGGATACTTATGCTCTCCGCCTTGGGTCTATCCTAATGCAGAAAAGTAAATAATATACATCAATGGTGACATCATCCTCAACACGGAAGTGTACCAATAAAAGAATATTATATACAAGTTTTTACATGAATGAAAATGAAAAACTCTCATCTCACGCAAAAACCTCTGGCTATTCAAACACGACGATCCAATATAACATATCCCAGCAACACATAATATCACATGTCATCAACGTAAGTAAATATGCGTATCCCACTTGTCATTGACGTATAGCAATGAAACCGGCGATACACGACATATTACACTTACGTTCACAGAAAAAAGTGAAAACTACAATAATTGGAATCCGCAACCACCTTAGACATCATAAACCCGAAATATCACATACTTCGGGTTCCATGCCTAACCATATAAATTCCTTAGACATCATAAACCCGTAATATCACATATTCCAAATTTCATGCCTAACATTATAAACCCGGCATTTTAGTCTCAAATTGAAAACACTTATCAATATCCAGTCGGGCAATTCAACAAGATTTCCAACGTATGGTCGAATGTTCATCGGAAACGTTAGTAGACGGCCGCACCCCTGATGCCATCGACGAAGTGCACTTAGGCGGAACACCGCGGCCGCGAGCACCGGAACGGATGCTTTTGGCAACGGGGTTCTTCTACAGTCACTTGGTCAGGGCTATGGGGCATGGCTATCTAGCAGTGTTAACCGGCGAGTATCCGTGTACACTACGTGATTGCAACAGAGTTTTTACTCGATTCAAAACCTCGCGGCAACCGATCAAAAGAGACTAAATTGCTAGATTTACAAAATACCAATTAGTTTTCAGAAAACTAATTACTGTGGATTCCAAATATTGTAGCACAAATCGCAGCAAGCCAGACGATGTTAAACATTTTGATCGAATCAATAAACACCCACAATTCCCAGAGAGCTCAACACTTGAGCATCAGAAAATATACCCAGAACATGCCACAAGCACCTACGGACCTACACATGAAGGGACGTTCCTGGCCTCACAAACGGCGCCGTGGAACCGCCGCAAACCCTAGGGTTAGGCCACGGTTCCGCAGTCGTATAGTCGAGATAGTAGTTCGTTCTTCCTGGGGATCCATAGAAAACCCTGCATGATTTTTTGAATATTTTTAATACGGAAAAATCCAACATTTGGAAAAATTTCCAGAGAGTAGGGAAAATTGGGTTTCGAAAAGTCGATTGAACTCTTTAACTTCGTTTAGACGACGCCTAATACTCTAGCAAGGCTCTGATACCACTATAGGATTCCTTAGCACTCTCACTTGGTTTTATAAAGCATCGGGTATGCAATTTTAAAAAAATCTAGAGAGCAAAGCAACCCAAACTAAGGATCTAACTAGAGAATTAAGGTTTAACTAAGCAAGTAAACAACTTTACTCTAAGTGAACAAGGAATACAACCTTTGTAGAGCGGTCCTTCACTTCTAAAGCTCTGTATAATAGTCCCTTCGCTCCAAGTAGTGGTCTCCCGGACTCTCGTTAGGCTCCATTAAGCGAAAGAAACAAACTTGCTTGAAGAACTTCGAGACCGAAAATGATCTACGTCGAGAAATCTCCAACTCAAGCTATATCTTCACTAATTGAGAATTAGTGAAGCAAACAAACTATACTAAATGGCTTGTCTAGTATAGATTGATGAAGTAGGAATTTTGCTCACTTTAGAATAATTTTTCTAACTCTTTTTTTTTATCTGAAGAAAACCTAGTGAGCAAACATGAGATGAAGAAGATGAGTCAAGAATAGAATGGCAACCATGGGTGAGAAAATATCACATATATTCAAAGTAGAGACTTACCATGGCTAAATATAATGGTTGGGTTAATAAATATCTAAAGTAAAAACAAAATTAGTGGACTTAAGTCAAAGCTTCCACAAGGTTCTCCAAGCCTCTTTGCCATGCTTATTTCCACCTAATTTTGTTTATTCTCTAAATAAATATTCACCATAATTATCTTATGGTATGGTATGAGTCTCACACACCCATGTACAATGTATCATCAAGCATGACATAAAGGAAATAATACATTAATATATATCACATATATATTAAATGTACAATGAGAAAAAGAAATTATTAAGTGAGCCAATATTAGTTAATGTATAATAATATATCAAATATATAATCATATATTAAATTATTAAATCAACACTTGATTTAATAACCCGGCTGTATCACATACAACCGATTAATATCATATATCAACTTTTCGAATCAACACTTGATTCAATAACACGGCAATATCACATATAACCGATCGATATCACATATTGCGAGATAAGAATACAGTATCACATACACGTATTAATCTCAGTCCCGCATATATCACATATGTGCATTACTTCATTTTGCTTGAGCCAGGAAAGTCCTGTGTAGGACTCTAAAGACTCGTCAATACATCGGCAGTAGGTAATGATCATATCAGTTACCCACAAGCCGTCGGCGGTACTAGTTGGACGTAACGGCTACCCAGGTATTGAGTGATCAGAAGATCAACAAGCAAGCTTGCTCATACTCCCATGAATCCAATAAGCAACACTTCCGTACAGTCCGGTCTCTTCGTCAGATATGTCGCATATCTAGTCTGGGGGTGGTAAACGTCAGACCCCAATAACTTGATAAGTCGTGCCGATGTGAGGCTCATAACGGGTCGAGAAACTACTGATAACACTTACCAGTAAATCTTCGTATCAGCCATGGCCAGGGACTTCCTGTTATGGCCATTCGAGCACAGAGCAACATCAACCCCCAATACCGGGAGAGACGAAACCCCTCCTATCTCTCATTGCCTCCATGTGACTTGGGACTGTACCCAAAAACCACCATTTTGCGCTCTCTCTTGAACATGGTAAGATGGAAATCAAAGCACAGTGTCACACAAGACTCTATGATGATCTCGGGTATACAGACTAACCTATACGAGAGTCACCGGAGAACTTCTATATGACTTTAGATATAATACCATCTAGGAGTTCTCGACGAGTCATGTTCAGTGTACCCAGTCTCCACTGAGCACCCGTATACCATCATTGATGTCAAACACCAATGGATATGGGATCATCCATCGCCCATCAAATGGGTCAAGAAGTGTATACGCTAGTCTACTCTGGAATATCGATGCCCCGTCTCGATACACCCTCGATTAGGAACAATTACAGGATGAACTTGTGGACTACCTTGGCCCTACTAGTATGATCTGAATCATAATCCTAGTGGTCAAGTACACATCCTAAGAGCTTTACCAACATATGAGAGCAAGACAGTATGACAATACCAGTCAACATGTTAAGATAAAGAGTAACCAGATAGCATACTATCATGTCGAGCAAGAAAGTCCTCCTTATATATGTCCAAGCATCCATTGTAATATACAATCATGTACAACAATGGCCTCTAGGGCATACATATATCTAATAATCACCAACTTGCACTAAGGCCTGTTGTTGTAGTATCTCATACCCAACGTCCCAAAAACTCTCAAACTGTATCTAGGGTTTTGGCCTAGGTGAGGTGATTCGCCGTGTCATTCTTCGTCTCAACTTTCCTGACCTCGATCACCTAGAGATCAACCATCTCACTGATCAGGTGATACTGCCTAAGAATATGTCTGGATCACAGATTGGACTGGGGTTCCTAGGCCAAAGCCACAACTCCATTATCACCACAATGGTGGGAACCAAGTTCATCTCATGAACATCTGTACCCAGATAGCCTTTTTGGTAGTATCGTTGATAGCGATGTATTCACCCTTTATCATTGAGTCTGCTATGGTACCTAGCTTGGTAATCTTCCAACAAACCGTTCCTCCACTAAGGGTAAAGGCAAAACCCTAGACTGTCTTACAGTCGACCTTATCACTCTGTAAGCTCGAATCGGGAAAGGACTCTATTTGGAGTTCATCGTTACCATACACCAAGAATATTTCTTTAGTCCTTCTCAAGTACTTAAGAATGTTCTTCACTGCTGTCTAGTATTTCTCCCCAGGATGTAAGAGGTGTTAGTTATATGTATATCCTAGAGGCCATTACTGTACATAAGTTGTATATTGTAGTGGATGCTGGGACATATAGAAGGAGGACATTCTTGCTCGACATGATAGTACTCTATCTGGTTGCTCTTTATCTTAACATGTATACTTACTGTCTCTCTGTTACATGTTGATAAATCCCTTAGGATGCGTACTCGACTTCCAGGACTATGATGCAGATAATACTAGTGGGGCCTGGGTAGTCCATGAGTACATCCTTCAATGTTCATATTCGTGGGAATATCGAGATGGGGCATCAATATTCCAGAGTAGACTAGCGTATATCTTCTCGACCCATATGATGGGCGATGGATGATCCCATATCCATTGGTGTTTGACATCAGAGACACAAGTGGAGGCTGGGTATTATACAAGCACATCCTTTTTCAGGTCCCTAGTCGTAGGATTATCGAGACAGGGCATCGATACTCCAGAGTAGACTAGTGTATACGCTTCTCATAAGACTTAAGAATCGTTCAAGAATTTAACCATCATCATCTACCTATTTTCTCGATTCCTCCACAAGTGGAGTTTTCACTCAAACATCATGAAAAAGATAACAATCATGAATTGGTAACTCATCATAATGTTCAAATGTAAAGAAAAGCAAGATCAAGAATTTTCACCTTTTATTATTCAACGTTTCGTTACAATTCACTCAAAGACTATAAGAATTAAGAAAAGAACTCGATCGTCGAACTAGCTTCACATCGTCTTCGTGAGTCGCTGATCATCGTGGATTACTTGCTCGGATGAAGATCGGCGTTGCTTCAAAAAGGCTTGTCGAATGCCTGCTTTGGCTCGGTACATGGTGGATCTTGATTTGGATCAAATTGTGTCACTCAATTTGATTTGGCTTTGATTTGGATCTACAATTTTTTCCTCCAATTTCAACAACCTCAAAACCCTAGATCTAGATCTCTTTTATAACCACCTCATTTGAATCTTCCCTCTAAAGCTAGGTTGTTAGAGAGAGCCTTCCAGAATGAGTTTGTTAGTGGGAATATTCTAGAATGAGGTTGTTACAAGGAGACTTCTAGTACAAGGTTGTTATAAGGAGGGTTCTAGAAGAAGATTGTTGGAGAGAGTCTTCTAGAAGAAGTTTGTTGGAGGGAATATTCTAGAGTGAGTTTGTTATGCATAGCCTTCTGGAAGAAGCCACGTGGTCTTTGAGAGTCTTCTGCAAGCTGAGGCCGTTACAATAAGCCACATGGACAAAATTGACGCACTAATGCGCTAACAAGGCCGCGGATCCGCGGTGGATCGGCCCACTCGGCTGCGGATCCGCGGCCATGTTGGTGAGTTACTGCATGCAATTTCCAGTGTTGTTTTCTGTTCGCTTTATTGCACTTTTTTGATGTCTGAAATATTTTTATACTTTCTTGTTCACTGCCAGATTTCAAGTCTTGGACTTGGCGTATTTTATCAGCACTTTTAGTAGTTCCGGCTCTTTTACCTGGAAAATTTCCTACACACAATCTCGAGACAAGTGTTGCGATATACAAAGATCATGCGTGCAATAATAAACACACAATTTCCCTTAAAATGCCAGTTATAATATATAACACATGTTATTTGGTATTTTGGCAGACAAATTGCTAATATGTGCTATATTCATACCGAACACCTTTAGATGATTGCAAATAGTAGGGAAATTGATGTGTTAAAAATGCAATATTTTCGACTGATCAAATTCCCCCAAACTTAATTTTGGTCGTCTCGAGCAAACTTGTTTTATTAAAAAGAGAAGGAGAAAATATAAGGAAAAAAAAGAAAAACTAACTAGCACGCTTTCGTAGGCAACACGATTGCACTGAGCACGTGCAACAAGCCTTTAAACCTCTAGGTGTCCCTAGTAGGAGGAGTGTTGTCTCTTGAGGGTTTTCAGCGGATTGCACCCACAAAATCCAATAATAAAAGGAAGACCGTGAAAGTTACATATAAAGATAAGAATTGTTAAAAAAAGACTTTGAAAATTAGAGTTTCCAACTACACTAGCTTTTCGGTTGTCATGAGCTCTATCTTAATAGTCATGAAAAGATGTTAGAAATCACATCATCCCTCAATAAAACATCGTCTTTATTCTTCATTCCTATCTCTCTTCCAAACATCGATCATATACCCCTACGTGTGTGTAAAAGACATCCCTACACTCGGAGAATTCAATTCAAGCTATCATACTCTTGTCCATCTGCCTTAGTACTTTTTAATTTGAAGAATATTTAGATGGATTGCTCACACATTTTTCATCCGACCGTTAATACTTCTTGAGATACTAACTGACCGATTACTCATGTGCTTGCTTATTAGGTGTATTAGTATTTTCCTCGTCTTGCACCACCTAAAGCTTAGCAGTGACTCCCAGACCAGCTGGTCTAAGGCACTAGGTGATGAAGCACCCTCGCTATATTTTTTTATTGCTGCCTTGGCGATAATAAATCCAGTGTTCATTTTTCTTCACCATTTATTTTTTATTCATTTTTTATTTCCTTCATACTTTGGCTTTTAGACAAAAGCATTTCAAGGTATCCTCTACTATCCCGAGTTTCAAACGTGTGTAAGTGCGTATAGTAGGGTATCAACATTGAAATGTTTGGCTTCCAGAATAGGAACTATTTTTCAGACTTATTTTTATCCTCAGATTAGTGACTTCCTTCATCTTACTAACCCTTAGGACAATGGCTCATAACTACTTATTACTAGTTTCGTTTAAGAAAACTTCTAATTTTCTTGGTTTGGTTTTCTTAATTTTTTCTAATCTTTCGGATGTAATTTTTCACTATCTAATCTTTTATTATCTTATTTATGTACAAACTTTTTTTATATGTTTTGTGATATGTTTTATGCTTATACATGATGCAAAATGATGCGAAAATAAGCACAAAGCTCCCCCAAACTTGTTTAAAACAGTGTCCTCACTGTTGCCATCTGCTGAAGCTCAAAAAACCTATAAGCTTGGGAGGAAATTTATTAATGGGGACAAAATATATTAAAGTGAAAATTCTCCCCCAAACTTATTTTTGGCTCACAATTTTTTAGGATAACTTTTATTTTCAAGAGCCAAAAAAAATACCCCCCCAAACTTGAGTTAAACAATATTAAGCTTTGAAAATCATAAGAGGGGTTCAAAGTTATTATTCAATGCCAAGCTTTGCAAAGACCGAAAGTTAACACCAACCATTCGAAAATTTTATCAGTGTAGTGCATCGGTTGGTGGAAGAACAAGTTGAAAAGAGCCAAGAAGAGGCGGGGAAAAGATAAGTGGTGTGAAGGAGAAGGTTTGTGTCTCGTTTTAGAGAGACAACACATTGATTATGATCGATTACTCGCATTCCCGTGATTGTCAAGAAGAAGGGGTGGAGGATCAATTTCTTCGTTGTGAAGATGATTCATCTCAACACCCGTGTTTGCTAAGAATGGAAGTCTATCAGCGAAGCTTTCATCGATATCCCAAAGAATAATGTCATTTGAAAGAACGGGATGATACTCAGACTCTAGAAAAGGTTCATAATCGACGTTAGATGTTGACCCGAACAACTCGAAAGAAGGGTCCGTATGTATATGATACATATCTGGGTCAAACAACAACGTACAAAGGAAGTCTGGATCTGTACCGTGAAGCTGATCAAATTCGCTGCTATCGACATCCATTAATTCGACAGAACATACTCGAGCATGAGGATCGGAGGGTTGACTTCCTAACTTGTAAATGTTTAGCTCAATTGACCTATTCCCAAAAGATAGGTTCATAGAGCCATTTCTACAGTTGATTACAGCGTTGGAAGTAGCCAAAAAGGGACGACCTAGAATCACCAGAATTTGGTTCCGTGGGTTCGCTACAGGCTGTGTATCAAGAACAATAAAGTCCACAGGGAATACAAATTCCCCGATTTTTATTAACACATCCTCAAGTTCACCCCTAGGTTTGGTGATTGATCGGTCGGCCATCTGGAGAGTTATGTTTGAGGGCTTTAACACTCCGATAACTAGTTGCTCAAAGACTGAATATGGAAGCAAGTTAACACTAGCTCCAAGGTCAAGTAAAGCACGGTTAATGTGTTTATCCCCAATAGAAATAGAAATAGTAGGACAGCCAGGGTCCTTACGTTTCCTTGGTAATTGTTGGGGAAAAGCCGTGTCTACAGTACTCGACATGAAAACTTTTTTAGACACTTGAGTCTTCCTCTTCCTAGTGCACAAGTTCTTAAGAATTTTCGCATAGGACGGAACTTGTTGTATAGCATTTAGGAGAGGGATGTTGATGTTAACTTGCTTAAACATTTCTACAAGCTTCTTCATTTGGGCATTGGGTTTGTTGGGCCTCAACCTTTCCAGAAATGGAGCTCTATCAATAAGTGCTGGGTCCAACATTTGTGGAGAAGTTTGTGGGGGTGGAAAGGATGAAGTGGGTGGAGGGTTTGAGCCTTTGGGAAAACGGAGAATAGGCTCGGAAGAAGAAGAAGGTAAATTGGACGAAATAGGGTAAGAAGTAGAAGTGGGAGTGGAAGTAGAAGTGGATGTCTGTGGTTTAATTGATTCCTCAACATCAATCTGTTCACCCAGATGATTGTCTAGCACTCTTCCAGATCTCAACATGGTAAGTGCATTCACATTAGTGTAATGTGAAGGTCCAGGATCAGGTAGAGGTTGAGCTGGAAGATTCCCTTTCTCTCTAGCACTCATTTCGATATTTATACGGGCAATTTGTGCTTCCATCAATTTAATACTCTCACTTTAGGAGTCAGAGTTTTTCTGGATTTTATCGACGGAAGACTGAAAATTTGCCGTAAATTGCATGAAATTTGTCAGAAACAAATTCATGGTTTGTTCAAGTGCAGAGGTGTTATTGGATCTGGAAGAAAAAGGATCAAAGTTGTTGGCCGGGTTTTGAAAATTTTGTGGTTGGAAGGGGTGCTGACTCATTTGTGGTGGTTGTTGTTGCTGTGGAGGGACCCATTGAAAGTTATTCTGTTTTAGATCCGTGTATTGAGTTTGGTGTTGGATCCAAGAAAGATCAGGGTGATTTCTCCAATCTTGATTACATGAGGAAGAAGAAAGATCGTTTCCAGGTTTTTGCTGAAATGCAGCATTAGTGTGACCTTGAAACTGTACATTTAAAGGACATTCTTCCGTCAAATGTGATGGGTTTGAACAGCAGCCACACACGATTTTGGGAAGTGTGTATTGGTTTAGGGAGGCTGAGGAGAACTTGTTTTCTAGAGCATTGAGTTTCCTTTGTATTGCGGCCATTTCGGCTCTCATTATGACGAAAACATCGAGCTGATTGATATCATCCCTAGACGATGGTGGTCTAACACTTTCCCATTGTAATGTGTTTTGAGCTAAATCTTCTAGATATTTCCAGGCTTCACCATCATCTTTAGATAGGAATTGGCAATGACACATGGTTTCAAGTATCTGTTTAGTCGTGAGATCAATACACTCATAAAGAATTCGACACAGATCCCATCTAGGGATTCCGTGATGAGGGCATTGTAAAAGAAGATCCTTGATTCGTTCAAAGCATTTCTAAAATGGTTCATTGGGAAGTTGGGTAAATTTGAAGATTTCGCTCCGAACACGGGCGGTCTTGTGATTATGATAAAATTTCTTAAGGAATGCTGCAACGAACTCATCCCATGTTGAAATAGAATGTGCGGTTGTGTTATAAAGCCACTTCTCGGCCAAATCGCACAAAGTGAATGGGAGAAGATGTAAACGCATAGCATCCACAGAAAGTTATGAATTACCCATCAAAGCATATACGTTTTCGAATTTGGTGATAAGAACGTATGTATCTTCAGACTCAAGCCCATGAAATTTGGGTGAAAGTTTGATGAAATGAGGTTTAATTTCGAAATTGTCCCCATTGGCTAGCGGAATAGAAAGACAGGTGGGAAGGGGAACACGTGTAGGATAACATCTCTCTTAGAGAGAAATGCGTGGAGAATTCTGCACACCTGCGGGCGGTGGCGGAGTGGTGTTAAAGTGTGATGGATATCCGTCCATCGCGGTCATGGTGGGTGGTGGGAAAAAGAAAACGTAGAAATACAGACTTTGGGGTCGATGGGGGAAACGCGGACAAGACGGGCACTAGAATCCCGTGTCCAGCCGAGCTTGCACTAAAGGGTTTAGCACAAGTGGTAGCGTTGTGATAATTAGGGGAAAATTTGGTTGGTGTTTGTTTTGAAAAACACAGGTTTTGAAAAGTCAAATCACAAAAAATAATGCACACACCACCCTAGATCTAATGGTCACCTAGGTCAAGTCTCTATACTGCTCCTAGACATCCAAAAGACAAATCGCAGGATAAATCCTCTACTGCCTCTTTATCCCTTCTGCGGCTAAGTAAGTGCCAGGTAAGTGGGAGGTTCTCCACTACGTAAGTAGTGGGCCTAATTAAGTAACCACTTGCCTTAGACACACTTGCCTTAGACATCACAAAAGAAATGCGGATAAGCAATAGATTACCCACGACCTCTTTCTGTCCTAAGTGAGCGCGACGGTCCTTAGAGTCTTGTCAAGATTTCTTTTAATTAATGAGGGGTAATGCGGATGCAAGTTTGTGATTTTTGGGGCTTAGGGAGGGTAATGAACTCCCCACCTAATCTGAATTTGGTCTTTGCTCCTTAATTTCCGTATTAAAAATGCAAACAACCAAGATCAAACACGCAGCAAATTTTTTTCTTTTTTGCGGCGCTGCGAAATTTTTGCAAAGAATCCTGCAGAAATCGGTTAATAGAGCAGAGCAGGGAGGAGATAAGAAAGTCAGAGGAGGACCTGAGAAGTTAGAAGCAGTGAAGCTGCTTTCCCGCCGCGGAACCGTCGCGATATGCGCACTATGGCCGCGGAAGCATGGTCTAAAAATGTGATCTTTGCACAAAATTTTGTGCAATTGCTCTTTTACCTTTACTGAGCTCTCTGAGATGTCCTGAAAATTTTTCCTCTCGCTCCACAGATTCCCGATTCTCTCGCAAAAATCACAACAAATTGTTAAGCGCTTGTGCGAATTTTGATCTAAAAATTCTGATGGAATAATAATTTTTCAACTCAAATAATAAAAACGAACAAAATAGCACACATCCCCGGCAACGGCGCCATTTGATTGATCGTTTCCGTGTCGTGTTTAGAAATGTTTCAATCACAACCAAAGAAATTTATACCACAATCAATTAACGGTGTCGATGTAGCGCATTAATGAATACGGATCGTCCACTGAGATGTGTGTTTTGATCGATTTTTGTTTTAGATGAGTCGAAATGAAAATGTAAAAGAAAATGCAAGAAAGTTGATTCAAGATTTGAAAGATTTCAATTCAAGAAACATATAGAATATAGACCTAGAATCAAGAATTAATAATATTCAAGAAGATGTCCAAATTGAATGAATTATCAAGATTTGTAAAGAGGCTTATAGGAATCGATCCAATCGATCGTGATGATGAAGAATTATGATTACAAATTCTTATCTATTGATGATTTGTTACTAGATCGATGACGATCTACGAGAATTAGGGATCTATTTAAGAAACTAGGGTTTCTCCTTCTATCTCTTGTCCTTTCGTTGATTATAATTCAAATTATAGCCTCTAGGAAATTCAATCATCGATCGTTAATCTCTAATTTGGAGCGAAAACATTCAGGAAAGCATCTCGCTCAAATTAGGTTGTCGATGGTTCAATTTCTTAAAGTTTACAAAACTCATAAGACTTAAGAATCGTTTAAGAATTTAATCATCATCATCTACCTATTTTCTCGATTCCTCCACAAGCGGAGTTGTCACTCAAACATCATGAAAAAGATAACAATCAAGAATTGGTAACTTATCATAATGCTAAAATGTAAAGAAAAGCAAGATCAAGAATTTTCACCTTTTATTATTCAACGTTTCGTTACAATTCACTCAACGACTACAAGAATTGAGGAAAGAACTCGATCATCGAACTATCTTCGCATCGTCTTCGTGAGTCACGGATCGTCGTGGATCACTTGCTCAGATGAAGATCGGCGTTGCTTCAAAAAGGCTTGTCGGATGCTTGCTTTGGCTCGGTACTCGTTGGATCTTGATTTGGATCAAATTGTGTCACTCAATTTGATTTAGACTTGATTTGGATCTACAATTTTTCCCTCCAATTTCAACAACCTCAAAACCCTAGATCTAGATCTGTTTTATGACCACCTCATTTGAATCTTCCCTCCAAAGCTAGGTTGTTAGAGAGAGCCTTCTAGAATGAGTATGTTAGAGGGAATATTCTAGAATGAGCTTGTTACAAGGAGGCTTCTAGAAGAAGGTTATTATAAGGAGGGTTCTAGAAGAAGGTTGTTGGAGAGAGTCTTCTAGAAGAAGTTTGTTGGAGGGAACATTCTAGAGTGAGTTTGTTATGCAGAGCCTTCTGGAAGAAGCCACGTGGTCTTTGAGAGTCTTCTGGAAGCTGAGGCCGTTACAATAAGCTACGTGGAGAAATTTGACGCACTAATGAGCTAACAAGGCCGCGGATCCGCGGCGGATCGGCCCACTCGGCCGCGGATCCATGGCCATGTTGGTGAGTTACTGCATGCAATTTCCAGTGTTGTTTTCTGTTGGCTTTATAGCACTTTTTTGATGTCTGAAATATTTTTATACTTTCTTGTTCACTGCCATATTTCAAGTCTTGGACTTGGCGTATTTTATCAGCACTTTTAGCAGTTCCGGCTCTTTTACCTGGAGAATTTCCTGCACACAATCTCGAGACAAGTGTTGCGATATACAAAGATCATGCGTGCAATAATAAACACACAATTTCCCTTAAAATGCCGGTTATAATGTATAACACATGTTATTTGGTATTTTGGCAGACAAATTGCTAATATGTGCTATATTCATACCGAACCCTTTTACATGATTGCAAATAGTAGGGAAGTTGATGTGTTAAAAATGCAATATTTTCGACTGATCACACATCAAGGAAAAATCCGGCCTGGCCGGTCATATAGGTGAGTCCGGACTTTGTGTTTTAGTTGTGGTCTAGTCTCTAGAATATTGGTTTAGTGGTGTTGCTTGTTTAGCCCAGTTTGGATAAGGATTTATCTATTAGTTTGGAGGCTATTCGGGGTGTTTCGAACTCGATATTTCTAACACTGTTTAAAGTTTTACAGTACATGCATTACTAATTGCGCCCGTGAATGTCATTAGAGCGGTACAACTTGTCTAATTGCTATAGTTCTTTTAGACAGGTTTGCGAACGTGACATTCACGTTGATGTTCTGTGCTGTGCTGTGTTTGTTGGCTGGATCGTCGTGGTGGATAGCTTGGGTGCAATGTTAGTACAGTTTAGTTTTATTTGTACATTTGGTATCGCGGGGCGATCGTCCGACATATGGAATTCCGTCACTACCTATTTGTATATTATTTGTTTAGGGCATGACCGGGTTGAGGTCGATGTCACCGTTGCACATATTTTCTTTTCTGTACTAGGATTACCCTGCGATGGAGTGCACGGATAGCCGGGTTCTAGAGGGCAACGGGTCCGCATCTCATGGCGTTGAGACGGAAGGGGCCTCATTCTAGAATTGGAGGGCTATTCGCCGCAATCGTAGGGGGTACAGGTTGACCCAAGGAGGGGTGCTCAAGTTATCGGATTCCGTGAAGTGTTAGGTGGCCCATTCACTTTGATGAAGGGGGCTGCCTCACTTCTGGTTTTGATGGGTAACTTGCCGCGCTCGTAGGGATCTAGGTTTTCATTGCATATGTTATCCACATGACTAGGGGAACGTCGGGTTTTAGTTGCGGCTCAATGGAAACCCGGGGCTCCCAGATTATCAGTATTGTTCTGTGATGCTTATTGCTTATATGTGATGTGTTTATCATGCCTAGAGTGATTATTATATATTGTTATATATATACTAGAAGATGTTGTATATGTTTTACACCCACTGTTCAGTCGAAAATATTGCACTTTTGATATTACATTTTCCTTACTTTTCTTAAATATTTAAAGGTGTTTATTCTAAATATTGAACATATTTGGATTTATCTGCAAAATACTATTTACCATATATTTATATATTATAATTAACATTATGAAGGAAAATATAGGCATTTTATATTTATATAATATTTTGGTAATTGAAAATATGCATATCATATCAAATATTCTAATCACAATTCTTAAAAAATATAATATCATATAAATGGTTAGAATAATATTTCAAAATATATGCATAATATTTTAGTAATTAAAAAATGCATAGCATACCAAATATTCTTAATCATGTTTCTTAAAGATTTATTACCATATAAAGTGAATAGCATATTAAATATTCTTAATCAGTTTCTTAAAAATTTATTACCATATAAAGTAATTAAGAAACACTTTTTAATTTAATAAATATTACTAACATTATTCATGGAGATTTTGTGCAGATTTAGCTCAGGTCAAGAGATCAAGATATTCAAAATGACAGGATCAAAAATCTGCCAATAAAATCATAAGATTTGAAAACTTGGAAAGTGGATCTTTATGGCAAGTCTAAACCTATGAGATCTAGGATTTTTAATTTGAAGGCTATATAAAGGACTGATGGCTAAAATTAAAACTCATCTCTTTTACCACAAAGCAAATCACCTTCAAAGAACAAGTGATCCACGACAGGTCCACGATTCGACGTGATAGGGCGACGTGAAAATCGACAGAGTATCTACTTCCTACGGGACAGAGATCGAGAGCAACTTCTTCCTCTTGTAATCTAAATTCATAGGAGTTGTACTTGTGAAGTTGATTAATAAAGGTAGATCATTTTGTTTAATTATTTATTTTCTGTATTATGTATGCATTATGATTTCTTTAACTATCCTTTCTTCTCTTGCACGAGTAATTCTCCGCTTGTTAGGGTTCGTAGGATTAAGGTAGATCAATAGATGATTAAAATCTTTTAACTCTTTTTACGTCCTATAAAATTTATAAACTTTATCAAAAGAATTGTTAACATCCTAATCGGGCGCGCTATCAATTCATTGGTAGTCACGACCGCTATTTGAGATTAGATTAACAATTATTTTGGTAAAGGCTAGACATGAACGGAGATCCATGTAAAGATAGGGTTTATGAGTGGGAACCCTATTCCCTCCGAAAACCCTAATTCTATATGCATCACCGTCGATCTAGTTTTAAATCTATTGAAGGATAAAAAGGGTAATTTTTAATTAATCATTCATGACCACTAAATCTTAACGAACCCTACAAGCCTTTTTCTTATATAATTTACATCCGTAATTAATTTAGATCTTAAATAAACTATCCTCTTCTCTTCGTTTATTTTATTCAACACGTCTAATATAAGATAAAAAGATTCCACGTTTCCCTGCGGACGACCCGTACTCATCTCGGCTAGATACAAGCGACAACGTTATTGATTGAGGTTTTTCTACAAACACTTTTTCACGATCAATCAAATGGCTCCGTTGCCGGGGATATGTGTATGATTTTTTTATTTTACTATTCGTGTGAATTCTTATTCGATCTATATCATAAAACAAAACAAACCGCATCTTGCATATTTAACTATTAGTGTGCACTTTTTGCGAGGGAATCTGGAGTCACTGAAGCGAGGAGATAAGGATTCAGAGACATTCATCAAGACCCAGAGAAGCAAGGGAGGCCACCGTAGCCAAAGGTTTTCAAAGAACTCTCAATTCCACAGCGGAACCACGGCAAGAAGTGCATTTTGGCGGCGGAACCACGGCGGTGTTGGTGAGTTAGGGCTTCAATTTTCTCTGGTATCTTTTATATCTCTTTCTCTCTCCTATGAAAAATCCAATAATATATTTTCTGCAGGATTCTTTGCAAAATATCGCCGCTCAAAAATCTTTTTGCGAGTTTTGTTTTGCGGTTTGTTTTTGCATATTTTAATACAGACATTAAGGGGTAAAGACCAAATTCAGATTAGGTGGGGATTTCATCACCCTTCCTAAGCCCCACAAATCACAGAACGAGCATCCGCATCAACCCTACATTAATTAAAAAATATCTAGACAAGACTCTAAAGACCGTCGCACTTAAATAGGACAGAGGAAGGTCGTGGGTAATATATCGCTTATCCGCATTACTTTTATGGTGTCTAGGCAAGTGTGTCTAAGGCAAGTGGTTATTTAATTAGGTCCGCTATTTTCGGTGATTCGTATAGTGGATACCTTCCGCTTACCTGGCACTTACCTGGCCACAAGTGTAGTAAAGAGGTGGTAGAGGATTGATCATGCGGCTTGTCCTTTGGAAGTCTAGAAGTGGTCTAGAGACTTGACCTAGGTAACCTTAGTTCTAGGGGTGTGTGTGCATTTTTTTTTGGTTTGTTTCACGTCCGACAGTTTTCAAAACAATCCAATTTTTATTTTCTCACACGCTGCCATTTGTGCTAAACCCTCTTAGTGCATGCTCGGCTGGACACGGGATTCTAGTGCCCGTCTTGTCCGCGTTTCTGCTATCGACTCTGAAGTCGGTACTTCTTCATCTTCTTTTTCCCCTCCACCCACCGCATCGATCGAGATGGACGGTTCTCCATCAGATTTTACCACCACCATCCTGCCACCACCCGTCAGTGCACAGAATCCACCACGCATCTCTCTCCAAGAAAGATGTTACCGCATGCGCGGACCCTTTCCTACCTGTCTATCTATTCCACCAGCCAATGGGGATAATTTTGAAATTAAACCCCACTTCATCAAACTGTTGCCCAAATTTCATGGGCTCGAGTTTGTATACACGTATGTTTTTATCACTAAATTCGAAAATGCATGCGTAATGATGGGTACATCACAACTTTCTGTGGATGCTATGCGCTTGCGTCTTCTCCCTTTCACCTTGTGCGGCTTAGCAGAAAAATGGCTTTATAACACTGTCGCACACTCTATTACCAATTGGGACGAATTCGTGATAGCATTCCTTAATTAATTTTACCCCAATCATAAGACCGCCCGTGTTTGGAACGAAATCAACCAGTTTACCCAGCTTCCCAATGAATCATTTTGGAAATGCTTTGAACGGTTCAAGGATCTGCTTGTCCAATGTCCTCATCACGGAATAAAGAGATGGGATTTGTGCTGAATTATATATGAGGGCATTAATCCTGTGACAAAGCAAATGCTTGAAATCATGTGTCAATGTCATTTCATGTCCAAAGACGATGGTGAAGCTTGGCAATACCTGGAAGATCTCACTGAACACACTTTGCAGTGGGAAAGCGTTAGACCACAACCATCTAAAGGAGGTGTCCATTAGCTCGATGTTTCCATCGCAGTAAAAACCAAAATGACAGCGATATAAAAGAAACTCGACGCTATAGAAAGAAAATTCTCATCAGTCTCCCTAAACCAGGTTACGCTTCCCAAAACCTTATGTGGTTGCTATTCTGACCCATCACATTTGACGGAAGAATGTCCTATGAATGCACCGTTTAAAGGTCAAGAACACACCAATGCTACTTTCAGCAGCGACCTAGAAATGATCCTTATTCTTCCACATACAATCAGGGGTGGAGGAATCATCCTAACCTTTCTTGGAACCAAAACCAAAACCAAAATCAAAACCAGTTCCAAAGAAATTACCAAAGACTTCCTCCACAGCAACAGCAACCACCACAACTGAGTCAGCACCCCTTTCAGTCACAAAATTTTCAAAATCTAGTCAACAATTCTACACCTTCTAATAATTCTTTCCAAATGACCGGTACCGATAACTCCTCGTCACTCGCACAAACTCAGGATTTATTTATGAAACATTACATCCAAATGTCGGCTGATATGAGGTCTTCTATTGATACTATAAAGAAAGACTCCGCCTCCCACGGTAAGAGTATTAAATCAATAGAAGCCCAAATTTCACAGTTGAATGCCGCGATGAGTGCAAGAGAAAAAGGGAAACTCCCATCTCAACCCCTACTGAATCCTGGACACTCACAAAATCATTATGTGAGTGCCATTACTACATTGAGATCGGGAAGAGTGCTGGATAACCGAGTGGGTGAACATGTTGATGACATTAGTGATACCAATGATACCCCATCTTCTACTTCTTCCCCTAATTCGTCTAGTCTCCCACCTACTTCCGAGCCTATTCTACGTTTCCCACTAGGTTCGAACCCTCTGCCGAGTCTCCCTAAAATGATTCCCACTCCAATTCTGGGATCGAATCCTTCCCCACAAACTTCTCCACAAATGTTGGACCTAAAACTTATTGATAAAGCTCCACTGCCAAACAGGTTAAGGGGAAACAGACCAAGTCCACAAATGGAGAATATTGTAGAAATGTTTAAGCAGGTTAACATAAATATCCTTATCCAAGATGCTATACAACAAGTTTCGGCTTATACGAAAATACTTAAGGACTTGTGCACTAGGAAGAGAAGAACTCAAGTACCAAAAAAAGTTTTCATGACGAGTAATGTAAGGACAACTTTTACCCAGCAATTACCAAAGAAACGTAAGGACCCTGGCTGTCCTATAATCTCTATTTCTATTGGAGGTAAAAATATCAATCGTGCTCTACTCGATTTAGGTGCTAGTGTTAACCTGCTTCCATATTCTGTATATGAGCAATTGGGTATCGGAGAGTTAAAACCATCGCACTGCACTCTCCAGATGGCAGATCGATCTATCACCCAACCTAGGGGTAAGTTAGAGGATGTGTTGATAAAAGTCGGGTAATTTATATTCCCTGTAGACTTCATTGTTCTAGATACACAGCCTGTAGCAAATCTACGGAGCCAAATTCTGGTGATTTTATGTCGACCCTTTTTAGCGACTTCCAACGCTGTAATAAATTGTCGAAACGACACTATGAACCTATCCTTCGGGAAGATATCAATTGAGCTTAACATTTACAAGTTGGGAAGTGAACCCTCCGAACCTCATGCTCAAATATGTTCTGTCGAAATGATGGATTTCGACAGCAGCGAATTTGAACAGCTTCATGATACTGATCTCGACTCCTTTTGTACGTTGTTGTTTGACCGTGCTATGTATTATACACATACGGACCCTTCTATTGAGCTTTCCGGGTCAACATCTAGCACTTATTATGAACTTTTTATGGAGTCTAGGTATCATCCCGTTCTTTCCGATGAGATTATTCTTCGGGGTATCGATGAAAACTTCAAAGAAATTTTCGCTGATGAACTCGCATTCTTTGCAAATACGGGAGTTGTGATGAATCAACCCCAAATCAAAGAAACACCACCCCTTCTTCTTATCAAAAACAAGAATGCAAGTAATCCATCATCATTAAATTGTCTCTACAAACAGAGATGCAAACCCTTTCCGTACCACCACTTATCTCTTTCCCACTTCTTCACGTCGATAGGTGACATGTTCTTCTACCAACCAGTGCATTATATTGATAAAATGTTTGAATGGTTGGTATTAACTTTTGATCTTTGTAAAGCTTTATATTGACCAATAACTTTACCCCCTCCCCCTCTTATAATTTTTTAAATGCTTAATATTATTTAACTCAAGTTTGGGGGGGAGAAAATTATTTTGGCTCTTGAAAATATGTTTTTACAAAATTACGGGCCAAAAATAAGTTTGGAGGAGAATTTCACTTTCATTATTTCTTGTCCCCTTTGATAACTTTTCCTCCCAAGTCTACAGGTTTTTTAGGCTTAACTGATGACATCAGTAAGGACACTACTGCAAACGGGTTTGGGGGAGGTTTGTGCTTATTTACGTGTTACTTTGCATTATACTATATATAAGCACAAAAACTTTTTTGATAATGAAAGTTAGAAAGTGCAAATTTACATATGAAAGATAGAAATAGTTTGAGAAAAGAAAGAAAGTTAGATGTTTTCTTAAATGAAACTAGTAATAAGTAGTCATGAGCCGTTGTACCAAGGGTTAGTAAGATAAAGGAAGTTACTAAATCTGAGGATAAAAATAAGTCTGAAAAATAGTCCCTATTCTTGAGGCTAAACATCTAAATATTGATACTCTACTATACGCACTTACACACATCTTGAAACTTTGGATAGTAGAGGATACCTTGAAATGCTCTTGTCTAAAAACCTTAGTATGAAGGAAAATAAAAAGAGTATAAGTGGTGAAGAAAGAAAAAAAATGAACACTGGTTTTGTAATTGCTTAAGGCTGCATAAAAAAAATATAGCGAGGGTACTTTATCACCTAGTACCTTAGGCCAACTGGTTTGGGAGCCACTGCAAAGCCTTAGGTGTTGCGAAACGAAGAATACGCCTAAATACGCGAGAACATTTTGTAATCGGTTGGTTAGTACCTCAAGAAGTATTAACGGTCGCATGAAGAATGTGTGAGCAATTTTATCGAAAATACTCACCAACTATAAAGTACTGTGGAAGATGGAAAAGAGTATGATAGCTTGAATTGAATTCTCTAAGTGTAGGGATGTCCTTTACACACACGTAAGGGTATATGATAGATGTTTGGATAAAATATAGGGAGGAAGAATAAAGGCGATGTTTTATTGAGGGATGATGTAATTTCTAACATCTTTTCATGACTATTAAGATAGGGCTCATGGCAACTGAAAAGCTAGTATAGTTGGAAACTCTTATTTTCAAGTTCTTTCTTTATTAATTTATATCTTTGTATGTAAATTTCACCATCTTCTTTTTATTATGGGATTTTTTGGGTGTAATCCGCTGAAAACCCTCAGGAGACAACACTCCTCTTACTAGGGACACCTATATGTTTAACGGCTTGTTGCACGTACTCAGTGCAATCGTGTTTGCCTACGAAAGTGTGCTCCTTAGGTTTTTCTTTTTCTTTTTCTTCTTCTCTTGAATAACTAGTTTGCTCGGGACGATCAAAATTAAGTTTGGGGGTATTTGTTCAGTCGAAAATATTGCACTTTTGATATAACATTTTCCTTACTTTTCTTTAATATTTAAAGGTGTTTATTCTAAATATAGAACATATTTGGATTTATCTGCAAAATACTATTTACCATATGTTTACATATTATAATTAACATTATGAAGGAAAATATAGGCATTTTATATTTATATAATATTTTGGTAATTGAAAATATGCATATCATATCAAATATTTTAATCACAATTCTTAAAAGATATAATATCATATAAATGGTTAGAATAATATTTCAAAATATATGCATAATATTTTAGTAATTAAAAGATGCATACCATATCAAATATTCTTAATCATGTTTCTTAAAAATTTATTACCATATAAAGTGAATAGCATATTAAATATTTTTAATCGGTTTCTTAAAGATTCATTACGATATAAAGTAATTAAGATACTCTCTTTAATTTAATAAATATTACTAACATTATTCATGGAGATTTTGTGCAGATTTAGCTCAGGTCAAGAGATCAAGATATTCAAAATGACAGGATCAAAAATCTGCTAATAAAATCATAGGATTTGAAAACTTGGAAAGTGGATCTTTATGGCAAGTCTAAACCTATGAGATCTAGGATTTTTAATTTGAAGGCTATATAAAGGACTGATGGCTAAAATTAAAACTCATCTCCTTTACCACAAAGCAAATCACCGTCAAAGAACAAGTGATCCACGACAGGTCCACGATTCGACGTGATAGGGCGACGTGAAAATCGATGGAGCATCTATTTCCTACAGGGCAGAGATCGAGAACAACTTCTTCCTCTTGTAATCTAAATTCGTAGGATTTGTACTTGTTAAGTTGATTAATAAAGGTAGATCATTTTGTTTAATTATTTATTTTCTGTATTATTTCTGCATTATGATTTCTTTAACTATCCTTTCTTATTCTATTCCCAACATGCACGAGTAATTCTCCGCTTGTTAGGGTTCGTAGGATTATGGTAGATCAATGGATGATTAAAATCTTTTAACTCTTTTTACGTCCCATAAAATTTATAAAATTTATCAAAAGAATTGTTATCATCCTAATCGGGTGCGCTATCAATTCATTGGTAGTCACGACCACGATTTGAGATTAGATTAACAATTGTTTTGGTAAAGGCTAGACATGAACGGAGATCCATGTAAAGATAGGGGTTAAGAGTGGGAACCCTATTCCCTCCGAAAACCCTAAATCTACATGCATCACCGTTGATCTAGTTTTAAATCTATTAAAGGATAAAAGGAGTAATTTTTAATTAATCATCCATGACTACTAAATCTTAACGAACATTACAAGCCTTTTTCTTATATAATTTACATCCGTAATTAATTTAGATCTTAAATAAACTATCCTCTTCTCTTCATTTATTTTATTCAACACGTCTAAAGTAAGATAAAAAGATTCCACGTTTCCCTATGAACGACCCGTACTCATCTCGGCTAGCTACAAGCGACACCGTTATTGATTGCGGTTATTTTACAAACACTTTTCCATGATCAATCACCCGCGCTAGTCCAGCCCCCGCTCTGACCTTAGTTAAGTAACCTAACGGGTGATGATGGGGCCCAGTGACGAATGCGGATGGCATATACGTACATCATATTTTTGTTCTTTTCTGGTGTGATTAATTGATGGGACTGTGTTGATTCTGATCACTGCAAGGAAAACAGACCTATATGATGTTGTTGGAACAAATTTTCAAAAGATGTTATTACAAGGACATTTTCTTTTGTTTTGCACAGCAGTATTCGGTTATGAATATCCAGCTCCTCATTCGACGAGGCAAGAGCCGAGATCCCTTCACCGGGAATGACCTCTTGGGCAGAAGTTTGCGTCAGGGTAATAACTTCACTATATTCGATTACTTTTTTTCTTTGTATCGGGATATTCAGTTAGGAATATCCTACACCTCATTCCACGAGAAAAGAGCCAAGATCCCTTCACCAGGAATGACCTCTTTAGCAAAGGTTTTCGCCACTATATATTCGTAAAGCTATCCGGTTCCTTCAACGATATTAAGTTCATTACGTTAAAGGTTTTTCGCCAAAAACTATTCGTAGCCCTCCATCATTTCAGACGGGTAGCACTTAGTATTCACGTTATGTTTGTTGGCCTCCGTCATGGCATAGTGTATGGTAGCTATTTGTTACTTTTCTTTTGCATAGACAGATGCGTTGGTTTGGGACAGTCGTACTACTATGTTGGCCTTTGTCAAGGGTATGTATGGGTGGGTTCAAATTAACCTGAACAATGACGGGTAGAACTTGACATGTGACTTATGATATGTTGGCCTTCATCAAGGTCATAAGAGCATAGGGTAGAAATTACATCGGGAGTTTCAAACATACAAGAAACTTGCTAGGCAAGCGCATACCATCTGGAGTGTGATAACTTGAGTGGATTCCATCAGGTTATCATCCGATGATAGTTGGATCCCGATTCCCACAGATGAGTTGGTTTATTCCTCGGGTGATTTTAGATGATTCCGACTAATTATTCTTTCAGGTTTGGAAGAGAATTTGAGGATACAGTGGGAGACATCCTGATTAGATAAAGTGATTAACCATTCTGATCTAGATTAGAGTGTGTTAGTTGTATGTATGCCCTAGAGGCCAGTATTGTACAGATGATGTATATTATATTGGATGCTTGGACATATATAGAGATGACTTTCTTGCTCGATATGATAGTATGCTATCTGGTTGCTCTTTATCTTAACATGTACACTTGTCTCTTTAAACTGTCTTATAGTTACATGTTGGTAAAGCCCTTAGGATGTGTACTTGACTACCTGGACTATGATGCAGATCATACTAGTGGGGACATGGTAGTCCATAGGTACATCCTTCAAGGTCCCTAGTCGTGGGTGTATCGAGACGGGGCATCGATATACCAGTGTAAACTAGCGTATACGCTTCTCGACCCATGAGATGGACGATGGATGATCCCATATCCATTGGTGTTTGACATCAGAGATGGTATACGGGTGCTCAGTGGAGACTGGGTACACTGGACGGACTCGCCGAGAACTCCCAGATGGTATTATACCTCACATCAGATGGCAGTTCTCAGGTGACACTTGTACAGGTTAGTCTGTAGACCCGAGATCGTCATAGAGTCTTGTGTGATTCCCACTATGCTTTGATCTCTACCTTACCACGTCCATGAGGGCATGCAAAATGGTGGTCTTTGGGTACAGTCGCGAGTCACATGGAGGCAATGAGCGACAGGAGAGGTTTCGTCTCTCCCGGTATTGGGGGTTGATGTTGCGCTGTGCTCGATTGGCCGTAACAGGGAAGTCCCTGGCCAGGGCTGATCAGAGATTTGCTGGTAAGTGTTACCAGTAGTTTCTCAACCCGTTATGAGCCTCACATTGGCATGACTTATCGGTTATTGGGGTCTGACGTTTACCACCCCTAGACTTGATATGCGACATATCAGACGAACAGACCGGACTGTACGATAAGTGTTACTGGTTGGATTCACAGGAGTATGAGCAGGCTAGCTCGTCGATCTTCTGATTGCTCAATACCCGGGTGGCCGTTACGTTTAGTAGACCGCTTGCGGCTTGTGGGTGCTTGATATGATCATCATCTGCTACCGGCGTATTGACGAGTCTTTAGAGTCCTACACAGGGGTTTCCTGGCTCAAGCGAAATGAAATAGGAGCGCATATGAGATATGTGCGGGACTGAGAATAATGCGAGTATGTGATACCATATTTCATTCTCGCGATGAATGTTTCGATTGGTTGTATGCGATATAACCTAGTTATCGAATCGTTGATTCGATAAATCGATACATTGTATACTAGTCGGTTATGTGCGACATGACCGGATCATTGAATCAAGTGTTGATTTAATGATTTAATGTATAATTATATATTTGATATATTACTTTGCATTAACTAGTATTGGTTCACTTTAAATGGATTTTCTCACTTGATGTTCACAAGTTGTATATGTGATATACTTTTGTGCACTTGATTGTATCATGTTTGATGATACATATACACTTGGATTTGTGTAAAGACTTAAACCATGTTTAGTGAATGGTTAGGGTTTCATATTTTCACTTAATTTTTATCTTTTCTTTTTGGAGAAATAGATAAAAGAAAACAAAATGGTTTCTTTTTATCATGAAGCTTGTTGAAGCTTCATGAAGTTTTGACCAAGTGACCATTTTGTCTTCATGCTTAACCCTAACCATTCCCACTAACCATGGTCTATTCTCTACACCTAACCAAGGTTGGAAGATGATAAGTATTGATTTTATTATTATTTTTGAGAAGAACTTATCATATTCTATCTTCTTCTTCTTCTTGATCTTCAAGAAAAAGCTTACTAGCTTTAATGGCACTTTGAGCAAAAGAGTGAGAAATCCAATTCTAAAGTGAACCCACCTCCTATTTCTTCATCCTCTACCTCTTGCCAAGTAGTTTTGGGTGTTTTCTTCACAAGTTTCAGGACTTGGTGAAGTTGGAGCTTGATCTAGTGTAGCCTCGACGTAGATCATCTTCGGCATCGTAGCCGACGACTTGTCCGCTCATTTCTCCTATGAAGCCGATGCTAGAGTCCGAGATCCGACTAGGACAGCGAAAGGATGTCTACGTGGAGCTAAGGAAGTGGAGAACCGGATCTACAAAGGTTGTAGCTTCTCACTTTTATTTAAGATGTTAACTAGCTTTACTTTTCGCCTAAAATTCTAGTTAACGATCCGTATTAGAGTTTCTCGGCACTTGTAAAATTTGAAATTGGCATGGTTGATGCCTTGTGAGACCTCTTGAGAGTGCCTAGGAACCCTACAGTGGTATCAGAGCCTAGCTAGAGCCTTAGGCGAAGTCTAGACGACGTTTGAAACCCGATCGAACCCGAAACCCTAATTTTTCCACGCTCTCTGGACTTTTTTCAAAAACTGGGTTTTTTCCAGATTAAAAATGCTTAAAAAATTCAGCAGGGAATTCTAAGAATTACGGTGCAAATTTTACCTGAAGATGTGTCAATAGTGCGGCGGAACCGCGGCAGAAGCCTGGCTTCTGCGGCGGTTCCGCGGCCAGATTGTGTGAACACCATTTTTGCACAGTAATTCTTATTTTATGATGCTGAGTTTTATGGGAATTTTTAATTTGACTCAAGAGTTGAGTGTACTGGGGTTGCATTGAGAATCGTAGATTCGATCGAATTATTAAACTTTGTCTATGTGTTTTTCCGGATAACTTTAGAATATGTTAAAAAGTTAGACCAGATATTAATACCCAACTTTTCCCCTGCCGGAAAAATTTCCAAGTGTTGGATTTTTCTGTGGTTTAAGGACGTTCTGAGTAGTGCAAGTAACGTGATGGTCCCTCTAGAAGACAACAAACCTTAACTCGATTATGTGACTGTCTTGAACTGCCCTTTGAACCTTCGGGTTTGGGGCAGTACGGCGTGCCACATGTGAGGCGTTGGCTTGACCCTTCTACGGCTGGACCGTTGGTACTGAGGCATGAAGTGAATGTCTTTGAACTTATTTCATGAGATGAACGGTTTCGGGAAAACTTGGGTGTTCGAATGTTCGATCGGAAAGTTTAATATTTTCTATTTATCCGGAATGGGATACAATAATTGGAATTCACAAACAGTTATGAGATAACTGAATGAATGTTATAAATCTAGCGGTTTAGTCTCACTTCATATTGAAAAGAGTTTTCGATAATGGGACTAAAATGCGGGATTTATAATTGTTAGGCATGTGATGTCTAAGTATTTCATTTTATTAGGCATGCGATGTCTAAAGAGGTTGCGGATTCCAACTGTTGTGGTTTTACACTTTCTTTTCTGTGACCGTAAGTGTAATATGTGATATCGCCGGTTTCGTTGCTATATGTCAACGACAATTGGGATGCGCATATTTACTTACGTTGATGACATGTGATGTTATGTGTTGCTGGATATGTTATATTGGATTGTCGTGTTTGAATAGCCGGGTTTTTTTATGTGAGATGAGTGTTTTTCATTTTCATTCATGTAAAAACTTGTATGTAATATTCTTTTATTGGGGCACTTCCAGGTTGCGGAAGATGTCACCCTTTGTATATTATTTACTTTTCCGCATTAGGATAGACCCAAGGAGGGGAACACAAGTAACCGGGTTCTAGGGTCCAGTGGGAGACCATCTCGAGGAGTCGAGTCCGGGTCTCCTAACCCTAGAATTGGTAGGGTTTCTTGCCGCTCTCGTTGGGGTCTAGGGGTGTGGGATTGGCTATTCATCACGACCGTGGAATCCGTGTTTTATACTGGCTCGTATTGAAAATACGGACGTCCTAGTATATCCAATATTTCATATGATATTTACTGCTGCGATATCTGTGATGTGATCATGTGCTGTTCTGTGATAGATACTGTATATAGTATATATGATATATTATATAGGCGTTATTTATGTTTTACACCCGCGCTAGCCCTGCCCCGCTCTGCCGTTAGTTACCTAACCTAACGGTGCACGAGGGGACATCGAGGCGAATGCGGATGGCATAAGTGTACGTCGTATTTATCTGTGATGTTTAGGTATTTAAATGATGGGATTTCATTAATGTGATTAATGAAATAAAAGAAACCAAAAGATGTTGTAGAATCAAATTTTAAATAAAATAGGTAGCTACAGTTCTTACTTTGTACAGAGGTATATGTGATATATCCCGCACCTTATTCGATAAGGAAAGGACCGAGATCCCTTCACCGGGAGTGACTCCTTTAGCAATAACTGGCAGATGCTACACACTCGGTTTGCTTTTGATTGTTTTTGAGTTTTGCTTTGCACAGCGATATATATGATATATCCCGCACCTCATTCGACGAGGAAAGGGCCGACGATCCCTTCACCGGGAGTGACCCCTTTAGCAAAACTAGAAAAAGCCTCAAAAACACTCCATTTCAAAATCATTCGATTCTACAACGATATCAAGTTCATTACGCAATAGGTTTTCAGATAAACCTGTTAGTTATATGTATGCCCTAGAGGCCATTACTGTACATTGGATGTACATAGTAGTGGATGCTGGGATATATATAGGGAGGACTTTCTTGCTCGACATGATAGTATGCTATCTGGTTGATCTTTACCTTAACGTGTACACTGATTGTCTCTCTGTTACATGTTGGTAAAGCCCTTAGGATGTGTACTTGACTACCTGGACTATGATACGGATCATACTAGTGGGGACATGGTAGTCCATAAGTACATCCTTCAAGGTCCCTAGTCGTAGGTATATCGAGACAGGGCATCGATATACCAGAGTAGACTAGCGTATACCTTCTCGACCCATACAGATGGGCGATGGATGATCCCATATCCATTGGTGTTTGACATCAGAGATGATATACGGGTGCTCAGTGGAGACTGGGTACACTGGACGGACTCGCCGAGAACTCCTAGATGGTATTATACCTTACGTCAGATGGCAGTTCTCTGGTGACACTGGTACAGAGTAGTCTGTTGACCCGAGATCGTCATAGAGTCTTGTGTGGTTCCCACTGTGCTTTGATTTTCACCTTACCACGTCCAAGAGGGCGTGCAAAACGGTGGTTTTTGGGTACAGTCCCGAATCACATGGAGGCAATGAGCGATAGGAGGGGATTCGTCTCTCCCGGTATAGGGGGTTGATGTTGCGCTGTGTTCGATTGGCTATAACCGGAAATCCCTGGCCAGGGTTGCTGAGATTTACTGGTAAGTGTTACCTGTAGTTTCTCGAACTGTTATAGGCCTCATATCGACACGACTTATCGAGCTACTGGGGTCTGACGTTTACCACCCCTAGGCGAGATATGCGACATATCAGACGACGAGACCGGACTGTACGGTAAGTGTTACTGATTGGATTCACAGGAGTATGAGCGGGCTTGCTCGTCGATCTTCTGATCGCTCAATACCCGGGTGGCCGTTACGTTTAGCAGACCGCTTGCGGCTTGTGGGTGTTTGATATGATCATCACCTGCTGCCGGCGTATTGACGAGTCTTTAGAGTCCTACACAGAGGTTTCCTGGCTCAAGCGAAACAAAATAGGAGCGCATATGAGATATGTGCGGGACCGAGAATAATGCATGTATGTGATACCGTATTTCATTCTCGCGATGAATGTATCGGAATGGTTGTATGCGATATAACCTAGTTATCGAATCAAGGATTGATTCGATAAGTCGATACATTGGATATTAGTCGGTTATATGCGATATGACCGGATCGTTAAATCAAGTGTTGATTTAATGATTTAATGCATAATTATATATTTGATATATTACTTTGCATTAACTAGTATTGGTTCATTTTAAATGGATTTTCTCACTTGCATTGCACAAGTTGTATATGTGATATACTTTTGTGCACTTGATTGTATCATGTTTGATGATACATGTTTACTTGGGTTTGTGTAAAGATTAAACCATGGTTATATGAATGGTTAGGGTTTTCTTTTCTTATTCATTTATTTATTTATTTATTCTTTTTGGAAAATAAATGGCATAATGAGAAAAATGATGGCTTTCTTTGTTTGCATCTTGAAGTTTCATGAAGCTTTGACTAAGTGACCATTTTGTCTCATGCTTAACCCTAACCACTCCATCTAACCTTAGTTAAATCTCTACACTAAACCATGGTTTGTATATGATAAGAATTGATTTTTCTTTTCTATTTTATAATTCTTATCATATCATTATCTTCATCTTCTTCTTCTTCTTCAAGAAGAAAAAGCTAGCTACCATCAATGGCAACTAGTGAAAATGAGTGAGAAATCCAATTCTAAAGTGAACCCACCTCCTATTTCTTCATCCTCTACCTCTTGCCAAGTAGTATAGGGTGTTTTCTTCACAAGTTTCATGACTTGGTGAAGTGGGAGCTTGATCTTGTGATGCCTCGACGTAGATCATCTTCGGCATCGTTGTCGATGACCTAGCCCGTCCATTTCTCCGATGAAGCCGACGCTAGAGCCCGGGATTAGATTTGGAAAGCAAGGGGACTTCATCATGGAGCTATGGAGGTGGAGAACCGGATCTACAAAGGTTGTATTTCCGTTCACTTAGTTAAACTGTTAACTAGCTTCTTGTTTCGCCTAAAATTCTAGTTAACGATCCGTATTAGAGTTTCTCGGCACTTGTAAAATTTGAAATTGGCATGGTTGATGCCTTGTGAGAACTCTTGAGAGTGCCTAGGATCCCTACAGTGGTATCAGAGCCTGGCTAGAGCCTTAGGCGATGCTTAGACGATGTTAGAAACCCGATCGAACCGAAACCCTAAACCCAAAATTGCTCTCTGTACTTTTTTCAAAAACTGGGTTTTTTCCAGATTAAAAATTGCTAAAAAATTCAGCAGGGAATTCTAAGAATTACGGTGCAAAATTTGACTCATGATATGTTAATAGTGCGGCGGAACCGCGGCAGAAGCATGGCTTCTGCGGTGGTTCCGCGGCCAAATGATGAGAGTTGCCTGTAATTTTTGCACAGTAATTCATTTTTCCAGGTGCTCTATTTTCTGGGAATTTTTAATATTTATTCAAGAGTTGAATATTCTGGGTTGCATTGGGAGTTCGTAGATTCGATCGGATTATCAGATTTCGTCTATGTGTTTTTTTCCGGATATTTTAGAATATGTTAAAAAGTTCGACCGGATATAAATACCCAATTTTTCCCCTGTCGGGAAATTTCCAAGTGTTGGATTTTTCCGTAGTTTAACGACGTTCTAAGTAGTGCAAGTAACGCGATGTTCCTTCTAGAAGACAACAAACCTTAACTCGATTATGTGACCGTCTTGAACTGCCCTTTGAACCTTAGGGTTTGGGGCAGTACAGCGTGCCACATGTGAGGCGTTGGCTTGACCCTTCTACGGTTGGACCGTTGGTACTGAGGCATGAAGTGAATGTTTTAAAACTTATTTCATGTGTTGATTTGTATCGGGAAAACTTGGGTGTTCGATTGTTCGATTGGAAAGTTTAACATTTTCTATTTATCCGGAATGTGATACAATAATTGGAATTCACAATAAGTTATGAGATAACTGAATGAATGTTATAAATCTAGCGGTTTAGTCTCACTTGATCGGTTGCCACGGAATTTTGATGTGATCAAAAGTCCGTCGCAATCACGTAGCGTACGCGGATACTCGCCGGGTAAACTTAATAGACAGCCTCACTCCATAGCCCCGACCAAGTGACTGTAGGAGAACCCCGTCGCCGAAAGCATCCGTTCGGGTGCTCGCGGCAGCGGTGTTCCGCCTTGGTGCACTTCGTCGACGGCGTCGGGGGTGCGGCCGCCTACTAAAGTTTGCGACGAGCATTCGATCAGGATGTCGGGAATCTTGTTGAATTGCCCGACTTGATATTGAAAAGAGTTTTCGATAATGAGACTAAAATGCGGGGTTTATAATTGTTAGGAATGTGATGTCTAAGGAATTCATTTGATTAGGCATGCGATGTCTATGTAGGTTGCGGATTCCAACTGTTGTAGTTTTACACTTTCTTTTCTGTGACCGTAAGTGTAATATGTGATATCACCGGTTTCGTTGCTATATGTCAACGACAATTGGGATGGACATATTTAGTTACGTTGATGACATGTGATGTTATGTGTTGCTGGATATGTTATATTGGATCGTCGTGTTTGAATAGCCGGGGGTTTTTATGTGAGATGAGTGTTTTTCATTTTCATTCATATAAAAACTTGTACGTAATATTCTTTTATTTGGGGCACTTCTAGGTTGCGGAAGATGTCACCCTTTGTATATTATTTAATTTTCCGCACTAGGATAGACCCAAGGAGGAGGGCACAAGTAACCGGGTTCTGGAGTCCAGTAGGAGACCAACTCGAGGAGTCGAGTCCAGGTCTCCTAACTCTAGAATTGGTAGGGTTGCTTGCCGCTCTCGTAGGGGTCTAGGGGTGTGGGTTTGGCTATTCATCGCGACCGTGGAATCCGTGTTTTATACTGGCTCATACTAAAACACGGACGTCCTAGTATATCCAATATTTCATATATGTTTCTTCTGCTGCGATATCTGTGATGTGATCATGTGATATGTTCTGTGATGGATACAGCATATAGTATATATGATATATTATATAGACGTTACTTATGTTTTACACCCGCGCTAGCCCTGCCCCACTCTGTCGTTAGTTACCTAACCTAACGGTGCACGAGGGGACATCGAGGCGAATGCGGATGGCATAAGTGTACGTCGTATTTATCTGTGATGTTTAGGTACTTAAATGATGGGACTTCATTAATGTGATTAATGAAAGTAAAAAGAAACCTAAGATGTTGTAGAATTGAATTTCAAAAAATAAAACAGGTAGCTACAGTTCTTGCTTTGCACAGCGGTATATATGATATATCCTGCACCTTATTCGATGAGGAAAGGACCGAGATCCCTTCATCGGGAGTGACTCCTTTAGCAATAACTGGCAGATGCTACACACTCGGTTTGTCTTTTGATTGCTTTTAAAGAGTTTTTGCTTTGCACAGTGATATATATGATATATCCCGCACCTCATTCGACGAGGAAAGGACCGACGATCCCTTCACCGGGAGTGACTCCTTTAGCAAAACTAGAAAAGCCTCAAAAACACTCCATTTTAAAATCATTTGATTCTACAACGGTATCAAGTTCATTACGCAATAGGTTTTCAGAAAAACCTGTCGTAGCCCTCCGTCATTTCAGATAAGTAGTAGTTAGTATTCGTGCTGCGTTTGTTGGCCTTTGTCAAGGCGCAGTGTGCGGTAGCTAACTGGTGCTTATCTGCTTATGCATATGATGCAGATTGGGTTAGGGTAGTCGTGCGACCTTGTTGGCCTTTGTCAAGGGTCATGCGGGTGGGTTTGATTCAATCAGGAAATGACGGGTTGAACTTGACTAGCATCCTATGGTTTGTTGACATTTGTCAAGGTCATAGGAGGTTAGGGGCAAAATATTATCAGGAATATCAAGTGTTGAAATTTGCAATGAGATTGCATACCTTCTATGAGATAGTTGGATCCCGATACCCGCTGCGAGTAATTGTTACTCCTGGGAGAGTTTTACACATTACAATTAGCCGATCAAGTAGGTGTCTAGAAAGGTGTCAACGGGGTTACGCCTCTGGAAAACGAGGTTTACATTAATTAGGTTCGTACGAAAGCATGGGAGACCTCCCTCAAAGTACCGACACTGGCCTGGCTGAAAGATTGGCGAACTTGTAGTGTGTAATTAATCCTGGCTAGTCTTTCCTTTTAGGGTTTGAAGGAAGATTTGATAAAAAGCAGTGGGAGCCATCCTGATTAGATAAAATAATAACCAATCTGATCTTGCAAGAGCGCACGCTGAGTGTTTTCTTCTCTCTCTCTCCAGGTAGCGACCATATCACGCCTTAATCAAGATAATAATACGGATATTTGACCGAACCCGCTTGTTATACTGTGCTGGGGAACGTTGGTCCCGTTCCAACTTATACTTGTTATAAGACCGAGCAGGAAATAGGGGATTACCAGAATTCTCGTGCCGCCCAAACGAAGAGAGTGCATGCTGATGCATCATCTTCGGGTGTGTTCATTACAGAGAACTGTTTCTCAGTATCCTTTACATCCTGGGTATGTGATACCAGATTAGGATCCCAGATATGTAATATGTTGCATAGGGCTACAGAAAGGTAAAGAACTGAGAACGGGTGATAAGTTTCATGAGGCAGAAAACGGGGCAAGTGTTGCAGCCAAGTCTGTTGGTCACTGTCACCCTGTATTCCAAATACATTGATTCTGAACGAATGTTATTAGATACCGAACCTGATATACAAAATCATATCAGTCTCTTTATTAGTAAAGAAATGATAAAATTTTGTATTGTTGGATAATGTTTTGAACATTTCCTATATCAAAAGTTGATCGGTTCAGGCACGTTATCTAAAAGCATTGATGTTCTAAATCAAACTACAGTTCTTAGTATACAGAACACACACAAGAGGAAGAGTTCAGAAATGAACAAATCCTTCTTGAGGCATTGTAGACTAGGTCATATCAATGCGATCCGACTAGCTGAAGTTACATTTTAGATGCAAATTTAAATCAGTTTGAATTTACATCTTGTGAAACTTGCCAGTCATGTCACAAAGATATAATGACACCAGCTCTGTTTATTGGAAACAGAGAAAGAGTTAGTAAACTCTTGGGATAATACATGTTGATGTATAAAGGTCCCCTGTCTACACATGCCAAGACTGGTTCTTTGTACTTCATTGCATTCTCTGATAATCTCTCAAGATTCAGACATATGTTCCTGTTGAAACATAAGTCCGAACCTTTTGAGATATTCACGGAATATAAGTTAGAAGTAGAGAACCAAAATAAGGGTATGAGTATTATGTCCTTTGATGTGATCAAGGAGGAGAATACTTGAGCACGGAATTCTTGGACTATTCTAAAGGAGAATGAGATTCTCTCTCAGCATTACTCCTCCGGATACACCATAGCACGATGGTATATCGGGGCGGAGCAGTTGCACCCTATATGATAAGGTGTGCTCTATGATGAGTACTACTGAGTTACCTATTTTCTTTTTGGGAGTTATGCACTTGAGAAGCTGCATACCTATTGAATAGGGTTCAAATCAAATCAGTTTCGTACCACTTCATATTTGATATGATAAGGGAAGAGCCCATATCTTAAGTTGGTTAAGATTTGGGGTTGTCCGGGCTATATCTAAAAGATAATCCGGACAAACTCGAAGCAAGGTCTGTTATGTAGAACTAGAAATGTTCCAGCTATACAAACAATAGCAGATGATTTGGTAGAACCAAAGAATTCAGTAGATTACCCACGAACCTCAGCCTCTCCGCCGATCTAGTAAGGTTCCTCACCCGCCTGAGAGATACTTCGGTTACTCTATGACAGTGGGAGCAAGGATTGCATCATGAGATGATGACCCAAATAGTTTCGACCTGGCCATCAGGAGTGAGATTCTGTAAGAATGGCTGGATGCTTAGCGATCTGAGATGGAATCCATGTACACCAACAAAGTATGGACTTTGGTTGCTATATCTGAAGGGTTAAATCCCCATCAGGAGCAAGTATATCTTGAGAAGATTACTTGGTGTAGATGGAAAAGTTGAGACTTTCAAAGCTTGACTTGTTAAAGCTTTTCGTCATCGACCAGGCGTGGATAATGATGAAACCTTTTCAAGTGGCTATGCTTAAGTCCATCCAGATACTACTTGCCACGGCTACATACCATGACTACGATATTTGGCGGTTGGGTGTCATGACTGCTTTTCTAAATAATGTTTTAGAAGAGAGAGTTTATAAGTACACAGCCAGAGGGCTTCGTAGACAGTGGGAGCAGTGGAAACGTGTACAAGATGCTTTATAGGATAAAGCAGGTATCGCGGAGTTGGAACATCTGTTTTGATGTGTTAGTCAAAGAGTTTGACATCATCAAAATGGTAGATGAACCTTGTATAAACAAAAAGGTAGTAGGGAGTATGGTGGCGATCCTCATAGAGTACGTGGATGACATACTCTTGATAAGAAAGGAGTTTCCTATGCTACGCTCGATCAATCTCCGCTTATCACAAAGATTCTCCATATAGGATCAAAGTGATACCTCCTAAATCCTGGGTTTTGGATCTATGAGATAGATCTAAATGGATGTTAGGATTCTCACTAGTTGTAGTGAGATGGTATCAATCGATCCTTGGGAGAATCACTGGAAGGGTTCCTGGGTGATGAGGACGACTGAATGTCAGTTGCAGGCATTGTCTTTACCCTCAGTAAAGGGACGGTATGTTGGAAGAGTTCCAAGCTAGATACCGTGGCATAGTAGACGATAAAGGCAGGATACATCGCTACTTCAGATGCTACCAAAGAGGCTGTTTGGGTGTATATTAGTTCATGAGATGAACTTCGTTCCTACCATTGTGAGACAATGGAGTTGTGGCTTATGCCAAGAAACGTCCGTCCCATCAGTGATCCAGACATATTCTAAGGCAGTGCCACCTGATCATGGAGATAGTTGATCTCCAGGGTAATCAAGGTTAGGAGAGAAGACTCAGAGGACAACACGGCGGATCCACTCACAAAGGCCTTTTCCCAGAGAGAGACTTTTATGGGATGGTTGAGTATGAGATGCTACAACCACTGCTATCAGATAGCCTTAGTGCAAGTGGAAGATTGTTAGTTATATGTATGCCCTAGAGGCCATTACTGTACATTGGATGTACATAGTAGTGGATGCTGGGATATATATAGGGAGGACTTTCTTGCTCGACATGATAGTATGCTATCTGGTTGATCTTTACCTTAACGTGTACACTGATTGTCTCTCTGTTACATGTTGGTAAAGCCCTTAGGATGTGTACTTGACTACCTGGACTATGATGCGGATCATATTAGTGGGGACATGGTAGTCCATAAGTACATCCTTCAAGGTCCCTAGTCGTGGGTATATCGAGACAGGGCATCGATATACCAGAGTAGACTAGCGTATACCTTCTCGACCCATACAGATGGGCGATGGATGATCCCATATCCATTGGTGTTTGACATCAGAGATGATATACGGGTGCTCAGTGGAGACTGGGTACACTGGACGGACTCGCCGAGAACTCCTAGATGGTATTATACCTTACGTCAGATGGCAGTTCTCTGGTGACACTGGTACAGAGTAGTCTGTTGACCCGAGATCGTCATAGAGTCTTGTGTGGTTCCCACTGTGCTTTGATTTCCACCTTACCACGTCCAAGAGGGCATGCAAAACGGTGGTTTTTGGGTACAGTCCCGAATCACATGGAGGCAATGAGCGATAGGAGGGGATTCGTCTCTCCCGGTATAGGGGGTTGATGTTGCGCTGTGTTCGATTGGCTATAACCGGAAATCCCTGGCCAGGGTTGCTGAGATTTACTGGTAAGTGTTACCTGTAGTTTCTCGAACTGTTATAGGCCTCATATCAACACGACTTATCGAGCTACTAGGGTCTGACGTTTACCACCCCTAGGCGAGATATGCGACATATCAGACGACGAGACCGGACTGTACGGTAAGTGTTACTGATTGGATTCACAGGAGTATGAGCGGGCTTGCTCGTCAATCTTCTGATCGCTCAATACCCGGGTGGCCGTTACGTTTAGCAGGCCGCTTGCGGCTTGTGGGTGTTTGATATGATCATCACCTCTGCCGGCGTATTGACGAGTCTTTAGAGTCCTACACAGAGGTTTCCTGGCTCAAGCGAAACGAAATAGGAGCGCATATGAGATATGTGCGGGACCGAGAATAATGCGTGTATGTGATACCGTATTTCATTCTCGCGATGAATGTATCGAATGGTTGTATGCGATATAACCTAGTTATCGAATCAAGGATTGATTCGATAAGTCGATACATTGGATATTAGTCGGTTATATGCGATATGACCGGATCGTTAAATCAAGTGTTGATTTAATGATTTAATGCATAATTATATATTTGATATATTACTTTGCATTAACTAGTATTGGTTCATTTTAAATGGATTTTCTCACTTGCATTGCACAAGTTGTATATGTGATATACTTTTGTGCACTTGATTGTATCATGTTTGATGATACATGTTTACTTGGGTTTGTGTAAAGATTAAACCATGGTTATATGAATGGTTAGGGTTTTCTTTTCTTATTCATTTATTTATTTATTTATTCTTTTTGGAAAATAAATGGCATAATGAGAAAAATGGTGGCTTTCTTTGTTTGCATCTTGAAGCTTCATGAAGCTTTGACTAAGTGACCATTTTGTCTCATGCTTAACCATAACCACTCCATCTAACCTTAGTTAAATCTCTACACTAAACCATGGTTTGTATATGATAAGAATTGATTTTTCTTTTCTATTTTATAATTCTTATCATATCATTATCTTCATCTTCTTCTTCTTCAAGAAGAAAAAGCTAGCTACCATCAATGGCAACTAGTGAAAATGAGTGAGAAATCCAATTCTAAAGTGAACCCACCTCCTATTTCTTCATCCTCTACCTCTTGCCAAGTAGTATAGGGTGTTTTCTTCACAAGTTTCATGGCTTGGTGAAGTGGGAGCTTGATCTTGTGATGCCTCGACGTAGATCATCTTCGGCATCGTTGTCGATGACCTAGCCCGCCCATTTCTCCGATGAAGCCGACGCTAGAGCCCGGGATTGGATTTGGACAGCAAGGGGACTTCATCATGGAGCTATGGAGGTGGAGAACCGGATCTACAAAGGTTGTATTTCCGTTCACTTAGTTAAACTGTTAACTAGCTTCTTGTTTCGCCTAAAATTCTAGTTAACGGTCCGTATTAGAGTTTCTCGGCACTTGTAAAATTTGAAATTGGCATGGTTGATACCTTGTGAGACCTCTTGAGAGTGCCTAGGATCCCTACAAAGCCTATCGTAGCCCTCCGTCATTTCAGATAAATCCTACTTAGTATTCGTGCTATGTTTGTTGGCCTGCGTCAAGGCGTAGTGTGCGGTAGCTAACTAGTATTTATCTGTTAATGCATGTGATGCAGATTAGATTAGGGTAGTCGTGCGACTTTGTTGGCCTGCGTCAAGGGTCGTACGGGTGGGTTTAATTCAATCAAGAAATGACGGGTTGAACTTGACTAGCGCACTATGGTTTGTTGGCCTGCGTCAAGGTCATAGCACGCTAGGGGCAAAATATTATCGGGAATTTCAAGTGTTGAAATTTGCAATGAGATTGCATACCTTCTATGAGATAGTTGGATCCCGATACCCATTGCGAGTAAGAGATACTCCTGGGAGAGTTTTACACATTACAATTAGCCGATCAAGTAGGTGTCTAGAAAGGTGTCAACGGGGTTACGCCTCTGGGAAAACGAGGTTTACTCTATTTAGGTCTGTGCGAAAGCACGGGGAACCTCCCTCAAATTACCGACACTGGCCTGGCTGAAAGATTGGCGAAGTTGTAGGGTGTAATTAATCCCGGCTAGTCTTTCCTTTTAGGGTTTGAAGGAAGATTTGATAAAAACCAGTGGGAGCCATCCTGATTAGATAAGATAATAACCAATCTGATCTTGCAAGAGCATACGCTAAAGTGTTTTCTTCTCTCTCTCTCCAGGTAGCGACCATGTCATGCCCTAATAAAGATAATAATATGGATGTATTGACTGAACCCGCATGTTATACTGTGCTGGGGAACGTTGGTTCTGTTCTTTCTTATAAGAGTTATGGGAATGAACAGGACATAGGGGAATACCAGGATTCCCATGCCACCCGAATGAAGAAAGTACATGTTGATGCATTTTCTTCGGGTGTGTTCGTTACAGAGAACTGTTTCTCCATTTGCTCTACGTCCTGGGTATTAGATACCGGGTCAGGATCCCATATATGTAATCAGTTACATGGGCTAAGGAAAGGTAGAGAACTTGGAGAAGGTGATAAAGACATAAGAGTTAGAAATGGTGCAATAGTTGCAGCTAAGACTGTCGGGGAATATCACCTTGCATTACCAACTGGTAATACATTGGTTCTGAACGAATGCTATTACATGCCGAACCTGATATGCAACATTATATCGGTTTCTTTGTTGAGTAAAGAGGGATATAATTTTGTAATACAGGACAATGTTATGAACATTTTCCGTAACCAAAAGTTGGTTGGATCAGGCACGTTGTGCAATGGCATTTATGTTCTAAATCAATCAATAGTTCTGAGAAGAACAAACACACACAAGAGGAAGAGTTCAGAACTGAACGAATCCTTCTTGTGGCATTGTAGACTGGGTCACATCAATGCGACACGACTGGCTAAGTTGCATAAGGATGGATATTTGGATCCGTTTGAATTTTCTTCTTATGACACTTGCCAGTCATGTCTCAAAGGCAAGATGACCAAAACTCCGTTTACGGGACACGGAGAAAGAGTTACTGAACTCTTAGGACTGATACATAGTGATGTATGCGGTCCTATGTCTACACATGCCAGGGATGGTTCTTCATACTTCATTACATTCACTGACGATCTCTCTAGGTTCGGGTATGTGTTCCTGATGAAACACAAATCAGAAGCTTTTGAGAAATTTAGAGAATATAAACAAGAAGTTGAGAACCAAACCAGAAAAAGTATTAAAATCCTACGATCTGATCGAGGAGGTGAATACTTGAGCAATGAATTCCTGGACTTCCTAAAAGAGAATGGGATTCTCTCTCAGCTGACTCCTCCATATACACCACAGCACAACGGTGTATCAGAACGGAGGAACCGCACCCTATTAGATATGGTGCGCTCTATGATGAGCACGGCTGAGTTACCTATTTCCTTCTGGGGATATGCACTGGAAACAGCTGCAGACCTATTGAATATGGTTCCCACCAAAACCGTGCCAACCACTCCATATGAGATATGGAAAGGAAAGAGACCATGTCTTAATTATGTTAAGATATGGGGTTGTCCGGCATATGTAAAAACGCAAAAATCCGGACAAACTCGCGGCAAGGTCCATTCTGTGTAAGTTTATTGGATATCCCAAACATTCGCGCGGGTATATCTTTTACCACACCGAGGAACAAAAGGTGTTTGTTTCTCGACATGCCACCTTTTTAGAAAAGGAATTTCTTGATAAAGAGATTAGTGGCAAGGAGGTAGAACTGGAAGAGGTTCCAGCATTACAGACTACGACAGAAGACTTGGTTGAACCAGAGGATTCAGTAGTTCCTGATGAACCTCAGCCTCTCCGCCGATCTAGTAGGGTTCCTCGCCAACCTGTGAGATACTACGGTTTTCTCATGGATGGTGGCAGCGAGGATTGCATCACGGAGGATGATGACCCAACTAGCTTCAAGCAGGCCATCACGAGTGGGGACTCAGTGAAATGGCTGGATGCTATGCGGTCCGAGATGGAATCCATGTACACCAACAAAGTATGGACTTTGGAAGTTGCTCCTGAAGGGGTAAAACCCATCGGGAGCAAGTGGATCTTCAAGAAAAAACTTGGTGTAGATGGGAAAGTGGAGACTTTCAAAACTAGACCTGTTGCAAAAGGTTTTCGTCAAAGACAGGTGTGGACTATGACGAAACCTTTTCTCCAGTGGCTATGCTTAAATCCATCCGGATCATGCTTGCCATCGCTGCATATCATGACTACGAAATCTGGCAAATGGATGTTAAGACCGCCTTTCTAAATAGTGATTTAGAAGAGTGCATGTACATGACTCAGCCAGAGGGCTTCGTAGACAGTGGGAGCAGCGGGAAGGTGTGCAAGCTGCTTAAATCCATTTATGGATTAAAGCAAGCATCGCGGAGTTGGAACATCTGCTTTGACGTCGTTATCAAAGAGTTTGATTTCGTCAAAAACGCAGATGAACCTTGTATTTACAAGAAGGTGGCAGAGAGTAAGGTTGTCTTCCTCGTATTATACGTAGACGACATACTCTTGATAGGAAATGATATTCCTATGCTGCAATCAGTCAAGCTCTTCTTATCACAAAGATTCTCAATGAAAGATCTTGGTGATGCCTCCTGCATATTGGGAATCAGGATCTATAGAGATAGATCCAAACGGATACTGGGATTGTCCCAATCCAGGTACATTGACACCATACTAAAGAGGTTTAGTATGGAAGAATTCAAGCGTAGGAACTTGCCCACGATCTCTGGAGTCACTCTCTCCAAAGAGATGTCTCCCAAGACTGATATGGAGAGAGCTCGCATGCAAGGGATACCCTATGCTTCGGCTGTAGGCTCTATCATGTACGCGATGCTATGTACCAGACCCGATGTAGCATACTCACTAAGTGTAGTGAGCAGGTATCAAACTGATCCTGGAAAGAGTCACTGGACAGCTGTGAAGAGCATTCTCAAGTACTTGCGAAGGACTAAAGAGATGCTCTTGGTGTATGGTAACGGAGAACTCCAAGTGGAGTCCTTTACCGATTCGAGCTTCCAGACTGATAAGGACGACTCTAAGTCGCAGTCGGGATTTGTCTTTACCCTTTACGGAGGGGCGGTTAGCTGGAAGAGTTCCAAGCAGGAAACCGTGGCAGACTCGACAATGGAGGCTGAATACATCGCTGCCAACGATGCTGCCAAAGATGCTGTCTGGATCAAGAAGTTCATTACTGAACTTGGAGTAGTTCCATCCATTGAGCATCCAATACCTTTGTATTGCGATAACAATGGAGCGGTGGCTTTGGCCAAGGAACCTAGGTCCCATCAACGATCCAGGAATATTCTGAGGCGGTATCACCTGATCCGGGAGATAGTTGATCGCCGGGAGATCGAGGTCAGGAGGGTTGACACGAAGAACAACACGGCGGATCCACTCACGAAGGCCATTCCCCGGATACAGTTTGAGAGACTCTTCGGGATGCTCGGTATGCGATACTACAGCAGCTGGCCCTAGTGCAAGTGGGAGATTGTTAGTTGTATGTATGCCCTAGAGGCCAGTATTGTACAGATGATGTATATTATATTGGATGCTTGGACATATATAGAGATGACTTTCTTGCTCGATATGATAGTATGCTATCTGGTTGCTCTTTATCTTAACATGTACACTTGTCTCTTTAAACTGTCTTATAGTTACATGTTGGTAAAGCCCTTAGGATGTGTACTTGACTACCTGGACTATCATGCAGATCATACTAGTGGGGACATGGTAGTCCATAGGTACATCCTTCAAGGTCCCTAGTCGTGGGTGTATCGAGACGGGGCATCGATATACCAGTGTAGACTAGCGTATACGCTTCTCGACCCATGAGATGGGCGATGGATGATCCCATATCCATTGGTGTTTGACATCAGAGATGGTATACGGGTGCTCAGTGGAGACTGGGTATGTAGGGTTCCTAGGCATCCTAATGAGGTCTCACAAGGCATCAACCATGCCAATTTCAAATTTTACGGTGCCGGGAAACCCTAAACTACGGATCGTTTGCTAGAAATCTAGGCGAAAAGTAAACTAGTTAACAATTAACTATGAGAATACGGATATACAACCTTTGTAGATCCGGTGCTCCACCTCCATAGCTCCGCAACGAAGTCCTCTCCGCTGTCCAAAAAAAATCCGGGCTCTAGCGTCGACTTCATCGGAGAATAAGCGAGCTAGGTCGTCGATGTCCATGCCGAAGATGATCTACGTCGAGGCATCGCTAAATCAAGCTCCGGCTTCACCAAGTCAAGAAACTTGTGAAGAAAACACACTCTACTACTTGGCAAGAGGTAGAGGATGAAGAAATAGGAAGTGGGTAGACTTTATAATTGGATTTCTCACTTTTATCATCAATCACCATTGATGACCTTGCTTTCTTCACTTGAAGAAAAATGAGGAAGAAGAAGATAATAGTTATGATAAGTTGAATTAAAAAAGAAAAGAATATCCAAACTTATCATAATCCTAACTATGGTTATGTGTAGAGAATTGACCAAGGTTAGTTTAATGGTTAGGGTTAAGAATGAGATAAGAATGGTTACAAAGTCAAAGCTTCATGAAGCTTCAACTAAACTCCAAAACTAGCAACCATTCTTTTCTCATCTATTCAAAATAAATAAATAAATGAATAAGTAAGAAAAGAAAACCCTAATCATTAGTTTAACCATGGCTTAATTCATTACACTTAACTATAGTTAAACATGCATCATCAAACATGATACAAACAAGTGCACAAAAGTATATCGCATATACAATGCGCACATCTGAGTGAGAAAATCCATCTTAAGTGAACCGATACTAGTTAATGCAAAGTAATATATCAAATATATAATTATGCATTAAATCATTAAATCAACACTTGATTTAACGATCCGGTCATATCGCATATAACCGACTAGTATACAATATATCGGCTTATCGAATCAACGCTTGAATCGATAACTAGGTTATATCGCATACAACCATTCGATACATTTATCGCGAGAATAGAATACGGTATCACATACACGCATTATTCTCGGTCCCGCACATATCTCATATGCGCTCCTATTTCGTTTCGCTTGAGCCAGGAAACCTCTGTGTAGGACTCTAAAGACTCGTCAATACGCCGACAGCAGATGATGATCATATCAAACACCCACAAGCCGCAAGCGGTCTGCTAAACGTAACGGCCACCCGGGTATTGAGCGATCTGAAGATCGACGAGCAAGCCCGCTCACACTCCAGTGAATCCGACCAGTAACACTACCGTACAGTCCGGTCTGATCGTCTGATATGTCGCATATCTCGCCTAGGGGTGGTAAACGTCAGACCCCAATAGCTCGATAAGTCGTGTCGATATGAGGTCTATAACAATTCGAGAAACTACTGGTAACACTTACCAGTAAATCTCAGCAACCCTGGCCAAGGATTTCCTGTTATAGCCAATCGAACACAGCGCAACATCAACCCCCTATACCGGGAGAGACGAATCCCCTCCTATCGCTCATTGCCTCCATGTGACTCGGGACTGTACCCAAAAACCACCGTTTTGCACGCCCTCTTGGACGTGGTAAGATGGAAATCAAAGCACAGTGGGAACCACACAAGACTCTATGACGATCTCGGGTCAACAGACTACTCTGTACCAGTGTCACCAGAGAACTGCCATCTGACGTGAGGTATAATACCATCTGGGAGTTCTCGGCGAGTCCGTCCAGTGTACCCAGTCTCTACTGAGCACCCGTATATCATCTCCGATGTCAAACACCAATGGATATGGGATCATCCATCGCCTATCTGTATGGGTCGAGAAGGTACACGCTAGTCTACTCTGGTATATCGATGCCCCGTCTCGATACACCCACGACTAGGGACTTTGAAGGATGTACTTATGGACTACCATGTCCCCACTAGTATGATCCGCATCATAGTCCAGGTAGTCAAGTACAGATCCTAAGGGCTTTACCAACATGTAACAGGGAGACAATCAGTGTACACGTTAAGGTAAAGATCAACCAGATAGCATACTATCATGTCGAGCAAGAAAGTCCTCCCTATATATGTCCCAGCATCCACTACAATATACATCCTATGTATAGTAATGGCCTCTAGGGCATACATATAACTAACAATCTCCCAATTGCACTAGGGCCATCTGATAGCAGTGGTTGCTGTATCTCATACTGAACCATCCCATAAAAGTCTCTCTCTGGGAACAGGCCTTTGTGAGTGGATCCGCTGTGTTGTCCTCTTAATCTACTCTCCTAAGCTCGATCACCCTAGAGATCAACTATCTCCATGATCAGGCGATACTGCCTTAGAATAAGTCTGGATCACTGATGGGACCGGCGTTCCTCGGCATAAGCCACAACTCCATTGTCACACAATGGCAGGAACATAGTTCATCTTATGAACCAATATATACCCAAACAGGCTCTTTGGTAGTATCTTAAGAAGCGATGTATCCTGCCTTTATCGTCTAGTATGTCACGGTATCTAGCTTGGAACTCTTCCAACATACCGTCCCTTTACTGAGGGTAAAGACAATGCCTGCGACTGACATTCAGTCATCTTTATCACCCTGGAACCCTTCCAGTGATTCTCCCCAGGATCGATTGATACCATCTCACTACAACTAGTGAGAATCCTAACATCCAATTAGATCTATCTCATAGATCCAAACCCAGGATTTAGGAGGTATCACTTTGATCCTTTATGGAGAATCATTGTGATAAGCGGAGATTGACCGAGTGTAGCATAGGAAACTCCTTCCCTATCAAGAGTATGTTATCCACGTACTCTACGAGGATCATCACCATACTCCCTACTACCTTTTTGTATATACAAGGTTCATCTACCATTTTGATGATGTCAAACTCTTTGACCGCTTCATCAAAACAGATGTTCCAACTCCGCGATGCCTGCTTTATCCTATAAAGCATCTTGCACACGTTTCCGCTGCTTCCACTGTCTACGAAGCCCTCTGGCTGTGTTCTTATAGACACTCTCTTCTAAACTTCATTTAGAAAAGCTGTCATGACACCCAACCACCAGATATCGTAGTCATGGTATGTAGCCGTGGCAAGTAGGATCTGGATGGACTTAAGCATAGCTACTTAGAAAAGGTTTCATCATCATCCATACCTGGTCAATGATGTAGACCTTTAACAAGTCTAGATTTGAAAGTCTCAACTCTTCCATGTACACCAAGCAATCTTCTCAAGATATACTTGCTCCTGATGGGGATTTAACCCTTCAGATATAGCAACCAAAGTCCATACTTTGTTGGTGTATAAGGATTCCATCTCAGATCACTAAGCATCCAGCCATTCTTACAGAGTCTTACTCTTGATGGCCAGCTCGAAACTAGTTGGGTCATCATCTCATGATGTAATCCTCGCTCCCACTGTCATAGAGAAACCGAAGTATCTCTCAGGTGGGTGAAGAACCCTACTAGATCGGCGGAGAGGCTGAGGTTCGTTGGAATCTACTGAATCCTTTGGTTCTATCAAATCATCAGCTGCAGTCTGTATAGCTGGAACATTTTCAGTTCTACATAACTGACTTTGCCTCGAGCTTGTCCGGATTTTGCTTTTCAGACATAGGCCGGACAACCCTAAATCTTAACTAGCTTAAGACATGGGCTCTTCCCTTTCCATATCTCATATGGAGTGGCAGGCAGTGATCTGATTTGATTCGAACCCTATTCAATAGGTATGCAACTTCTCAAGTGCATAACACCCAAAAGGAAACAGGTAACTCAGTAGTACTCATCATAGAGCACACCTTATCATATAGGGTGTGATTGCTCCGCCCCGATATACCATCGTGCTATGGTGTATTCGGAGGAGTAATGCCGAGAGAGAATCTCATTCTCCTTTAGAATAGTCCTGGAATTCCGTGCTCAAGTATTCTTCTCCTTGATCTCATCAAAGGATATAATACTTATACCGTATTTTGGTTCTCTACTTCTCGCTTATATTCTATGAATATCTGAAAAAGCTCGGACTCATGTTTCAACAGGAACATATGTCTGAAGCTTGAGAGATTATCAGAGAATGTAATGAAGTACAAAGAACCGGTCCTGGCATGTGTAGACTGGGGACCTACATACATCAACATGTATCATCCCAAGAGTTCACTAACTCTTTCTCTGTTTCCAATAAACAGAGCTGTGGTCATCTTATCTTTGTGACATGACTGGAAAGTTTCATAAGATGTAAATTCAAACAGATTTAAATATGCATCTATTTGGAACTTAGCTTGTCGGGTCGCATTGATATGACCTAGTCTACAATACCTTAAGAAGGATCCGTTCATTTCTGAACTCTTCCTCTTATGTGTGTTCCATATACTAAGAACTGTAGTTTGATTTAGAACATCAATGCTTTTAGATAACGTGCCTGAACCGATCAACTTTTGATATAGGAAATGTTCAAAACATTATCCAACAATACAAAATTATATCCTTTCTTTACTAATAAAGAGACTGATATGATTTTGTATATCAGGTTCGGTATCTAACAACATTCGTTCAGAATCAATGTATTGGTAATACAGGGTGACAGTGACCAACAGACTTGGCTGCAACATTTGCCCCGTTTTCTGCCTCATGAAACTTATCACCCGTTCTCAGTTCTCTTCCTTTCTGTAGCCCTATGTAACAGATTACATATCTGGGATCCGGATCCGGTATCATATACCAAGGATTTGGAGGATACTGAGAAACAGTTCTGTATAATGAACACACCCGAAGATGATGTATCAGCATGCACTCTCTTCATTTGGGCGGCACGGGAAATCTGGTATTCCCCAATTTCCTGCTCTGTCTTATAACAATTATAAGTTGGAGCGGGACCAACGTTCCCCAGCTCAGTATAACAAGCGGGTTCGGTCAATAATCTGTATTATTATCTTGATTAAGGCGTGATATGGTCGCTACCTGGAGAGAGAGAAGAAAACACTCAGCGTGCGCTCTGTCAAGAATAGATTGGTTTTTATTTTATCTAATCAGGATGGCTCCCACTGCTTTTTTATCAAATCTTCCTTCAAACCCTAAAAGGAAAGACTAGCCGGGATTAATTACACACTACAAGTTCGTCAATATTTCAGTCAGGCCAGTGTCGGTACTTTGAGGGAGGTCCCCCGTGCTTTCGCACGAACCTAATTAATGTAAACCTCGTTTTCCCAGAGGCGTAACCTCGTTAACACCTTTCTAGACACCTACTTGATCGGCTAATTGTAATGTATAAAACTCTCCCAGGAGTAACTCTTACTCGCAGCGGGTATCGGGATCCAACTATCTCATAGAAGGTATGCAATCTCATTGCAAATTTCAACACTTGAAATTCCCGATAATGTTTTGCCCCTAACCTCCTATGACCTTGACAAAGGCCAACAAACCATAGGATGCTAGTCAAGTTCAACCCGTCATTTCCTGATTGAATTAAACCCACCCGCACGGCCCTTGACAAAGGCCAACAAGGTCGCACGACTACCCTAACTCAATCTGCATCATATGCATAAGCAGATAAGCACCAGTTCGCTACCGCACACTGCGCCTTGACAAAGGCCAACAAACGCAGCACGAATACTAACTACTACTTATCTGAAATGACGGAGGGCTACGACAGGTTTTTCTGAAAACCTATTGCGTAATGAACTTGATATCGTTGTAGAATCAAATGATTTTAAAATGGAGTGCTTTTGAGGCTTTTCTAGTTTTGCTAAAGGAGTCACTCCCGGTGAAAGGATCGTCGGTCCTTTCCTCGTCGAATGAGGTGCGGGATATATCATATATATCACTGTGCAAAGCAGAACTCTTAAAAGCAATCAAAAGACAAACCGAGTGTGTAGCATCTGCCAGTTATTGCTAAAGGAGTCACTCCCGGTGAAGGGATCTCGGTCCTTTCCTCATCGAATAAGGTGCAGGATATATCACATATACCTCTGTGCAAAGCAAAAACTGTAGCTACCTGTTTTAATTTTGAAATTCGATTCTACAACATCTTAGGTTTCTTTTATTTCATTAATCACATTAATGAAGTCCCATCATTTAAGTACCTAAAACATCATAGATAAATACGACGTACACTTATGCCATCCGCATTCGCCTCGATGTCCCCTCGTGCACCGTTAGGTTAGGTAACTAACGGCAGAGCGGGGCAGGGCTAGCGCGGGTGTAAAACATAAGTAACGCCTATATAATATATCATATATACTATATACTGTATCTATCACAGAACATATCATGATCACATCACAGATATCGCAGCAGAAGAAACATATGAAATATTGGATATACTAGGACGTCCGTGTTTTCAATACGAGCCAGTATAAAACACGGATTCCACGGTCACGATGAATAGCCAAACCCACACCCCTAGACCCCTACGAGAGCAGCAAGCAACCCTACCAATTCTAGAGTTAGGAGACCCAGACTCGACTCCTCGAGTTGGTCTCCCACTGGACTCCAGAACCCGGTTACTTGTGCTCCCCTCCTTGGGTCTATCCTAGTGCGGAAAAGTAAATAATATACAACAGGTGACAACTCCCGCAACCTGGAAGCGCCCCAATAAAAGAATATTACATACAAGTTTTTACATGAATGATAATGAAAAACACTCATCTCACATAAAAAACCCCGGCTATTCAAACACGACGATCCAATATAACATATCCAGCAACACATAACATCACATGTCATCAACGTAAGTAAATATGCACATCCCAATTGTCGTTGACATATAGCAACGAAACCGGCGATATCACATATTACACTTACGGTCACAGAAAAGAAAGTGTAAAACTACAACAGTTGGAATCCGCAACCACCTCAGACATCGCATGCCTGACCAAATGAATTACTTAGACATCGCATGCCTAACAATTATAAACCCCGCATTTTAGTCTCATTATCGAAAACACTTTTCAATATCATGTCGGGCAATTCAACAAGATTCCCGACATTCTGATCGAATGCTCGTCGCAAACTTCAGTAGACGGCCGCACCCCCGATACCGTCGACGAAGTGCACCAAGGCGGAACACCGCTGCCGCGAGCACCCGAACGGATGCTTTCGGCGACGGGGTTCTCCTACAGTCACTTGGTCAGGGCTATGGAGCGAGGCTGTCTATTAAGTTTACCCGGCGAGTATCCGCGTACGCTACGTGATTGCGACGGACTTTTGATCACATCAAAATTCCGTGGCAACCGATCAAGTGAGACTAAATTGCTACGTTTGTAATATTCATTCCGTTATCTCATAACAATTTGTGAATTCCAATTATTGTATCCCATTCCAGATAATTAGAAAATGTTAAACTTTCCGATTGAACATTCGAACACCCAAGTTTTCCGATACAGATCAACACATGAAACAAGTCTAACAACATTCCGTTCGTGCCTCAGTACCAACGGTCCAGCCGTAGAAGGGTCAAGCCAACGCCTCACATGTGGCACGCCGTACTGCCCCAAACCCTAAGGTTCAAAGGGCAGTTCAAGACGGTCACATAATCGAGTTAAGGTTTGTTGTCTTCTAGAGGGACCATCGTGTTACTTGCACTACTTAGAACATCGTTAAACTACGGAAAAATCCAACACTTGGAAATTTCCCGACAGGGGAAAAATTGGGTATTTATATCCGGTCGAACTTTTTAACATATTCTAAAATTTATCTGGAAAGCCACACAGACAAAATTTGATAATCCGATCGAAACACCGAATCCCCAAAACAACTGCAGAAAATTCAACTCTTGAAAAAAAATTAAAAATTCCCAGAAAAATCATCACTGGAAACTAAGAATTACTGTGCCAAATAATATAATTACAGTGGCCGTACGGCCGCGGATCCGCCGCATGAGCCTTGCTCATGCCGCGGAACCGCGGTGGGAAAGTGGAATTAAGTCCACGAAATTTACAGTAATTCTTAGAAAACCCTGCTTGATTTTCTGCATATTTTTAATCTGGCAAAAGACCAGATTTTAAAAAATGGACAGAGAGCATATTTGTGATCGGGTTTCGGGTACGTTCGGACTTCAAACTCCGTCTAGACTTCGCCTAAGGCTCTAGCTAGGCTCTGATACCACTGTAGGGTTCCTAGGCATCCTAATGAGGTCTCACAAGGCATCAACCATGCCAATTTCAAATTTTACGGTGCCGGGAAACCCTAAACTACGGATCGTTTGCTAGAAATCTAGGCGAAAAGTAAACTAGTTAACAATTAACTATAAGAATACGGATATACAACCTTTGTAGATCCGGTGCTCCACCTCCATAGCTCCGCAACGAAGTCCTCTCCGCTGTCCAAAAAGAATCCGGGCTCTAGCGTCGACTTCATCGGAGAATAAGCGAGCTAGGTCGTCGATGTCCATGCCGAAGATGATCTACGTCGAGGCATCGCTAAATCAAGCTCCGGCTTCACCAAGTCAAGAAACTTGTGAAGAAAACACACTCTACTACTTGGTAAGAGATAGAGGATGAAGAAATAGGAAGTGGGTAGACTTTAGAATTGGATTTCTCACTCTTTATCATCAATCACCATTGATGACCTTGCTTTCTTCACTTGAAGAAAAATGAGGAAGAAGAAGATAATAGTTATGATAAGTTGAATTAAAAAAGAAAAGAATATCCAAACTTATCATAATCCTAACTATGGTTATGTGTAGAGAATTGACCAAGGATAGTTTAATGGTTAGGGTTAAGAATGAGATAAGAATGGTTACAAAGTCAAAGCTTCATGAAGCTTCAACTAAACTCCAAAACTAGCAACCATTCTTTTCTCATCTATTCAAAATAAATAAATAAATGAATAAGTAAGAAAAGAAAACCCTAATCATTAGTTTAACCATGGCTTAATTCATTACACTTAACTATAGTTAAACATGCATCATCAAACATGATACAAACAAGTGCACAAAAGCATATCGCATATACAATGCGCACATCCGAGTGAGAAAATCCATCTTAAGTGAACCAATACTAGTTAATGCAAAGTAATATATCAAATATATAATTATGCATTAAATCATTAAATCAACACTTGATTTAACGATCCGGTCATATCGCATATAACCGACTAGTATACAATATATCGGCTTATCGAATCAACGCTTGAATCGATAACTAGGTTATATCGCATACAACCATTCGATACATTTATCGCGAGAATAGAATACGGTATCACATACACGCATTATTCTCGGTCCCGCACATATCTCATATGCGCTCCTATTTCGTTTCGCCTGAGCCAGGAAACCTCTGTGTAAGACTCTAAAGACTCGTCAATACGCCGGCAGCAGATGATGATCATATCAAACACCCACAAGCCGCAAGCGGTCTGCTAAACGTAACGGCCACCCGGGTATTGAGCGATCTGAAGATCGACGAGCAAGCCCGCTCACACTCCAGTGAATCCGACCAGTAACACTACCGTACAGTCCGATCTGATCGTCTGATATGTCGCATATCTCGCCTAGGGGTGGTAAACGTCAGACCCCAATAGCACGATAAGTCGTGTCGATATGAGGTCTATAACAATTCGAGAAACTACTGGTAACACTTACCGGTAAATCTCAGCAACCCTGGCCAGGGATTTCCTGTTATAGCCAATCGAACACAGCGCAACATCAACCCCCTATACCGGGAGAGACGAATCCCCTCCTATCGCTCATTGCCTCCATGTGACTCGGGACTGTACCCAAAAACCACCGTTTTGCACGCCCTCTTGGACGTGGTAAGATGGAAATCAAAGCACAGTGGGAACCACACAAGACTCTATGACGATCTCGGGTCAACAGACTACTCTGTACCAGTGTCACCAGAGAACTGCCATCTGACGTGAGGTATAATACCATCTGGGAGTTCTCGGCGAGTCCGTCCAGTGTACCCAGTCTCTACTGAGCACCCGTATATCATCTCCGATGTCAAACACCAATGGATATGGGATCATCCATCGCCCATCTGTATGGGTCGAGAAGGTACACGCTAGTCTACTCTGGTATATCGATGCCCCGTCTTGATACACCCACGACTAGGGACTTTGAAGGATGTACTTATGGACTACCATGTCCTCACTAGTATGATCCGCATCATAGTCCAGGTAGTCAAGTACAGATCCTAAGGGCTTTACCAACATGTAACAGGGAGACAATCAGTGTACACGTTAAGGTAAAGATCAACCAGATAGCATACTATCATGTCGAGCAAGAAAGTCCTCCCTATATATGTCCCAGCATCCACTACAATATACATCCTATGTATAGTAATGGCCTCTAGGGCATACATATAACTAACAGGGTACACTGGACGGACTCGCCGAGAACTCCCAGATGGTATTATATCTCACGTCAGATGGCAGTTCTCAGGTGACACTTGTACAGGTTAGTCTGTAGACCCGAGATCGTCATAGAGTCTTGTGTGATTCCCACTGTGCTTTGATCTCCACCTTACCACGTCCATGAGGGCGTGCAAAACGGTGGTCTTTGGGTACAGTCGCGAGTCACATGGAGGCAATGAGCGATAGGAGGGGTTTCGTCTATCCCGGTATTGGGGGTTGATGTTGCGCTGTGCTTGATTGGCCGTAACAGGGAAGTCCCTGGCCAGGGCTGATCAGAGATTTGCTGGTAAGTGTTCCAGTAGTTTCTCGACCCGTTATGAGCCTCACATCGGCACGACATATCGGTTATTGGGGTCTGACGTTTACCACCCCTAGACTTGATATGCGACATATCAGACGAACAGACCGGACTGTACGGTAAGTGTTACTGGTTGGATTCACAGGAGTATGAGCGGGCTAGCTCGTCGATCTTATGATCGCTCAATACCCGGGTGGCCATTACGTTTAGCAGACCGCTTGCGGCTTGTGGGTGCTTGATATGATCATCATCTGCTACCGGCGTATTGACGAGTCTTTAGAGTCCTACACAGGGGTTTCCTGGCTCAAGCGAAACGAAATAGAAGCGCATATGAGATATGTGCGGGACCGAGAATAATGCGAGTATGTGATACCGTATTTCATTCTCGCGATGAATGTTTCGATTGGTTGTATGCGATATAACCTAGTTATCGAATCGTTGATTCGATAAATCGATACATTGTATACTAGTCGGTTATGTGCGACATGACCGGATCATTGAATCAAGTGTTGATTTAATGATTTAATGTATAATTATATATTTGATATATTACTTTGCATTAACTAGTATTGGTTCACTTTAAATGGATTTTCTCACTTGATGTTCACAAGTTGTATATGTGATATACTTTTGTGCACTTGATTGTATCATGTTTGATGATACATATACACTTGGATTTGTGTAAAGACTTAAACCATATTTAGTGAATGGTTAGGGTTTCATATTTTCACTTAATTTTTATCTTTTCTTTTTGGAGAAATAGATAAAAGAAAACAAAATGGTTTCTTTTTATCATGAAGCTTGTTGATGCTTCATGAAGCTTTGACCAAGTGACCATTTTGTCTTCATGCTTAACCCTAACCATTCCCACTAACCATGGTCTATTCTATACACCTAACCAAGGTTGGAAGATGATAAGTATTGATTTTATTATTCTTTTTGAAAAGAACTTATCATATTCTATCTTCTTCTTCTTCTTGATCTTCAAGAAAAAGCTTACTAGCTTTAATGACACTTTGAGCAAAAGAGTGAGAAATTCAATTCTAAAGTGAACCCACCTCCTATTTCTTCATCATCTACCTCTTGCCAAGTAGTTTTGGGTGTTTTCTTCACAAGTTTCAGGACTTGGTGAAGTTGGAGCTTGATCTAGTGTAGCCTCGACGTAGATCATCTTCGGCATCGTAGCCGACGACTTGTCCGCTCATTTCTTCGATGAAGCCGATGCTAGAGTCCGAGATCCGACTAGGACAGCGAAAGGACGTCTACGTGGAGCTAAAGAAGTGGAGAACCGGATCTACAAAGGTTGTAGCTTCTCACTTTTAGTTAAGATGTTAACTAGCTTTACTTTTCGTCTAAAATTCTAGTTAACGATCCGTATTAGAGTTTCTCGGCACTTGTAAAATTTGAAATTGGCATGGTTGATGCCTTGTGAGACCTCTTGAGAGTGCCTAGGAACCCTACAGAGTGAACGCTGAGGAGAACTTGTTTGTAATATTCTTTTATTTGGGCACTTCCGGGTTGAGGAAGATGTCACCGTTGATGTATATTATTTACTTTTCCGCATTAGGATAGACATAGGAGGAGAGCACAAGTAACCGGGTTCTAGAGTCCAGTGGGAGACCATCTCGAGGAGTCGAGTCCGGGTCTCCTAACTCTAGAATTGGTAGGGTTGCTTGCCGCTCTCGTAGGGGGTCTAGGGATTTGGGTTTGGCTATTCATCACGACCGTGGAATCCGTGTTTTATATAGGCTCAAAATAAAACATGGACATCTTAGTATATCCAATATTTCATATGTTATTTTCTGCTGCGTTATCTGTGATGTGATCATGTAATATGTTCAGATAGATACTGTATATAGTATATATGATATATTATATAGACGTTGCTTATGTTTTACACCCGCGCTAGCCTTGCCCCACTATGTCGTTAGTTACCCAACCTAACGGTGCATGACGGGACATCGAGGCGAATGCGGATGGCATAAGCGTACGTTGTATTTATCTGTGATGTTTAGGTGATTTAAATGATGGGACATTCATTAATGAGATTAATGAAAGAAAATAAACCTAAAAGATGTTGTGGAATCGAATTTCAAAAAACAAAAATTAGGTAGCTCTAGTTGTTGCTTTGCATAGCGGTGTTCCTTATAGAACATCCAGCACCTCATTCGATGAGGAAAGAGCCGAGATCTCTTCACCGGGAGTGACCTCTTTAGCAATAATTAGCAGATGCTACAACCTTCGGTTTGTCTTTTGACTGCTTTTCTAGTTCTTTCTTTGCACAGTGGTATTGTGAATATCCTGCACTTCATTCGATAAGGAAAGAGCCGAGATCCCTTCACTAGAAGTGACTTCTTTAGCGAAACTAGCAAAAGCCTCAATGACACTCCATTTTAAACCATTTAATTTCGCAACGAGATCAAGTTCAAAGCGTTAAAGGTTTTCTTAAAAACCATCCACAACCTTTCGTCATTTTAGGAAGTAGAGTACTTAGTATTCGTGTTGTGTTTGTTGACCATAGTCAAGGCATAGTGTACGGTTGCTAAGTGATGTCTTCCTACACCGCATATGATGCGATTAGTTAGGACAGTCATGTGACTTTGTTGACCTTAGTTAAGGGTCATGTGGGTAGGTCTAATTAATCACGAAATGACGGGTAGAAGTTGACTAGTGCTTATGATTTGTTGACCATAGTTAAGATCATAAGTGCTAGGGGTAAAAGACATTATCAGGAGTTTCAAGTGTTGAAATTTGCAATGAGATTGCATACCTTCTATGAGATAGTTGGATCCTGATACCCACTGCGAGTAATTGTTACTCCTGGGAGAGTTTTGCGCTTTATAATTAGACGATCAAGTAGGTGTCTAGAAAGGTGTCAACGGGGTTACGCCCCTGGGAAAACGAGGTTTATTTTAATTAGGTCCGTGCGAAAGCATGGGGAACCTCCCTCAAAGTACCGGCACTGGCATGGCTGAAAGATTGGCGAACTTGTAGAGTGTAATTAATCCCGGCTAGTCTTTCCTTTTAAGGTTTGAAGGAAGATTTGATAAAAACAGTGGGAGCCATCCTGATTAGATAAAATATATAACCAATCTAATTTTACAAGAGCGCACGCAGAGTGTTTTCTTCTCTCTCTCTCCAGGTAGCAACCATATCACGCCTTAATCAAGATAATAATATAGATGTATTGACCGAACCCGCTTGTTATATTGAGCTGGGGAACGTTGGTCCAGCTTTAACTTATAAATGTTATAAGACCGAGCAGAAAATAGGGGAATACCAGGATTCCCATGCCGCCCAAACGAAGAAAGTGCATGATGATGCATCTTCTACTGGTATGTTCATTACATAGAACTGTTTCTGAGTATCCTCTACGTCCTGGGTATTTGATACCGGATCAGGATCCCAGATATGTAATCTGTTACATGGGCTACAGATAGGTAGAGAACTGAGAACGGGTGATAAATTTCAAGAGTTGGAAATGGTGCAGTTGTTGCAACCAAGGTGTTGGCAGTTATCACCCTGTATTACCAAATATATTGATTCTGAATGAATGTTATTAGATACCGAACCTGATATACAACATCATATTAGTCTTTTTATTTATTAAAGAAGGATATAATTTTGTATTGTTGGATAATGTTTTGAACATTTCCTATATCAAGAGTTGATCTGTTCAGGCACGTTATTTAAAACCATATACATTCTAAATCACACCACAGTTCCTAACGTACAGAACACACACAAGAGGAAGAGTTCAGAAATGAACGAATCCTTCTTGAGGCATTGTAGACTAGGTCATATCAATGCGACCCGACTAGCTAAGTTACATTTAGATGCATATTTAAATCAGTTTGAATTTACATCTTGTGAAACTTGCCAATCATGTCACAAAGATAAGATGACCATAGCTCCGTTTACTGCAAACAGAGAAAGGGTTAGTGAACTCTTGGGACTGATACATAGTGATGTATGAAGGTCCCCAGTCTGCATATGCCAGGACTGGTTCTTTGTACTTCCTTACATTCACTGATGATCTCTCAAGATTCGGACACATGTTCCTGTTGAAACACATGTCTGATGCTTTTGAGAAATTCAAAGAATATAAGTCAGAAGTAGATAACCAAAACGGGTATAAGTATTATGTCCTATGATGAGATCAGGGAAGAGAATACTTGTGCATGGAATTCTTGAATTATTCTAAAGGAGAATGAGATTCTCTATCAGCATTACTCCTCTGAATACACCACAGCACAACGGTGTATCGGGGCGGAGCAATCGCACCCTATGAGATATGGTGCGCTCTATGATGAGTATTACTGAGTTACCTATTTCCTTTTGGGGGGTTATGCACTTGAGAAGCTGCATATCTACTGAATTGGGTTCAAATAAAATCAGTGCCTACCACTCCATATGAGATATGGTATGGGAAGAGCTCATGTCTTAAGCAAGTTAAGATTTGGGGTTGTCCGGACTATGTCCAAAAGAAAAATCCGGACACGCTCGAGGAAAAGTCAGTTCTGTGGAACTGGAAGGAGTTCCAGCTATACAAACTATAGCTGATGATTTGGTAGAACCGTAGGATTCAATAGTCCCCGACAAACCTCAGCCTCTCCGCCAATCTAGCAGGGTTTCTCATCTACCTGAGAGATACTTCGGTTACTCGATGACAGTAGGAGCGAGGATTGCATCATGAGATGATGACCCAACTAGTCTCGAGCAGGCCATTAAGAGTGGGGACTCTGTAAGAATGGCTGGATGCTAAGCGATCTGAGATGGAATCTACATACACCAACAAAGTATGGACTTTGGTTGCTATATCTGAAAGGTTAAATCCCCATCAGGAGCAAGTATATCTTGAGAAGATTACTTGGTGTAGATGGAAAAGTTGAGACTTTCAAAGCTAGACTTGTTAAAGGTTCTCGTCATTGACCAGGCATTGATAATGATGAAACCTTTTCCAGTGGCTGTGCTTAAGTCCATCCGGATCCTACTTGCCATTGCTACATACCATGACTATGACATCTGGTGGTTGGGTGTCATGACTACTTTTCTAAATATTGATTTAGAAGAGAATGTCTATAAGAACACAGCCAGAGGGCTTCGTAAACAGTAGGAGCAGTGGAAACATGTGCAAGTTGCTTTAAAGGATAAAGCAGGCATCACGGAGTTGGAACATCTGTTTTGATGTGGTAGTCAAAGAGTTTGACTTCATCAAAATGGTAGATGAACCTTGTATATACAAAAAGGCAGTAGAGAGTATGGTGGTATTCCTCGTACTGTACATGGATGACATACTCTTGATAGGAAAAGAGTTTCCTATGCTACGCACGGTCAATCTCCTCTTATCACAAGGATTCTCCATATAGGATCAAGGTGATACCTCTTAAATCCTGGGTTTTTGGATCTATGAGATAGATCTAAATGGATGTTAGGATTCTCACTAGGTGTAGTGAGATGGTACCAATCGATCGTGGGGGAGAATCACTGGATAGCTTCCAGAGTGGTAAGGACGACTGAATGTCAGTCACAGGCATTGTCTTTACCCTCACTGGAGGGATGGTATGTTGGAAGAGTTCCATACTAGATATCGTGGCAAACTAGACAATAAAGGCTGGTGACATCACTATCAAAGATACTACCTAAGAGGCAGTTTAGGTGTATATTAGTTCATGAGATGAACTAGGTTCCTACCATTGTGTGACAATGGAGGTGTGGCTTTGGCCCAGAAACCCCGGTCCCATCAGTGTCCCAGACATATTCCAAGGCAGTATCACCTGATCATGGAGATAGTTGATCTCCCAGGAGATCGAGGTTAGGAGAGCAGACTCAGAAGACAACACGGCGGATCCACTCACAAAGGCCTTTTTCCCCGAGAGAGACTTTTATGGGATGGTTGAGTATGAGATACTGCAACCACTGCTACAGATGGCCCTAGTGCAAGTGGGAGATTGTTAGTTATATATACGCCCTAGAGGCCATTACTGTACATGAGATATATATTGTAGTGGATGCTGGGACATATATAGGGAGGACTTTCTTGCTCGACATGATAGTACGCTATCTGGTTGCTCTTTATCTTAATATTTATACTTACTGTCTCTCTGTTACATGTTGATAAAGCCCTTAGGATGTGTACTCGACTTCCAGGACTATGATGCAAATCATACTAGTGGGGCCTGGGTAGTCCATGAGTACATCGTTCAATGTTCCTAGTCGTGGAAATATCGAGACGGGGCATCGATATTCCAGAGTAGACTAGCGTATATCTTCTCGACCTATGTGATGGGCGATGGGCGATGGGCGATGGATGATCCCATATCCATTGGTGTTTGACATCAGAGATGGTATGTGGGTGCTCAGTGGAAACTGGGCACACTGAACGGAATCACCGAGAACTCCCAGATAGTATTATACCTCACGTCAGATGGCAGTTCTCTGGGGACACTGGTACAGCTTAGTCTGTTGACCCGAGATCGTCATAGAGTCTTATGTTTCTCCCACTGTGCTTTGATTTCCACCCTACCATGGCTCTACTGAGTCGTTCAAACAGGTGGTTTTTGGGTACAGTCCCGAGTCATATAGAGGCAATGAGTGATAGGTGTTGGATATAGTGCCCTCAGAGTCAATTATTGGATCACAGGCACGTGATTGCAATGATTGAGGGAGGACCTATGCCGGTAGGACAGTTTTACTCGAGATGATAGTATGCTATCTGGTTTATCTTTATCATCGTGTACTGCTTTAGGTGACCTTACAGGTCGCTATTACACGTTGATAGAGCCCCTAGGATTCTTACTTGACTACCAGCAGTATGAGGGAGATCATATACGTGGGAGCTGGAGTCTATAAGCACATCCTTAAAAGGTCCCTAGTCGTGGGAGTTTCGAGACAGGGCATCGATTCTCCAGAGTAGACTAGTGTATACAGTCGAGACCCCGACGAGGGGCGGTGGCCGGTCTCACAAGCCACTGGTGTCAGTTGGTTCACCTAAGATGTATACAGGTGCTCATTGGGTTATGAGTACACCGGACAGGACTCGCCGGGAACCTGCTAGTTGGGATTATACCAGATGTCAGATAGCAGTTCCTTAGTGACATGTGTACAGGTTAGTTCATCGACCTGAGATCGTCATTTGTCTCGTGTGAGTTCCTACTGTGCTTTGATTATTACCCTACCACGCTCAAAGGAGACGTGCAAACAGGTTTTAGTTGGGTACAGTCCCGAACCACATGGAGGCAGTGAGCGGATCTGCAGGGGTTCGTTTCTCCCGGTATTGCGGGTGAGGTCGCGCTGTGTCTAGGAGAGCCATTACAAAAAGCCCTCGGCCGAGGCAGGAGATTTACTGGTAGGTATTCCAGTAGTATCTCAGGTTGTTCTGGGCTACACTCCGACACGACTTGTACCGCTATTGGGGGTCTGACTTTTACCAACCCCCTAGGCCCGCTATGCGATGCTCATAGACGAACGGACCGGACTGTACGGATATTGTCGCTGACAGGCTCAGTAGGGTGTCAGGATGAGTTCGCTCATCGACATCCCTTTGGTCAATAGCTGGTGGCCCGTCACGTATGGCTAATACCTCTGACGTGCTAGTGGTTAAATTTACAGCCATAGTATTGACGAGTCTTTAGAGTCCCCCACAGACCAGTTTCTCAAGTTTCGGGCAAAATGCTGTAAAGGCCGTATGGAGATATGGCAGGGTTCGATCATATACGTGCGGTATTGCACGGATCATGATCGGACGGATTTTACTAGCGGGCTTTGGTTTAAGCCGGATCTTAGTATTAGACAGTGTAGATTTTGACTCTTTGCTTTTGTATTCAGTGGGAATACAAATGCGGGCATGTATATGCAGCAGCGGGGTTTACTGTAATTTATTACGGGATCAGTTTTCTGAAGTTGCCAGTTTGCATTCCGTTCCGGCCGGTTTTCCTTTGTTCCTTCGCGGCCGGACTTTCCGATGGAGGGGGTTATTTGCAAGTTTGCAAATAATTTATTGTGGAGGGGGTTTATTGTGATTGTGGCTTCATCATGATGAGATTCCTTTTCAATCTCTTGTCTTGCATTTATGATGATGGAGTTTGATTTGGATTTTTGATGTGAGATAATTTGATCATTATCTTCACATTTTCTTTCTTACATTATTCCTTTGATTCCCTCCACCATATGATGATGGTGAGGCCGTGTAACCCTTCGAAAATCGTTTAGGCAATTTTTCGGTAATCGGCTAATTTTTCGGCTTTTTCCGTAAAAAGTCAAAATTGATATTTTTCATTGTAGACCTAATTATAAAAAATTTAGACAAGATATTACTATAATTTTGTCACTTATAATTTTCTAGTTAAATAAAAAAAAATCGTAATTAATAATTTTTTTTTAATTTTAAGCCTTTTTAAATACATTAAATTAGTGATAAATACAAATGTAATTAGGTAAATTTCATAATTAGGAGTCTTTATAAGCTAAAATATGGTGTTAATAAAATTATATCATGTCTTGCAAACTTTTGGTTTAAAGGTGGGAAATTTAATGAAAAATTGAGGGAAAAAATGGGTTTTTTTTTAAAAAGGTTGACATGAAAGCATGAATTGATAACATATGATGTTGTAATGAACTAGAAACTTCTCCAAAATTTCCCCACCTCCTCCTCTTGCTGCAGCCGACCCCAATTCTGCAGGTTTCCCCCTCTTCTCACTTCTTTTTTGCTTCATTTTCATGCAAAAATTCAATAAAAATCCACAATTTCATTAAACCATTCAAATCTAAACCCTAATCCACTCTCTCTCAACCCAAATTTGTTCAAAAACTTGATGAAAGGGAGGCTTTCTTGGTGACTTGATCATGCTAGGATTCAATTGGTGAGGTAAAATCCTAAACTAGTTGCTAATTTGTAGTTTGTTTATGCTAAATTAGATGTTTAAAGTGTTAATTTCATTATAATGGGTTGTCTTGAAAAATCAAGAATGGGTTTTGATGTTGAGTTAGGGTTTGAAACATGGTTGTAAAAAATTAAGTTAGGGTTTTGGTTATATAATTGATTAGAATGGTTAATTGTGTAATGATATGCTTGCTAAATCGACAAATTACGATGTTTGTATCGAATCGGCTAGAAAATCGCTTACTAGATTTTTGTAGGAATTAGAATGCGACCGAATTGCGTTATATTAGCGATATAATTAGCTTCGTATAGGACTATTAGAGTGCGCGAACGCGGGGTTTCGTCTAGTCGGGTTGTAGTTTTGTCGATTTCCCCGAAATGACGAATCTAGTTAAAGGTTAGCGATTTTCGTGCGTTTTTCCGCGCACCGAGTGCATGCTATGATTAATACGAGAGCGTGGATAATTGTATGTTGTGACTTGCATTGTGTTAGGTTTTGTAATCTTATGCTTGATATTGTACAAATATAGGATCGATCGGGGAAACATCGGACACGGCGCGAAAAGGCAAGGCGGTGGCCGGATCAGATTAGCGGAGATTTCAGGTGAGTAGATGTATTCATCTATGGGGGAATCGTCTGGATGGCGCGATGCGCCCCCTAGTTAGGATTTCCTTATCTCTTGTAAGATTCATGTTGTTAGTTAGCTTACCCCTTCATTGACATTGCATACCCTTATAGTTAATAGTATGCTAGATTGCATGGATATCCATATGCTCATATGCGATAACACTTCGTAGGACACAAACACCATTACCATTGGCATCTGTTGCACGCGCACTATTCATGTGACACACACGCCTTTGGTAATTGTCATGCCACGTGCACTAGAAAACCTTTTTAACTTAATATCGCCATTTGCAATCATACATGATATATGAAATTGCATAGCATACGTATACCTCGCATCATCATCATATTTATATAGATTTCTAGCAAAATTCACATCGTATGCATTGATATCATAGACATTTATCATATATAACATGTGGACATTATGATTTTCTTGAGGATTTCAGTTTTTCTGCGATTTCTGGATTTTTGGGGAAAACCGCAAGAATTTAACAAAACCTTATATTTATCATTTTCAAAACAAAGTTGCGGTTTTCTCGTGATGTATGTGTCGTCCACCATGAGTTTTCATGTTTTCTGTTGGATTTCGAGACCCGATTCGAGGAGTGGATGAACCGTCTCGGGTACATGGTGGGCCCGGTATGGTACCCCGGGGCAAGAAGATCGAGTTGTAGACGATGAGCCTGGCAGGGGAAGACTACCTACCGGTGATGTCTGGCGCGGCGGATATCCGGAGGATGCCGACCGTTGTCGTGAGATTTATGATATGGGCCGATCCGGACTGACGGAGCCCGATATTGAGACAGATATGATTCCTATTTGGTGTCGATACTTGACACGGGTTTTCAGATGATTTCTTGATGATACTTAGCTATTGTACAGATGTTCATTTTCTAAAAGTTAAGAATGCAGTAACCTTAACATTTAAAACACTTAAGGAGTTAGAAAAGACATTGCATACATGTTCATGCATACTAGAGATATTATATCACATATGGACATACAGGTTGTTCCGCATTGCGTGCATTCTTACGATTGCCTTACTAGATGTTATATTTACTCACGAGCTGGCAACTCACCCCCGTTGTGCCACAGTGTCTTGCAGGTCAGACCCGTCACCCTTGTAGCGGCGGGCTATCTTATCATCAGCTTCTTTTGCTCAGACTCGCGACATCGCCCGTAGGTGGGTTGCGAGTATACTTTATTTCTTTTTGCTTTATCATTGTATGTAGTATTCTCCATCTACCACTTTATATTGTATATGCGACCTAGTGATGAGACTGAGAGATATGTATATTTGTGGTTTCTTTTGGGTCGAGCTCACTTGAGCCGACGTGTGTTTTCTGGTATTTTGCGTTTCTTTATGCTCTTTTCTTGATATTGCTATTATATTGCATGTGGTTGTGATCCGCCTTGGGCGAAGAGCTAGCTCCCGCTTGTGGATGCCATTTTATGATTACAGGTTTATTATCTTGTTGTACCCATTTTGGGGGATAGAAAATACAGGGGAGACTCTGCCGAAATTTTCAGAAATTTATGATGTTTTTAAAAAGGGATTCTTGCAACTTAATTGATTTGAAAATCATTTTCCTTAAAGGTTTTCCTTCACTCTCTTTTGATTTTGGTTTAGATTCTTTTGGGCTTTGGCTGACTTAGGTTACGGTACGCCTTTAGACGTCTCGTAATCTAAGTGCCAGTCGCGTTCCGTACTTTCGGGTCGTGACAAAGTTGGTATCAGAGCGTAGATTTTACCTTTCTGAGTGTAGGACGACCTTGGTAGATGGAGTAGGTGACTTAAGCAGAGTGGCGTAGTGTGGGTATGATCCGCGGCATACTTACGATACGGTACTCCGCCTAAGTGACCTTAGGACATAATTGCTTGTATTTCCTTTCTTGATTCCTTGCATTCCTTGATTCAATTGCAATGTCCTTATCAGTCCTGTTTCTTATTCCAGCTTCGATGCCGCCAAAGACTACGAGAGCTCAGCGGGCTGCCGCTAGGGATGAGATTCGAGCGGGCTCGTCTGAGGCGAAGGTCGAGCGGGAGGATACGCCTACCCCTCAGGCTCATACTGATCCGTCTTATCCTGACCGTATTGCCAGATTAGAGGCCGGCATGCAAGAGTTGCGGCAGATGATGGGATCTTTAGTTGAGTCCAGCCGGGCACAGAGATCCGAGGACGTTCCTTCCACCGCACAGACCACGATCGTACCTGCTGCACAGATTTGAAAATCCGCTTTGACGTTTCTTTCTATGTCTCTCTATATCCCTGTTTCGGGAGATGGCTTTCTCCGCGAACATGAGATATAGAGAGACATAGAAAGAAACATCAAAGCGGATCCACTCACTGAGGCTGTTCCTCGAACGCAAAAGTTTTGCAAACGAGCTTTGTGAGACTGACTAGTAGAGGAGTTGGGTGTTCGGTATCACACGGGCTGTGAGTATGCGACATCGCAATAATTAGCCTTGAGTGAAAGTAGGAGATTGTTGGATATAGTACCCTCAGAGTCAATTATTGGATCACAGGCACGTGATTGCAATGATTGAGGGAGGACCTATGCCGGTAGGACTGTCTTACTCGAGATGATAGTATGCTATTTGGTTTATCTTTATCATCGTGTACTGCTTTAGGTGACCTTACAGGTCACTATTACACGTTGATAGAGCCCCTAGGATTCTTGCTTGACTACCAGTAGTATGAGGGCGATCATATACGTGGGAGCTGGAGTCTATAAGCACATCCTTAAAAGGTCCCTAGTCGTGGGAGTTTCGAGACAGGGCATTGATTCTCCAGAGTAGACTAGTGTATACAGTCGAGACCCCGACGAGGGGCGGTGGCCGGTCTCACAAGCCACTGGTGTCAGTTGGTTCACCTAAGATGTATACAGGTGCTCATTGGGTTATGAGTACACCGGACAGGACTCGCCGGGAACCTGCTAGTTGGGATTATACCAGATGTCAGATAGCAGTTCCCTGGTGACATGTGTACAGGTTAGTTCATCGACCTGAGATCGTCATTTGTCTCGTGTGAGTTCCTACTGTGCTTTGATTACTACCCTACCACGCTCAAAGGAGACGTGCAAACAGGTTTTAGTTGGGTACAGTTCCGAGCCAAATGGAGGCAGTGAGCGGATCTGCAAGGGTTCGTCTCTCCCGGTATTGGGGGTGAGGTCGCGCTGTGTCTAGGAGAGCCATTACACAAAGCCCTCGGCCGAGGCAGGAGATTTACTGGTAGGTATTCCAGTAGTATCTCAGGGTGTTCTGGGCTACACTCCGACACGACTTGTACCGCTATTGGGGGTCTGACTTTTACCAACCCCCTAGGCCCGCCATGCGATGCTCATAGACGAACGGACCGGACTGTACGGATATTGTCACTGACAGGCTCAGTAGGGTGTCAGGATGAGTTCGCTCATCGACATCCCTTTGGTCAATAGCTGGTGGCCCGTCACGTATGGCTAATACCTCTGACGTGCTAGTGGTTAAATCCACAGCCATAGTATTGACGAGTCTTTAGAGTCCCGCACAGACCAGTTTCTCAAGTTTCGGGCGAAACGCTGTAGAGGCCGTATGGAGATATGGCAGGGTTCGATCAGATACGTGCGGTATTGCACGGATCGTGATCGGACGGATTTTACTAGCGGGCTTTGGTTTAAGCCGGATCCTAGTATTAGACAGTGTAGATTTTGTCTCTTTGCATTTGTATTCAGTAGGAATACAAATGCGGGCATGTATATGTAACAGCGGGGTTTTCCTGTAATTTATTACAGGATCAGTTTTCTGAAGTTGCCAGTTTGCATTCCGTTCCGGCCGGTTTTCCTTTATTCCTTCGCGGACGGACTTTCCGATGGAGGGGGTTATTTGCAAGTTTGCAAAAAACTTATTGTGGAGGTGGTTTATTGTGATTGTGGCTTCATCATGATGAGATTCCTTTTCCATCTCTTGTCTTGCATTTATGATGATGGAGTTTGATTTGGATTTTTGATGTGAGATAATTTGACCATTATCTTCACATTTTCTTTCTTACATTATTCCTTTGATTCCCTCCACCATATGATGATGGTGAGGCCGACCACTTAGAGAGGAGAGAGAGGGTGAGTCCATTTTTATGAGGGAAATTTGATCATCTCATTTGCTTCTCCAAAATCCCTAACCCTTCTCAAAAGCTCATCTCATTCTCTTCTCCATCAAATGGCAACATAATCCCCGAAAGAGACATAGTATTCTACACTAGCCTACAGCATCCTTGGACGCGTCGGCTTGCCAACTTCGCACCCGAGTTGCCTCGGTCCAGAGGTGGGAGCCCGTAAACGAACCCGGCTACGTGGTGTCCTTTCCGACGAGGAGGTGACGAACGGAGTTTCCGCGGGTGATCGGAGTGGAGACGAAGACCGAAGGACACGGATCGCTTGGTATATCTCTCTATCCAATCCTTTAGTTTGCTAGTAGCTAGGTTAATGGCCCGATCCGGGTTGATAGTGCACGGTGGTGTCGGTTTGCAAGTTTTCGCAAAGTTTTTTGTTTCCACGTTTCCGGCGTTGGATCGACGGCCGGGGCGCCGCCGTGCACTTACAATAGGAGGGGATTTGTCTCTCCCGGTATTGGGGGTTGATGTTGCGCTATGCTCGACTGGCCATAATTGGAAATCCCTGGTCAGGGTTGCTGTGATTTACTGGTAAGTGTAATCAGTAGTTTCACGAACGTTATGGACCTTACATCGGCATGACTTATCAAGCTACTGGGTCTGACGTTTACCACCGCTAAGCGAGATATGCGACATATCAGACGGACAGATCGGACTGTACGGTAAGTGTTACTGATTGGATTAGCAGGAGTGTGAGCAGGCTTGCTCGTTGCTCTTCTGATCGCTCAATACCTGGGTGGCCGTTATGTTTAGCAGACTGCTTGCGGCTTTTGGGTGACTGATATGATCACCACCTACTGCCGGCGTATTGACAGGTCTTTAGAGTCCTACACAGAGGTTTCCTGGCTCAAGCGAAATGAAATAGGAGCGCATATGAGATATGTGCGGGACCGAGAATAATACCAGTATGTGATATTGTATTCTATTCTCGCGATTTGTATCATCGGTCGGTTATATGAGATATAACCGGGTTATCGAATCAAGTGTTGATTCGATATATTGATACACTAGATATTAGTCGGTTATATGCTATATGACCGGATCATTAAATCAAGTGTTGATTTAATGATTTAATGTATAATTATATATTTGATATATTATTTTACATTAACTAGTATTTGTTCACTTAAGATTAATTTTCTCACTTTATGTGCACATGTTGTATATGTGATATATGTTTGTGCACTAGATTGTATCATGCTTGATGATACATGCAAACTTGGGTGTATGAGTGACTTATACCATATTTAAGTTAGTGGAAAATGTTTATATTTATTTTGTAATTCAAAATTAGTGTGCACTTTGTCATGCTTGAAGCTTCATGAAGCTTTTAGCATCATTTGACCAAGTCCACTAATTTTGTCTCACTAAAGATATTTATTAACCAAACCACTAACTTAAACTATGGTTCAGTCTCTACAAAGATTAACTCACCCATGGTTGCATTATGATAAACTTGACTTATTATTCTTTTATTTTTTATTCATTTTCTTTCTTCTTCTTCTTCATCATCAAGAAGAAAAGCTCTCTAGAATTTCTTAAGTGAGAAATCAAAATCTAAAGTGAACCCATTTCCTATTTCATCATCCTCTACTACTTGCCATTTAGTTTAGGGTGTTCTCTTCACAAAATTCTTGACCTAGTGATGATGGAGCTTGAGTTTGAGTCTCCTCGACGTAGATCATCTTCGGCGTCGAAGTCAACGAGCTAGCCCGTTCATTTCTCCAAGGAAACCATCACTAGAGTCCGGAATCTCGATGATCACAGCGAAGGGACATCAACACGGAGCTTTATAAGTGAAGGACCGGATCTACAAAGGTTGTATTTTCATTCACTTCCTTTTGTAATGTTAGATTACATGTTATGTTGCCCTAGTTTTCTAGTATGATCTTTAATTAGATTGCTTAGCACACCCTAAAAATTTTGTAGTGGCATGAGTGATGCTTGCAAACCCTAGGATAGGTGCTAAGGAATCCCAACAAGAGGCATCACCCAAATCCTATATGGAGAAACATAGTGATAAGGAGAGCTTGACCGAGTGTAGCATAGGAATATCATTTCCTATCAAGAGTATGCCATCCACGCATGATACAAGGAAAACAACCTCACTCTCTATAACCTTCTTGTATATACAAGGTTCATCTACCTTTTTGATGAAGTCAAACTCTTTGACTGCTACATCAAAACAGATGTTCCAACTCCGCGATACTTGCTTTAATCCGTAAATTGATTTAAGCAACTTGCACACCTTTCCGCTACTCCCACTGTCTACAAAGACCTCTGGCAGTGTCATGCACACACTCTCTTCTAAATCGCCATTTAGAAAAACGGTCTTGACATCGATCTGCCAGATTTCATAGTCATAGTATGCAGCAATGGCAAGTAGGATCCGGATGGACTTAAGCATAGCCATTGGAGAAAATGTATCATCATCATCCACACCTGGTTGTTGACGAAAACCTTTTGCCACAAATCTAGCTTTGAAAGTCTTAACTTTTCCATCTACACAAAGTAATGTTCTTAAGATTCTCTTGCTCCCGATAGGTTTTACCCCTTCAGGTGCAAAAACCAAAGTCCATACTTTGTTGGTGTACATGGATTCCATCTCAGATCGCATAGCATCCAACCATTTCACAGAGACCCCACTCGTGATGGCCTGCTCGAAACTAGTTGGGTCATCATCTTCCATGATGCAATCCTCGCTCCCACTATCATTAAGAAAACCGTAGTATCTCTCAGGCGGATGAGGAACCCTAGTATATCTGCGGAGTGGCTGAGCTTCGTTGGAGACTATTGAATCCTCCGGTTCTACCAAATCATTAGCTGTTAGTTTGCCTAGCTGGAACTTCTTCCAGTTCTACCTCATGACCACTAATTTCATCCATAAGAAATTCCTTTTCTAAAAAGGTGGCATGCCAAGAAACAAAACACCTTTTGCTCCTCAGTGTGGTAGAAGATATAGCCTCGCAAATGTTTGGGATATCCAACAAACTTACACGGTACTGACCTTGCTTCGAACTTGTCTGGATTTTGCTTTTTAACATAGGTCGGACAACCCCATATCTTAAAACGTTTAAAAGATGGTCTCTTCCCATTCCATATCTCAAATAGAGTGGTAGGCTCTGATTTGTTTGGAACCCTATTCAATACGTATGCGGCTTCTCAAGCGCATAACTCCAAAAGGAAACAGGCAACTCAGGGTTACACATCATAGAGTGCACCATATCTAATAGGGTACGATTCCTCCGCTCCAATATACCATTGTGCTATGGTGTATACGGAGGAGTAAGCTGAGAGAGAATCCCATTCTCTTTTAAATAATCCAGGAACTCCATGCTCAAGTATTCTCCTCCCCGATCAAATTGAAGGATTTTAATACCTATACCTGTTTGGTTCTCTACTTCGCACTTATATTCCTTGAATATCTCAAAATCTTTAGGCTTGTGTTTCAACAGGAACACATGTCCGAATCTTGAGAGATCATCCGTGAATATAATAACGTATGAAGAACCAGCCCTGGCATGTATAGACATGGGGCCACATACATCACTATATATCAGTCCCAAGTGGTCAACAACTCTTTCTCCGTGTCCAGTAAACGGAGTTTTGGTCATTTTTCCTTTGAGAAATGACTGGAAAGTTCCATATGATGTAAATTCAAACTAATTTAAATATCCATCTTTATGTAACTTAGCTAGTCGTGTCGCATTGATATGACCTAGTCTACAAAGTCGCAAGAAGGATTCGTTCATATCTGAACTTTTTCTCTTGTGTGTGTTCTGTAAGTTAAGAACTGTAGTTTGATTTAGAACGTATATGCCATTATTTAACGTGACTGATCCAATCAACTTTTGATTTAGGAAAATGTTCATAACATTATCCTGCAATACAAAATTATACCCTCCTTTAGTTAATAAAGAGACTGATATAATGTTGCATATCAGGTTCGTTACGTAATAACATTCATTCAGAATCAATGTATTACCATTTGATAATAAAAGGTGATATTCGCCAATTGCTATGGCTGTAACATTTGCACCATTCCCTACTTTTAAAGAATGATCACATTTTTTAAAGTTCTCCACCTTTCTTTAGCCCATGTAACATATTACATATGTGGGATCCTGATCTGGTATCTAATACCCAGGACGTAGAGTGTACTAAGAAACAGTTCTGGGTGAAGAACACACCCGAAGAAGATGTATCAACATGCTCATTCCTCGTTTGGGTCGCTTGGGAATACGGATATTCCCCTATTTCTTTCTCAGACTTATATCAATTATATGGTAGAGCGGAACCAATGTTTCCCAACCCAGTATAACAAGCGGGTTCAGTCAATACATCCATATTATTATCTTGATTAAGGTGTGACATGGTCGCTACCTGGAGAGAGAGAAGAAAACATTGCGTGCTCTTGCAAGATTAGATTGATTATTATTTTATTTAATTAGGATGGCTCCCACTATTTTTATCAAATCTTCCTTCAAACCCTAAAAGGTAAGACTAGCCGGGATTAATTATACCCTACAAGTTCGCCAATCTTTCGGCCAGGCCAGTGTTGGTACTTTGAGGAGGTTCCCCGTGCTTTCACACGGACCTAATTAAAATAAACCTTGTTTTCTCAGAGGCGTAACCCAATTGACACCTTTCTAGACACCTACTTGATGGGCTAATTGTGATGTATAAAACTCTCCCAAGAGTAACTCTTACTCTAGTGGGTATCGGGATCCAACTATCTCATAGAATGTATGCAATCTCATTGCAAATTTCAACACTTGAAATTCCCAATAATATTTTACCCCTAGTGTCCTATGACCTTGACGGAGGCCAACAAAATATAAGCTGCTAGTCAAGTTCAACCCATACATTTTATGATTGAATTAAACCCACCCGCACGACCCTTGACGGAGGCCAACAAAGTCGCACGGCTACCCTAATCTAATCGCATCATATGCTGCAGATAAGCACTAGTTAGCTACCGCACACTATGTCTTGACGGAGGCCAACAAACATAGCACGAATACTAAGTAGTACTTATCTGAAATGATGGAGGGCTACGACAGGTTTTTAGAAAACCTTTTGCGTAATGAACTTGATATCGTTGTAGAATCAAGTGATTTTGAAAATGAGTGTTTTTGAGGTTTTTGCTAGTTTCACTAAAGAGGTCACTCCTAGTGAAGGGATCTCAGCTCTTTCCTCATCGAATGAGGTGTTGGATATTCATCAAGAAATACCACTATGCAAAGCAAAAAATAGAGAAGCTATGAAAAGACAAAACTGAGTGAGATATAGCATTTGCTAGCTTTTGCTAAAGAGGTCACTCCCGGTGAAGGGATCTCGGCACATTCCTCATCGAATGAGATGCTGGATATTCATCAAGGAATACCACCGTGCAAAGCAAAAACTGGAGCTCCCCTTTTTGAAAATTTGATTCCACAACATCTTTAGTTTTCTCTATTTTTCATTAATCTCATTAATGAAGTCCCATCATTTATACTTCCTAAGCATCACTGATAAAGAAATGAAAATACTTATAAAATGTACGCTTATGCCATCCGCATTCGTTATGGGGTCCCGTCATACACCGTTAGGCTAGATAACTAACGGCAGAGTGGGGGCAGGACTAGCGCGGATGTAAAACATAAGCAACGTCTACTATATATCACATATATAATATAAAGCATTCATTTCAGGCAGTTATATGATCTCATCACAGAACATTGCAGCAGAAGTCAACATATAAAATATTGGATATACTAGGAGGTCCGTGTTTTAAATTAAGCCAGTAAAAAACACGGATTCCACGGTCGTGATGAATAGCCAAACCCATTTCCCTAGATGTAAGTCAACGTTACACACCCCACAAGATGCAGGGAGGTGGAATAGGTAAAACAATCATTTTGTTTATGGTAACATCGACTAACTTTACGGATCTTTGCTAAACCCTAACTAACAAACTATCTAGAAGTGCTAAACTACTATTATAGATGATTATACCTCAAGATATTAGTCCTTCTTGTTCATCTCCTCGTCGGCCACCTCGATATAATAGAAGATCCACCCGAGAGTTCCTCCACCAAGCTTTAACCTCTAACTTGAGGTAACTAAGTGGCGAGGATTACTAATCCAAGTGACCTAGAAGATATAGAAGTGGATTAAGGATCTATTAATCTTTCTAACCCTTGCTATCTCAACACATGAGAGGATTAGGGTTAGGTTGAAGAAGAGGAGAGTTTGAGGAGAGAGAGTATGTATGTTAATTATGAATTGAAATATAACTCATTTGTGTATATCATGAAGCATAAAAATATCTTGCACAAATATCTTTCATGCTTCATTTAATACAAATGGATGAATCATCTCATGAGTCATGGTTTTAATTAATGCAAATAACACATAAGCTCTCCACCTCATTAGGTTTAATTCACAAATGAATTAAAACTAAATGAATCACCTTTCTTCTAGAAGCTTCTTGACTAATTACGAGAATGCCCCTCCCAGCCGTATTTACGAAAAACACGGATAAACTGAAACTGCATAAATCCAATAATCCAATACTAGAATCTGGTATAAACTAAAGCCCGCTAGTAAAATCTGTCCGAACATCTTACGTGCACAAGTACACGTATATGTCCGAACCCTGTCGTAAAACCATACGACCTCTATATCATTTCGCCTGAAGCAGGGAAACTCTCTGTGTGGGACTCTAAAGAATCGACACTACGTTGGCAGTGGGTTTAACCACAGGCCGCAAGCGGTACTAGCTGTACGTAACGGTCCCCAGGTAGATGTCGATAAGAAGGTCGATTAGGAAACCCATCTGAACTCATACTGAGCCTGATGTGACAATCTCCGTACAGTCCGGTCTGTTCGTCTAAGACTATCGCATATCGGGCTTAGGGGGCGGCAAGCGTTAGTCCCCTAAAAGCGGTATAAGTCGTGTCAGAGTGAAGCCCATTACACCTTAAGAAACTACTGGAAAACCTACCAGTAAATCTCGCTTTCCCTGGCCAGGGACTTTGCATAATGGCTCTCCAGACACAGTGCGATATCAACTCCCAATACTGGGAGAGACGAATCCTATCTAACCGCCACTGCATCCAAGTGCTTGGGGACTGCACCCAACTACTACCTGTTTGCACGACTCCTTTGAGCCGTGGTAGGGTAGCAATCTAAGAACAGTGGGAACACACTCGAGACGAAGCAGCAGTGTCAAGTCTACGGACTATGCTGTACTCATGTTACCTGGGATTTGTTAACTGACGACGGGTATAATACCAACCAACAGTTCCCTGCGTGTCCTGTCCGGTGTACCCGTAACCCAACGAGCACCTGCATACTATCTCCAGTACAGCATACTATCTCCAGTACAGCATACTAATGGCTGTGGGACAGACCATTTTTCCTGCTGGGATGAGAAGCGTATACACTAGTCTACTCTGGAGTATCGATGCCCTGTCTCGATAATCCTATGACTGGGGACCTGAAAAAGGATGTGCTTGTAGACCACCCAGCCCCCACTAGTGTGACTGCCATCACAACGCTGGTAGTCAAGCAAGATCCTATGGGCTCTATCAATATGTATACGCAATATGCTAAAAGAAGCATATACACATATTAAGATAGATATAAACAAAGTAGCATACTACTATGTTGAGCAAAACTGTTAATACAGCTGTGAATATCCCAAGCTTCCATTAAGTAATATACAAACTAGTATGATACAATAATGGCCCCTAGGGCATATACACTAACAATCTCCTACTTACACTGGGGCCATGTACTGGCATAACGAAGATCTATCATCTCGAATAGCCTCTCGAACTGTGTCTGAGGTAAGCCCTTTGTGAATGGATCTGCAGTGTTCTCCTCTGTAACAACTCTTCGGACCTTGATCTCCTGGCGATCTATGATCTCCTGGCGATCTATGATCTCCCTGATCAGGTGATACCGCCTTAAGATGTGTCTGGACTTCTGATGGGACCTGGGTTCCTTCGCTAAAGCTATAGCGCCGTTGTTGTCACAATACAGCGGTATTGGATCAACAATGGTGGGAACCACTTGAAGTTCTGTTAGGAACTTCTTCATCCAGACTGCTTCTTTTGCCGCATCGTAAGCAGCGATATACTCCGCTTCCATCGTCGAGTCAGCAACGGTGTCCTGCTTGGAACTCTTCCAGCTTACCGCCCCTCCATTGAGGATAAAGACATAACCTGTCATGGACTTGAAGTCATCCTTATCACTCTGGAAGCTGGAGTCAGCAAAAGCCTCGATCTGGAGATCTTTTCCGCTGTAAACCAAGAACATATCCTTAGTCCTTCTCAGGTACTTAAGAATGTTCTTTACTGCTATATAGTGCTTCTCCCCTGGGTCTGACTGATACCGGCTTACCACGTTCAGTGCGTAATCTACATCTGGTCTGGTACATAACATCGCACACATTATAGAGCTTACCGTAGAAGCGTAGTGTATAACTGTCATGCGATCCATTTCCAAATCATTCTTGGGAGACATCTCTTTGGATAGGGTGATTCCGTGACAAGCCGGTAAATTACCGCGCTTTGAATCTTCCAAATTGAATCTTTTCAGTATAGTGTTGATATATCTGGACTGCGAAAGTCCCAACATCCTCTTTGATCTATCACGATAGACCTGGATCCCCAGAATGTAAGAGGCATCACCCAGGTCTTTCATGGAGAACCTGTGTGAAAAGAATCCTTTGACAGATTGTAGCATAGGAATGTTATATCCTATCAAGAGAATGCCATCCACGTACAAGACGAGGAATACGACAGTTTGTGCTACAATTTCACTATATATACATGGTTCATCTGGATTTTTGATAAAGTCATATTCTTTGACCGTTTCATCAAAACAGATGTTCCAACTCCGCGATGCCTGCTTTAGTCCATAAATGGACTTAAGCAACTTGCACATTTTCCCGCTGCTCCCACTCTGATTGAAACCTTCTGGCTGATCCATATAGACGCACTCGTCCAAATTTCCATTTAGAAAAGCCGCCTTTACGTCCATCTGCCAGATCTCATAATCATGGAAGGCAGCAATGGCAAGAAGGATCCGAATGGATTTGAGCATAACCACTGGAGAAAAAGTTTCGTCATAGTCCAAGCCAGGCCTTTAACGAAAACCCTTTGCAACAAGTCTAGCCTCATAGATTTCCACATGTCCATCTACACCAATCTTCTTTCTGAAGATCCACTTGCATCCTATGGGTTTTACCCCATCTGGATCAAAGTCCAAAGTCCATACTTTGTTGGTATACATGGACTCCATCTCGGTCCACATTGCATCCAGCCATCTTACTGAGTCACCGCTCTGGATGGCCTGCTGGAAGCTAGTAGGTTCATCATTATCAATGACGCAATCTTCTCTATCCCCGTCTATGAGAAAACCGTAGTATCTCTCAGGCGAATGAGATGGCCTACTACTCCTGCGGAGGGGTGTGAGAATGTCCTGTTCTTCTGGAACTTCTGGTTCTACCAAACTTTCAATAGTAGCTTGTGGTTCTAGAATTTCTTCCAGTTTTATTACGCTCCCACTTGTTTCCTTTTCTAAAAACTGCTGTTCTAGAAAATGGGCATTACGAGAAACAAAAATCTTTTGTTCCTCTGCGTAATAGAAAAAATACCCCTTGGAGTTCTTTGGATATCCCACAAACTTACACTGCACTGAGCGTGCCTCAAGTTTGTCCGCATGCTGCTTTTTAACAAAAACTGGATATCCCCATATCTTCAGATACTGAAGATAGGGTTTCTTCCCACTCCATATCTGATATGGTGTGGTAGGCACAGTCTTGGTAGGAACCCTGTTCAAAAGATATGCAGTTGATTCTAGTGCATAACCCCAGAAAGATCGCGGTAACTCAGCATTACTCATCATGGAACGTACCATATCCAAATTGGTTCGGTTCCGTCTTTTCGATACACCGTTATGTTGTGGAGTGTATGGAGGAGTAAGCTGAGAGAGAATTCCATTCTCTTTTAGGTAACCCAGGAACTCGGCACTTAAGTATTCACCATCTCGATCAGATCTCAGTGTCTTGATACATTTGCCGGTTTGGTTTTCTACTTCATTCTTATATTCTCGGAATTTCTCAAAGGCCTCGGATTTATGCTTCATCAAGAAAATGAATCCATACCTAGAGTAATCATCCGTAAAAGTAATGAAATAAGAAAAACCGCCTCTTGTATGTATAGACATTGGACCACATATATCGCTGTGTATGAGTCCTAATAGCTCGCTCGCTCTTACTCCATATCCAGTGAATGGAGTCTTTGTCATCTTTCCTTTGAGACATGATTGACAAGTGGCATAAGATTGATATTCGAACGGATCCAAATATCCTTCCCTATGTAACTTAGTTAACCTTGTCTCATTGATGTGACCCAGTCTACAATACCATAAGAAAGTCTGATTTATATCTGGAGACTTTCTTTTTAGTGTGTTCTGGACATTGAAAATCTGTAATTGGTTTAACACGTATATACCGTTATCTAGTGTACCGGATCCAATCAAACCATGATTAAGGTGGATGTTAACAATATCGCTTACAAACGTGAAATCATAACCTTCTTTTGATAACAACGATACTGATATGATATTACTCGTTAAACTAGGTAAACAAAAACAGTTGCGCAAAACCAAAATATGTCCACTCGTCAATCCAAGGTGATAATCTCCTACGGACACAGCATTCACGCTAGCTCCGTTAGCAACCTGAAGGGTCATATCACCAACCTTCAGCACTGTCACGACCCGCAGGGTACGGAACGTGACTGGCACTTAAGTTTACGAAACGTCTAAAGGCGTCCGTAAAATAAGTAAGCCAAAGCCCAGAAAACAAAACCAATTAAGCAAAAGAGTGAAGAAAACCCAAACATTTGAAAGCAAGCTTATCAAATAAGTCATATAAAACCCCTTTTTAAAAACAATACTAATTTTTCCGAAAATTTCGGCAGAGTCTCCTTTGTAAATACTGGCCCCCAAAAATGGGTACAACAAAATATATACATGAATCCACAAAATAGGGCATCCCCAAGCGGGAGCTAGCTCTTCGCCATACGGCGGTCACAAATCCCACGCAATGTAAATGACAACAAGCATAATAAAGCATAAGGAAGCATGAAAAAGTAGCATGTCGGCTCAAGTGAGCTCGACCCCAAATACAGTATAAAATCCACAAACCTCACAGTCTCATCTCTAGGTCAATATACAATAATCTGGTAGAACAGTAGATGGAGTACACTAGATACAAGAATATACAAGGTGGTACAAAAAATAACATAACCCACCTATGAGCAAATCTCGAGTCCAGGCAAAAGAGGCAAAAGAAGCGAGCGCACCCGCCGCTACTGAACTGACGGAGCGGACCTGCAACAGGCTATGGCACAACGGGGGTGAGTTGCCAACTCGTGAGTAATAAATAACATTTACACAGGCTATCGAATGCATGCACACAAGCATCCTAGCATCTATATACAGGTAAGGCAGGACATAATGGCGAGTATGTATGCAATATGGATATACTAGCAGGTGTGTATACAACATCAGTGTACGAATATGTATGCAACATGAATATCTGAGGTCTCAATAGGTTTATATATAAAAATATTTTATCAGATGTTGTTTTTGAAACTCTTTTAGAATGCCAGCAAATGTTAATGAATCGACGAAAACCGGTGTCCAGCAACGACACCCCAAAAGCTGTCTCAAATCTCATAAATGTATCGCTGGCCTCAGCCGTCCGGCTGACCCATCTCAAATATCAATATCTCATCATCTAGCGGCCACGGTCGGTATCCTCTGGATATCCGCCGTCCCAAACAGTCACCGGTAGGTAATCCGTCCCCTGCCAGGCTCAACGTCATCACCACATTCCTCTTGCCCCGGGGTACCTTACCGGGCCCACCATGTACCCGTGCCGGTTCCTCCACTCCTCGACACGGATTTCCAAATCCACAGCAAACTCATGGTGGACGACACTTACATCACTAGAAAACCGCAATTTACATGTTTTAAAAATATCATAAGTTTGGAAATTTTGCGGCTTTCCCCCGAAATCCAGCAATATCATAAAATCTCAAGAAATCCTCATAAGTGCATATATCAATGCTAATGAATGCGTATGATATCAATAATCAAGTTGCGATGTGTGATTAATGTATTAAGCATGAACAATGAATATGATGAAGTACATGCACATGAATAGCAATCCTACGGTTTCATTTTAAGGAAATAGCACAATTTAAGTATCAATTAGTAAAAGGTTTAAATTAAAGGTTATCTAGTGTGGTGGCATGGCAATTACCAGGGTGTGTGTGTAAACATGAATAGTGCTCGTGCTGCATATAAAAACCTGGTAATGGTGCATGTGTCCTACAATTGAGTTTGCGTATATGGGTATAACCTATTGATCTAATTGCAGCAATTATCATGCCAGTATTATTATTCTAATGTCACAAGTGGTTATCCAGTTTACTATTTTATTTTCAGTTTACTAAATCTATCGGGCGACTTGCGCCATCCAAACGATCGTCCCCCGTAGATGTTAAATCTACTCACCGGGATTCCTGGCTAGCTGTGTCCGATCACCGCCTTTCCCTTTCGCGCCACGTCTGACGTCTCCGCGACCGAACCTGGAATTTATATCAAATATAAGGTTACGTATCAAGAACGACGCAAAACCCCAACGAAACTACTAAAGTTCGCTAGCTGGGTACAACGTGCACAAAGTGCGCGGACACACGCGAAAATCGCAAAAACTGCCAAAAACGCCGATTTGGGTCACCCGGCAAAACTAAAACCCGACTACCCAAAAACCGCACTCACGCATCCTAAAAGTCGTAGGACAAGCCAACACAATCATCGAGATGCCACAATTAATTCATCACATAACTTTTATAAAAATCTAGTAAGCAGAAATTGCAATTTGATGCAAACATCGACCATTTAGCGACAAGTCAACACCACCCAACACCAACATCCAAACTAACCAAATAGCTAGCCAATACACAATTTCTAAACCATTAACTAAGCTAAAAAAAAACTAATTTACATAACAAAACCTTCTCTTGATTTTTGTACTTAGCAAACATAAACCAAACTATATATGAAAAACCTTAATTTAACACTATATTTTAGCCTAATAAGCAAATTAACCACTTAGATTAAGGTTAGCAAAACACTAGATAGCAAATTAGGTTTAATCACTTAAATAATGCTTTCAAAAACTTAATCCACTCACTAATCAAGCTTCACAAACCAATACCAACATAAACCCTCTCTTGAAATTTCAAAACAACAATTCCACCCTTCTAAAATTAACTAATTTAGCAAAATTGAAAGCTATGTCAACAAGGTAACTATATAGATTAGTCATTAACAACTAGATTAACTATAAAATAACTTAATTAACTATTATGGCTTTCAAACCCTAGTTAGAACAAACTACCCATTTTAACTAGATTAGAAATAAGCTAACTTTTAACACTAACCATACAATTAAAGGAATTAGCAACAAAAGAAAGTAACTAAGATGGAATTATACCTCTTGATCAATGGATCAAGCAAGAGAATTTGCTCCAATTGATGGCCTCAAGCACCAAGATCCAAGCTAGGGAGGTGAATGAAAAGAAAGATGAAGGATGGTTTGAATTTGCAAGCTTTAATTTGAATTTTGATGAATTAAACTTGAAGAATTGTGAAGAAATGAGAAGAAAATAGATGAGGAAGGGGGAGGTGCAGTTTCGGCCAGAGGAGGGGAATGGGGGAGGGTGTGGGCAAGTGGAGAAAGTCATGGTCAAGTCCACAAAAGTCAATGTATCATACATTATCCATTTTAATTAAAATAATACCATAAACTATCAAATTAACTCAAGAAAGAAACCAAGAAGAGAGAGGCCAGAAATTTCTGGTCTTGGCCAAGGTGGGGCTGTCCTAGGGCTGAGAAAAAAGATAGAGGGGTTTTACAAAAGAAATTTTATGCAAAAAGGCCCCCTACAACTCAAAATTTGCAAGTTTTAGCCCAAAATTCAATAAATTCGTTTCATAACATAAAAATTTGATAAAAATCAAAATAAATTGCTAAAAATTCATTTTATCACTAGATTATAATTATCATAATTTTAGAGATTAAAATTAGCCCGGAAAAATTTGTATTTATCGCTTATTTAATGTATTTTCTTACCGGCTTAAAATAATATTAAAAAATTGAAAAATAGGGAAAAATTTTTAAATGACCAAAATTTTATAAATAACTCATTAGCTACTAAAAACAAGCAATTACCTATCCATTTTAGGTATAATTAGCCCTAAACTGCAAAATATCGAGAAAGACGGTTTTCGGAAAAATACCGAATTTTCACCGAATTTCAGGAAAACACCAAAACGACTTTTCAAGACGCTACAATCTTCCCCCCCTTAAAGAAATTCGGTCCCCGAATTAAAAAAATATAGCTACGCGCACCTTCAAAGAGATGGGGATACTTCTTCCTCATCTCGCCCTCGGTCTCCCAGGTAACCTCCTCGCTGCTTGGGCTACGCCAAAGGACCTTGACGGTTGGTATAACCTTCGACCTCAACTTCTTCACCTGCCGATCCAAGATGGCCACCGGCTGCTCTGCAAAAGAAAGGTCGCGCTCTAGCTGGACTGTCGGGTGCTGAATCGCATGCGAAGGGTCGTGAAGGTACTTGCGGAGCATCGAAACATGAAAAACGGGGTGAACATCGGGAAAGCTGGGTGGAAGAGCCAAACGATATGCAACAGCGCTAACACGCTCGAGGATCTCGAAGGGACCTACGAATCTAGGGCTAAGCTTCCCTTTTCGCCCAAAACGCATCACGCCCTTCATCGGTGAGACCTTCAGAAAAACATGGTCGCCAACTGCGAACTCTAATCTGCGACGGCGCCTGTCTGCATACGATTTCTGCCTGCTCTGAGCCGCTCTCATCCGGTCTCGGATCAACTGTATCTTCGCTGTCGTCTCCTCAACAAGCTGCGGCCCCAAAATGCTGCTCTCGCTGAGCTCTGTCCAACTAACGGGCGATCTGCATCTCCTCCCATACAATGCCTCGAAAGGTGCCATCTGAATAGTATCCTGGAAGCTATTGTTGTAGGAGAACTCCACTAGAGGTAAATGACGATCCCACCTACCACCAAAGTCTAAAACGCACGCTCTGAGCATGTCCTCGAGAGTCTGAATGGTCCGCTCTGACTGTCCGTCGGTCTGCGGATGAAACGCTGTGCTGAAGCTCAATCGAGTGCCCAAAGCCTCCTGAAGTCTCTGCCAAAGTCGGCTGGTGAACTGAGTGCCTCGATCTGACACGATACAAGTCGGTACGCCATGTAGTCGCACGATCTCGTCAATATAGAGCTGAGCATACTGAGCGAAGCTGAAAGTCGTCTTCACTGGAAGGAAGTGAGCCGCTTTCGTCAATCTATCCACGATCACCCAGATGGAGTCGTACCCTCGACTGGTCCTGGGTAGACCCATAACGAAGTCCATCGAAATCTGCTCCCATTTCCACTCCGGAATGGGTAACGGCTGTAGCTCTCCTGCGGGCCTCTGGTGCTCGGCCTTGACTTGCTGACAAGTCAGGCATCTCGAAACGAACTCCGCAATGTCCCTCTTCATCCCGTCCCACCAGTAGGTCTCTCTCATATCATGGTACATCTTGGTGGAACCGGGGTGGACACTATACACTGATCGGTGTGCCTCCTCAAGAATGTCGCGCCGCAATCCATCAGCATCCGGTACGCACAGTCTAGATCCATATCGTAAAATCCCCTGATCGTCAATCACGAACTCGGAAAATCTGCCCTGTCCCATCTGTGCCATGATCTCTGGGCAACGGTCGTCACTGAGCTGTGCCTCATATATACGGTCAAGCAACTGTGGGCGTGCACGAACATGCGCGAGCTGTCCCCCTGTCTGAGTGAACTCGAACTCCACTCGGCTGTCGTATAACATCTGCCAATCTGCTGACGACTGCCTCTGCACTGCGCGCAAAAAGGATAGACTACCCCCGGGCCTCCTACTCAACGCATCTGCCACCACATTTGCCTTGCCGGGGTGATATAAGATCTCGCGGTCGTAGTCTTTCACCAACTCCATCCAACGACGCTGTCTGAGGTTCAGGTCTCGCTGCTGAAATATGTACTTTAAGCTCTTGTGATCGGTGAATATCTGACACGACTCGCCGTAAAGGTAATGTCGCCAAATCTTCAGTGCAAAGACCACTGCAGCCATCTCCAAATCATGAGTGGGATAGTTCTGTTCATGCTTCTTCAACTGCCGAGAAGCGTAAGCGATCACCCGGCCATGCTGCATCAAAACGCATCCTAGTCCCACTCGCGAAGCATCACAGTAGACAACAAATCCGCCTGATCCCGAAGGTAAAGATAATACCGGCGCCGTAGTCAAACATGTCCGCAGCTGCTGAAAACTGCGCTCGCACTCCTCTGTCCAAACGAAAGGAACTCCCTTCCGGGTCAAACTGGTCAACGGTGCAGCTATATGGGAGAAGTCCTGAACAAAACGCCTGTAGTAGCCCGCCAAGCCTAGAAAACTACGGATCTCAGTAACCGATGTAGGTCGGGGCCACTGCTGAACGGCCTCAATCTTCTTCGGGTCCACACGAATGCCGTCTCTCGTAACCACGTGACCCAAGAATCCGACGCTGTCCAGCCAGAATGCACACTTGGAGAACTTCGCGAACAGCTGGTGCTCCCTCAGAGTCTGTAACGTAATCCGCAAGTGCTGCTCGTGCTCCTCTCTGCTCCGGGAGTACACCAAAATATCGTCGATAAACACGATGATGAACAAGTCAAGATACAGCCTGAATGTACGGTTCATCAAATCCATAAATGCTGCTGGGGCGTTGGTGAGTCCGAACGACATCACCAAAAACTCGTAGTGGCCATAGCGTGTACGGAAAGCTGTCCTCGGTATATCCTCCTGTCGAACTCGCAGCTGATGGTATCCTGATCGCAAGTCGATCCTCGAAAAATACCCCGCACCCTGAAGCTGGTCGAACAAATCATCAACGCGCGGCAACGGATATCTGTTCCGAACGGTAACTTTGTTCAGCTGGCGGTAGTCGATACATAAGCGCAAACTTCCATCCTTCTTCTTGACAAACAGGACCGGAGCACCCCACGGAGAAACACTCGGTCGAATGAGCCCCTTAACTAACAAATCCTGCAACTGCTCCTTCAGCTCTCGAAGCTCTGCCGGGGCCATCCGATAAGGCGGTATAGAAATAGGCCCCGAACCGGGAATCAAATCAATGCAGAACTCAACATCACGCTCAGGCGGTAGCCCGGGTAGCTCATCAGGGAAAACATCAGGGAACTCACAAACTACCGGGACCCGGTCCAACGGAACATCTGCAGCTCGAGTATCACAAACAAACGCTAAGAATCCCTGACATCCCTTCCGCAAGAGCTGACCAGCGCGAAGAGACGAAATTAAGCTGGGAAGGGCGACACGACGGTCTCCCTGAATAACAAGGACTGGCTCTCCCGGAAAGCTAAAACTGACTGCCTTCTCACGGCAGTCCACCGAAGCATAACAAGTGGCTAGCCAATCCATGCCCAGAAGCACATCAAAGTCCAACATATCGAGGAGTATCAAATCAACTGATGAATCCCTCTCCCCGATACGAACGGAACACAAACGAAATACAAACCGAGCGACAAACGACTCACCTACCGGAGTAACAACAACAAGCGGCTGATCTAACGACGACGACTCACGGCCCAACATCGGTGCAAAGTGTGTAGAGACGTACGAATGTGTGGAACCTGGGTCGAATAATACCCGTGCGTCGAAAGAACAAACTGGCAAAGTACCTGTCACAACGGCATTGGATGCCTGCGCATCCTGCGGTGTCAAAGCAAAAACTCGGGCCTGTCCTCCACCGATAGCGGGCTGACCTCGACCTCGGCCTTTGCCTCCTCGTCCTCTCTGGACAGGACCGCCACGTCCTCGGCCTCTCGGTGCACCTAACTGGCGTGGAGCATCGCCTGGGGTAGGAAGTAGGGCTCTCTGAGGAGGGGGTGGTGATGGTGGTAGGGTCACGTGCGGAACTGTCGCTGCTCCCTGTCGTCTCACCGGGCAGTCTCTGACAAGATGGTGCAAACTCCCGCACCCAAAACATCCTGGCGACGGCTGCTGCCCCTGGGAATAAGAACCATATAACTGTCCCCGTCCAAATCCTCTGCCAGGCCTATCTCTCGGAAAGAATCTGGCGCGCTGCCTCTGAGGCGGTACATCGGTGCGCATCCTCTTCGGCCCAGAAACGGCCGGAGTCTGCGATATGCGTGCCTCCATCCGCAATGCAGTATCCATAGCAGCTGAATAAGTGTCGTAGTGCTGGGCGCCAATGGCAAGATATAGCTGGGCATCAAGTCCCTGTACGAACCTCTTCACCATCTTCTCCTCGGTATCCACCAAATACTGAGCATATCGGGACAACTGTGTAAACTGGATGTCATACTCAGACACCGTCATCCCAGGTGTCTTGACTAAGGCCTCGAAACTGCGAGCTCTGGCGTCACGAACGCTCTCTGGAAGGAAACGGGCTAGAAAGACCGCTGTAAACTCGGCCCAAGTCATAGGCGGTAGATCTGCAGCTCGACCTCTCAAGACTGACTCCCACCATGTCTGCGCGAGACCCTCTAGTCGAAAACTCGCAAGCTCTACCCATCGATCATCCGAACATCTCAGCGAACGGCAGATCCTGGCTAAACTGTCAAGGAACGTCTGTGGGTCCTCCGCTGCCTCGGTGCCGGTGAATACTGGAGGTCTCAGCCTCATGAAGTCCTGTAGTGAAACCGGAATGGACACAATGGTAGTAGTAGGAGCAGGTATCATGGTCGTCTGTGATGTAGTAGGTACGTCATCCTGCCTCGGTGTACGACTGGCTGCAACTAGGGATCCTACCATCTGACGCAGCTCCTGCATGCCTCCCATCATCTGTCGCAACTCCTCCATACCCGTCTCGAGCCTATCCATACGGCCTGGGGAAGGTGGATCGGTCTGTCCCTGCGGCGTAGGCATACCACCCTGCTCAGTCCTAGCCTCGGACGAGCCAGCTCGAATCTCGTCTCGGGCGGCAGCCCTCTGTGCCCTCGTAGCCTTCGGCGGCATAGTGGCTGTTACAGGAAAACGGATAGTAAGAACAGTGCAATAGGATCATAGGATACACGGAATTGAAGAAGGAATTTTCCAAGCAAGTATATCCTAAAGTCACTTAGGCGGAGTACCGTATCGTAAGTATGCCGCGGACATACGCACGCTACGTTACCCTGCTTAAGTCACTTACTCCATCTACCAAGGGTCATCCTACACTCACAAAGGTAAAACCTATCGCTCTGATACCAACTTTGTCACGACCCGCAGGGTACGGAACGTGACTGGCACTTAAGTTTACGAAACGTCTAAAGGCGTCCGTAAAATAAGTAAGCCAAAGCCCAGAAAACAAAACCAATTAAGCAAAAGAGTGAAGAAAACCCAAACATTTGAAAGCAAGCTTATCAAATAAGTCATATAAAACCCCTTTTTAAAAACAATACTAATTTTTCCGAAAATTTCGGCAGAGTCTCCTTTGTAAATACTGGCCCCCAAAAATGGGTACAACAAAATATATACATGAATCCACAAAATAGGGCATCCCCAAGCGGGAGCTAGCTCTTCGCCATACGGCGGTCACAAATCCCACGCAATGTAAATGACAACAAGCATAATAAAGCATAAGGAAGCATGAAAAAGTAGCATGTCGGCTCAAGTGAGCTCGACCCCAAATACAGTATAAAATCCACAAACCTCACAGTCTCATCTCTAGGTCAATATACAATAATCTGGTAGAACAGTAGATGGAGTACACTAGATACAAGAATATACAAGGTGGTACAAAAAATAACATAACCCACCTATGAGCAAATCTCGAGTCCAGGCAAAAGAGGCAAAAGAAGCGAGCGCACCCGCCGCTACTGAACTGACAGAGCGGACCTGCAACAGGCTATGGCACAACGGGGGTGAGTTGCCAACTCGTGAGTAATAAATAACATTTACACAGGCTATCGAATGCATGTACACAAGCATCCTAGCATCTATATACAGGTAAGGCAGGACATAATGGCGAGTATGTATGCAATATGGATATACTAGCAGGTGTGTATACAACATCAGTGTACGAATATGTATGCAACATGAATATCTGAGGTCTCAATAGGTTTATATATAAAAATATTTTATCAGATGTTGTTTTTGAAACTCTTTTAGAATGCCAGCAAATGTCAATGAATCGACGAAAACCGGTGTCCAGCAACGACACCCCAAAAGCTGTCTCAAATCTCATAAATGTATCGCTGGCCTCAGCCGTCCGGCTGACCCATCATAAATATCAATATCTCATCATCTAGCGGCCACGGTCGGTATCCTCTGGATATCCGCCGTCCCAAACAGTCACCGGTAGGTAATCCGTCCCCTGCCAGGCTCAACGTCATCACCACATTCCTCTTGCCCCGGGGTACCTTACCGGGCCCACCATGTACCCGTGCCGGTTCCTCCACTCCTCGACACGGATTTCCAAATCCACAGCAAACTCATGGTGGACGACACTTACATCACTAGAAAACCGCAATTTACATGTTTTAAAAATATCATAAGTTTGGAAATTTTGCGGCTTTCCCCCGAAATCCAGCAATATCATAAAATCTCAAGAAATCCTCATAAGTGCATATATCAATGCTAATGAATGCGTATGATATCAATAATCAAGTTGCGATGTGTGATTAATGTATTAAGCATGAACAATGAATATGATGAAGTACATGCACATGAATAGCAATCCTACGGCTTCATTTTAAGGAAATAGCACAATTTAAGTATCAATTAGTAAAAGGTTTAAATTAAAGGTTATCTAGTGTGGTGGCATGGCAATTACCAGGGTGTGTGTGTAAACATGAATAGTGCTCGTGCTGCATATAAAAACCTGGTAATGGTGCATGTGTCCTACAATTGAGTTTGCGTATATGGGTATAACCTATTGATCTAATTGCAGCAATTATCATGCCAGTATTATTATTCTAATGTCACAAGTGGTTATCCAGTTTACTATTTTATTTTCAGTTTACTAAATCTATCGGGCGACTTGCGCCATCCAAACGATCGTCCCCCGTAGATGTTAAATCTACTCACCGGGATTCCTGGCTAGCTGTGTCCGATCACCGTCTTTCCCTTTCGCGCCGCGTCTGACGTCTCCGCGACCGAACCTGGAATTTATATCAAATATAAGGTTACGTATCAAGAACGACGCAAAACCCCAACGAAACTACTAAAGTTCGCTAGCTGGGTACAACGTGCACAAAGTGCGCGGACACACGCGAAAATCGCAAAAACTGCCAAAAACGCCGATTTGGGTCACCCGGCAAAACTAAAACCCGACTACCCAAAAACCGCACTCACGCATCCTAAAAGTCGTAGGACAAGCCAACACAATCATCGAGATGCCACAATTAATTCATCACATAACTTTTATAAAAATCTAGTAAGCAGAAATTGCAATTTGATGCAAACATCGACCATTTAGCGACAAGTCAACACCACCCAACACCAACATCCAAACTAACCAAATAGCTAGCCAATACACAATTTCTAAACCATTAACTAAGCTAAAAAAAAACTAATTTACATAACAAAACCTTCTCTTGATTTTTATACTTAGCAAACATAAACCAAACTATATATGAAAAACCTTAATTTAACACTATATTTTAGCCTAATAAGCAAATTAACCACTTAGATTAAGGTTAGCAAAACACTAGATAGAAAATTAGGTTTAATCACTTAAATAATGCTTTCAAAAACTTAATCCACTCACTAATCAAGCTTCACAAACCAATACCAACATAAACCCTCTCTTGAAATTTCAAAACAACAATTCCACCCTTCTAAAATTAACTAATTTAGCAAAATTGAAAGCTATGTCAACAAGGTAACTATATAGATTAGTCATTAACAACTAGATTAACTATAAAATAACTTAATTAACTATTATGGCTTTCAAACCCTAATTAGAACAAACTACCCATTTTAACTAGATTAGAAATAAGCTAACTTTTAACACTAACCATACAATTAAAGGAATTAGCAACAAAAGAAAGTAACTAAGATGGAATTATACCTCTTGATCAATGGATCAAGCAAGAGAATTTGCTCCAATTGATGGCCTCAAGCACCAAGATCCAAGCTAGGGAGGTGAATGAAAAGAAAGATGAAGGATGGTTTGAATTTGCAAGCTTTAATTTGAATTTTGATGAATTAAACTTGAAGAATTGTGAAGAAATGAGAAGAAAATAGATGAGGAAGGGGGAGGTGCAGTTTCGGCCAGAGGAGGGGAATGGGGGAGGGTGTGGGCAAGTGGAGAAAGTCATGGTCAAGTCCACAAAAGTCAATGTATCATACATTATCCATTTTAATTAAAATAATACCATAAACTATCAAATTAACTCAAGAAAGAAACCAAGAAGAGAGAGGCCAGAAATTTCTGGTCTTGGCCAAGGTGGGGCTGTCCTAGGGCTGAGAAAAAAGATAGAGGGGTTTTACAAAAGAAATTTTATGCAAAAAGGCCCCCTACAACTCAAAATTTGCAAGTTTTAGCCCAAAATTCAATAAATTCGTTTCATAACATAAAAATTTGTTAAAAATCAAAATAAATTGCTAAAAATTCATTTTATCACTATATTATAATTATCATAATTTTAGAGATTAAAATTAGCCCGGAAAAATTTGTATTTATCGCTTATTTAATGTATTTTCTTACCGGCTTAAAATAATATTAAAAAATTGAAAAATAGGGAAAATTTTTTAAATGACCAAAATTTTATAAATAACTCATTAGCTACTAAAAACAAGCAATTACCTATCCATTTTAGGTATAATTAGCCCTAAACTGCAAAATATCGAGAAAGACGGTTTTCGGAAAAATACCGAATTTTCACCGAATTTCAGGAAAACACCAAAACGACTTTTCAAGACGCTACAAGCACTCTACAGTTTCTCAGTGCCTGCAATGAATTGCATATATGAGATCCTGATCCGGTATCCAATACCCTGGAAGTAGAGTTGATTGATAGAAAATTTTCAATTACAAACATACCTGAAGCCGAAGCCACAACTTGCCTCGGGTCCTGGTTCTTGGAAATCCAAGCTTTGCAATCCTCCTTCCAATGGCCTTTCCTACGACAGTGGAAGCACTCGTCCTTTGCCACTACCGGCACCGCAACCTTTGCCTTTCCCTTGGCTTCCACCTTACCAACACCACCTCTTGGTTTGGTAGCGGCCTTCTTCTTCCTTCCTTTGGCCCTTGCCTTGGACCTAGAAGAAGAAGCATCACGAACAAATATAGTGGGTGTTTCCCTTGCTTTCTGCAAGATGCCCTCTGCACTCCTTAACATGTTGAGGAATTCTGGAAGTTCAACTTCTTTACCTTGAATGTTGAAATTCAAGATAAACTGGGCGTAGGTGGAAGGAAGGGACTGGAGAATCAAGTCTGTATACAGCTCGTTCTCTAATGTTGTCCCGAGGTTGGCGAGCTCTTCAATATAACCAATCATCTTAAGGACATGTTCCTCTACAGATGATCCGACGGCCATCCTCGACTGAAACAAGTTCTTCGAGGTCTCGTATCTTTCTATATGAGATTTCTCTCCATACAGTTCCTTGGTGTGGAGAAATATGGATTCTAGATCCATATTCTCATGCCTCCTCTGATGTTCATTATTCATAGAGGTAAGCACGATGCATTTGGCCTTCGCGCAGTCAATCTCCCAGGTCTTGTGGATTTCCTTATCCACGACACTGGATTCTGGACCTGGGACGGCAAGCGCCTTAGTAGTAAGGACATACCCCAATTTGTCATAGGTAATTGCCATCTTGACATTTCGGAACCAATCTTTATAGTTTGGCCCTGTCAAAATATTTTTATCTAATAATAACTTAAGGCCTGTCATGTTCTGGGTCGTTGCAATTAGGGGAGAGAGAGGAAACACTTTAGCATGTTGCTCTTGTAAGTTTAGAGTGGTTTTTAGTTTATCTAAACAGGATGGCTCCCACTGTTTCTCGAATCCTTCCTCAAACCAAAAAAAGAAGAACTAGTCAGGACTATTCTCACCGTGCAATACTTTCTTAACCGTTCAGCCAAGCAAGTGTCGGTACTTCGAGGGAGGTTTTACGAAGCTTTCGCGAAGTTCCTTAATTAAATAACCTCTTTTCCCTGGGGGCGTAGCCCCGCTGACACCTTTCTCGACACCTACTTGGTTTATAGCATTGATCGTTAAGTGAAAGAATCTCCCGATGAGTAGCATATACTCACAGTAGGATCGGGATCCAAATATCATCGTGTGATAAAGCTGAAGGAATCCTACCAAAATTATCACACTCCAAATGGTATGCAACTCTAGCAAATTTTAGTTTCTTTAGAAATTCCCGATGTGGATTTTTGCCCCATGCTCTTATGACCTTGGCGTTAGTCAAAATGTCATAAGTCACATGTCAAGTTCTACCCATCATTATCTTGTTAATTTGAACACACCCGTACATACCCCTGACGTTGGCCAAATGGCAGTATGACTGTCCCAAACCAACTCATCTATCTATGCAACAGATGAATACCCAGCAGCTACCAAACACTATGCCTTTGCGTTGGTCAAAATACATAGCTTGAATACTACTGAATACCCAAATGAAATGACGGAGGGCTACAAATGGTTTTGGCGAAACCGTGAACGTAGTGAACTTGATATGATCGAAGGAACGTGATAGCTTTTAAAAGGAGTGGTTTAAGCTCCGCAATTAAAAATCTGCTGTTTTTAAAATAACCGAGTGGTTTCTTTTAAACTGTTCTAACGATTCAAGTTTGGTTTATTTTCTTTGCATTAAAATAATGCATCCCAGAAAACAACGAAAAATACAACGTCCGCTTATACCATCCGCATTCGCCACCGGGCCCCGTCATTCACCCGTTAGATTACTTAACTAATGACAGAGCGGGGGCTGGGCTAGCGCAGATGCAAAATATAAGCAACCCCTACTAGATATCATATATAGATATTGTACATTCGTCAGACGCAATAATAGTCATTCCAGATCACAGATGAACATATTGGATATTCTAGGAATCCGCATTCCCTTTGAGCCTGCAATGAAATACGGATTACACAGTCGTGATGAATAGCCAACCCCACCCTAGATCCCTACGGGTACAGCAAACTACCCGCCAAGTACCAGAAGTGAAGCGGTCTCCCTCAACAATGTGAGTAGGACACTAAGCACTTCAAAGTACCCGGTAGTTTGTGCACCCCATCTGGGTCTATCCTAGGAGCAAAAAATAGTAAATGAAATAATACAACGGTGGCTACAACCTAAACCCGGATGTGCCCCGCAAAAGAATATTACAACAAATTACAATTTACATTTGAATGAAAAACACTCGTCTCACATCCCCGGCTATCCATTCATGACAATCCAATAAGTTCATATCCACAAACATAAAGTAACCATTACGGAAATGTGCAACCCCCTGCTAACCGACATACTAGCAATTAGGGGAGGTTTGTGAACACATTAAACACAACACAGATATAATCCAGTTAGCCAAAGTTCTTAGAATTCAACCAGGCAACACATATGAATCTACTCCAAACAATTCTCTATGCACATAAAACCTGAGCAAAAACAAAACATCCTAGAAAATACAACGTTAACACAGAAGAATAACTGAGCAAATTTGGGTAGACTAGGTGTCAACTCGGCCGCGGATCCTCGGCGGATCGTTTGTATCGGTCGCGGTTCCGCGGTGGTTTGGTCGAGTCATGATCCTAAATTTCTTCACAATTCTTAAAAAACCCTGCTTGTATTTTTAAGGGTCCTTGAAAAATTTTTAGACCCCAATTTAAAATCGGCAGAAACTAGATGAAAACGTCGTTTTTTTGGGATAATTTTGTGATCAAATATCCAAAGACTTTGCTAACATGTTAGTTATGGTTTTGTTAGGCTCTGATACCACTGTAAGTCAACGTTACACACCCCATAAGATGCGGGGAGGCGGAATAGGTAAAACAATCATTTTGTTTAAGGTAACATCGACTAACTTTACGGATCTTTGCTAAACCCTAACTAACAAACTATCTAGAAGTGCTAAACTACTATGATAGATGATTATATCTTAAGATACTAGTCCTTCTTGTTCTTGTTGTTCACCTCCTCGTCGGCCTTCTCGATGTAATAGAAGATCCACCCGAGAGTTCCTCCTCCAAGCTCTAACCTCTAACTTGAGGTAACTAAGTGGCTAGGATTGCTAATCCAAGTGACCTAGAAGATATAGAAGTGGATTAAGGATCTATTAGTCTTTCTAACCCTTACGATCTCAACACATGAGAGGATTAGGGATAGGTTGAAGAAGAGGAGAGCTTGAGGAGAGAGAGTGTGTATGTTAATTATGAATTGAAATATAACTCATTTGTGTATATCATGAAGCATAAAAATATCTTGCACAAATATCTTTCATGCTTTATTTAATACAAATGGATGAATCATCTTATTCGTCATGGTTTCAATTAATGCCAATAACACATAAGCTCTCCCCCTCATTAAGTTTAATTCACAAATGAATTAAAACTAAATGAGTCACCTTTCTTCTAGAAACTTCTCGACTAATTACGAGAATGCCCCTCCCAGCCGTATTTACGAAAAACACGGATAAACTGAGACTGCATATATCCAATAATCCAATACTAGAATCTGGCATAAACTAAAGTCCGCTAGTAAAATCTGTACGAACATCTTACGTGCATAAGTACACGTATATGTCCGAACCCTGTCGTAAAACCATACGACCTCTATATCGTTTCGCCTGAAGCAGGGAAACTCTCTGTGTGGGACTCTAAAGACTCGACACTACGCTGGCAGTGGGTTTAACCACAGGCCGCAAGTGGTACTAGCTGTACGTAACGGTCCCCAGGTAGATGTCGATAAGAAGGTCGATGAGGAAACCCATCCGAACTCCTTCTGAGCCTGATGTGACAATCTCAGTACAGTCTGGTCTATTCGTCTTTGACTATCGCATATCGGGCCTAGGGGGCGGCAAGCGTCAGTCCCCTAAAAGCGGTATAAGTCGTGTCGGAGTGAAGCCCATTACACTTTGAGAAACTACTGGAAAACCTGCCAGTAAATCTCGTTTTCCCTGGCCAGGGACATTGCGTAATGGCTCTCCAAACACAGTGCGATATCAACTCCCAATACTGGGAGAAACGAATCCTATCTAACCGCCACTGCCTCCAAGTGCTTTGGGACTGCACCCAACTGCTAGCTGTTTGCACGACTCCATTGAACCGTGGTAGGGTAACAATCTAAGAACAGTGGGAACACACTCGAGACGAAGCAGCAGTGTCAAGTCTACGGACTATGCTGTACTCATGTCACCTGGGAACTGTTAACTGACGACGGGTATAATACCAACCAACAGTTCCCTGTGAGTCCTGTCCGGTGTACCCGTAACCCAACGAGCACCTACATAATATCTCATATCATCAACGTAAGTAAGTATGCGTATCCCGATTGTCGTTGATGTATAGCAACGAAGCCGGCGATACATCACACACTACGCTTACGGTCACAGAAAAGAAAGTGTAAAACTACAACATTTGGAATCCACAATCACTTTAGAAATCTTAAATCCGAAATATCACATACTTCGCATTTCTTGCCTAACTATATGAATTCCACATATTGTATCACATTCCAGATAAATAGATAATGTTAAACTTTCCGATCGAATAATCAAATACCCAAGACTTCCCAAATAGCTCAACACTTGAGCGGAGTTCAAAAATCCCAGAACATGTCACAGCCCCAATGAACCAGCCGTAGAAGGGTCAAACCAACGCCTCATATATGGCAACGCTAAACTACCACAAACCCTAGGGTTTAGTGGCAGTTTTGACGGTCACATAATCGAGTTAAGGCTATGTTCTTCAAGAAGGTCCACAGATACGCTAGCATGATTTCCCGAAAGTTTTAAACTCAAGAAAAATCCAACACTTGAAAGTTTTCCGACAGGGGAAAAGTGAGCTATTGATATCCGTTCGAACCTTTTAACACGTTCTAAATTATATGAAAAACTAAACGATGTTAAACTTTCCGATCGAATCAACGAATTCCTAGGATCTCCAGATAACTCAACACTTGAGTAAAATTAAAAAACCCCAGAAGCATGTAGTAATACATACGGATGAACCCTAGAAATAGCTATCCCTAACACCTAAGTACGGCCGCGGAACCGCCGCCAAAAGCATGGTATGGCCGCGGTTCCGCGGCGACATAAAGGCTACAGTGACTCGTATTTCGCAGTAATCCATACAATCACCTACTTGATTTTTTGAGTATTTTTAATGTGGAAAAAACCAATTTTTAAAAAAAAATCCAGAGAGGGGGTCAAATATGACGTTTGTGGTTCGATCGGACTTTTAACTTCGTCTACACGTCGCCTAATGCTCTAGCTAGGCTCTGATACCACTGTAAGGTTACTAGGCACTATCACAAGAGTTTATAAGGAATCAACCATGCCGAATTTAAAATTTTCAAGAGCCGAACAACCTAAAGCGAGGATCTTTCCTAAATAATTAGGGTTAACAAGCATGTAAACAACTTTACATCTAAGAGAAAGAGATTACAACCTTTGTAGCCAATTCCTTTGCTTCATAAGCTCCGAGTAGAAGTCCCTTCGCCGCGATCCAAGATCTCCCGGACTCAAGAGAGGCTCCATAAGTCGAATGATCCGTACTTACTTGAAGTCTTCCTTTTCGAAGAAGATCTACCATGAAGAATCTCAAACTCAAGCTGTCACTTCTCTAATCAAGTATTAGAGAAGTGAACACCCTAATCTAAGTGGCTAGAATAGATGAGGATGATGAAGTAGGAATTATGCTCTCTTTTGTTTTCAATTTCTCACACAAAATCATCACATGTAAAAAAGCTAGCAAGCATTTCAAGGAGGAAGAAGAAGAATAAAAGTATTTTTGTGATGAATAATGAATTATTGCTATGGTTATAATTGCAACCTTTAGTTAAGTATGAAGGGCTTAACCTTTGTAGAGAATTAACCATAGGTTAAGGGTTTGGGTTGGGTTAACAATGACTCCACAAAAATCCAAAGATAAAAGATAAAGTCAAAACTTCATGAAGCTTCATGAAAGCTCATGAAAAAGCCAACCCAAATGGTAACCCAAATCAAACCATAACTTGTTTAATCTTCATAAATCATGTTGCATTTATAATCATAACTTGTTACAATATTATATATCACATATATAATATATTTTTTGTAACAAAAGAAAATAATACAATTAACATATATCAATGTATTAACCGGTGAGCAAATTAATCAATAAAGCGAGCTTATATTAGTTAATGTAATGTAATATATCACATATATAATTATACATTAAATTATCGAATCAACACTTGATCCGACAATCCGGCTATATCGCATGTAACCGACTAATATAACATGTACCGATTCATCGAATCAATACTTGATCCGAAGACCCGGCTATATCATATATAGAGAGAATAGAATACGGTATCTCATATCGTATTATTCTCGGTCCCGCACATATCATATGTGCTCCTACTCCATTTTTCCTAAGTCAGGAAACCTCTGTGTAGGACTAAAGAATCGTCAATACGCCGGTAGTAGGTGATGATCATATCAAACACCCACAAGCTGCAAGCGGTCAGCTAAACGTACTAGCCACCCAGTTATTGAGCGATCAGAAGATCAACATGCAAGCCTGTATTCTCTTACGAATCCAATTAGTAACACTACCGTACAGTCCGGTCTCTTCGTCTGATATGTTGCATATTTAGTCTAGGAGTGGTAAACGTCAGACCCCATTAACCGATAAGTCGTGTCGATGTGAGGTTTATAACAGGTCGAGAAAATACTAATAACAATTACCAGTAGCACTCTGTACCAGCCCTGGCCAGGGACTTCCAGTTATAGCCAATCGAACACAGCACAACATCAACTCCCTATACCGGGAGAGACGAAACCCCTCCTATCGCTCATTGCCTCCATGTGATTCGGGACTGTACCCAATAGCCACCTTTTTGCACGCCCTCTTAGACGTGGAAAGGTGGAAATCAAAGCATAGTGGGAATCACACAAGACTCTATGATGATCTCGGGTCTACAGACTAACCTGTACCAGTGTCACCAGAGAACTGCTATCTGATGATTGGTATAAATCCATCTAGGAGTTCTCGGCGAGTCCGTTCAGTGTACCCAGTCTCCACTGAGCACCCATACACCATCTTTGATGTCAAACACCGATGGATATGGGATCATCCATCGCCCATCATATGGGTCAAGATACGTATACGCTAGTCTACTTTGGTGTATCGATGCCCTGTCTCGATACACCCTCAACTAGGAACAATTATAGGATGTACTCGTTGACTACCCTGGCCCCACTAGTATGATCTCATCATAGTCCCAGCAGTCGAGTACATATCCTAAGGGCTTTATCAACATGTGAGAGCAAGACAGTAAACTAATACAAGTCAACATGTTAAGACAAAGTGAAACCAAATAGTATACTACCATTTCAAGCAAGAAAGTCCTCCCTATATATATCTAAGCATCCACTATAATATACATCATATGTACAACAATGGCCTCTAGGGCATATATATAACTAACAGGAGGCTACTAGGATAAGGAGATTACACTTATTACACTTATTGGATAGTCTTCTTCCAAACCATAGGCTGGTGCCGAACGGTAGGGAAGGAAGAAAACCATTTAGCCTAAGGATGGTGTACAGAAGGTAATGAGTAAAGACAAATAAAGGGATTTGGAGAGATGGCAAAGAAATATACGGTTGCAGTCATGAATCTGGATAATGGAAGAGGCATTACTAGGAATACCCGGCTACCCCTTCGAAACATTTTCATGTTTCAGTTTCACTATGCGGTATTAATTGAAAACTGATTTCCCAATTAGATCCTTGCTCCAGGGTATGTATTTACCAGATTTGATTCTCACATCTGTATGTTTTTATAGATGATGAGTGGGAGTAAGTTATTTGGAATTAGGTGATGAAATCCTCATTATATCGAAATTCGTTGTAATTGGTGATATTTCAGGAAATCACCTGGGTTTTTTCCTGACGGCAAATATTTGGTTTTAAATATCCATTGTTATGCACCAATTTCAAACTGATATATCTGTACCTTTATTTCATAAAATGAGATATAACTTTTTGAAATTATGTCCATGACATTTACCTATATCAGTTGATGATTGGGTAAGGAGCATTAAACAGCGGTGTAATTCTTCATAACCATAGTACTGTTTTTCAACCTACGATGCACAGGGTTTGAGTTATTCAACTCAAGGGACTTATACAAAGTATTGTATGTTGTCCAGTGTCTATTAGGACAAAAGGGTTGGTCCTCGTACTATATTCTGTTTACTTGTAACTTCTCTAGTTTTAGAAAAGTATTTCGTAGAAATACAAGGTCCAAGTTTTGAGAAGTTATAGGTATAAGAATAAAGTAGAGAACCATGTATTGCAAGTATCAGGATTCTTCAAAATGATCGAAGATGTAGATACTTGTGTTTGGTATTCAGTTCATAGTAATGGTTTTGAGAACTTGCTTCTCTTTCAGGTTACTCATATTTGGATGCACTCCTAGTTGAGTAACGCTGATTAGCCTCTCCCAATTTAGTTGACATGCATTGGAGACAGCTGCATGATTTGAATCTGGTTCCAATTAAATCGGTGCCTCTATTTCTATATTCTATATAGAATGGTTCATATCTTAACGATATTAAGGTATATGGAGTTGTCCGGCTTATGCTTAAAACCAGACCCTGGATAACTCAAGGCACGTTTCTGTAATGGCAGTTTGTGGGTTATCCCGGTCTATGACGAGGGTTAACTTTCTACCATCTGGAAGATCAATAGTGATATTGTTCTTGACTCGCCACAATTTTAGTAAAATGGAATTTTTCAGAAAATAGTAGTGGGTGTATGGTAGAACTGGAAGTGATTCCAGAACCACAAACGATTACTGAAAATTTAATAGAACCTAAAGATTCAATCGTGTTTGACATTCCATTAAGCCACTCAGCAGATATAGTGGGTAACATCAGGCACCCGAGAGGTACTTCGGTATCCTCAAAGACGCTGACAGAGAGTTCTTGTTTACCCAGACTTGCCATTACTGCTGTTCTAGACTATGAGACCCGGCACGAGGATGTGTATAGCATCATTCTAAACTAGCTTTAGAAGTGCACATGTATATGACTCTGCCAGAGGATTGTTGTAGTCAGTGGGAGCAGCAGAAGCATAGTGGACAAGTAGCTTGTGTCTATTAATAGACTAAACCAGGTATAGCGGAGATAGATCATCTATTTTTGATGTTACAGTCAGAGGCTTTAATTTCATCAGAATAGGGGATGGATCTGTTAAGAAGGTAGTAAGGTGTGATGTCCTGGTGTTTGGATTACATACACATTGTAGGAAGTGAAATTCCTATACTACGATCGGTTATACTGTGGTTGTCACACAGTGGTTTCTCCATATAGGATATGGATATTATATCAGGCATTCTGGTTACTAGATCTAGATTTGGGTAGTTTCGCAATCTGGGTACTATGACAGTATTCTAAAGGTGTTTTAGAATGGACGACTCCTGGTATGGTGGTATACCTATAGGTGATGGAGTCACCCTCTCTAAAGGTGTCTTACAGACTAAAGGGGAGAGGGATGTGCATGATTAGCATATCACTTGCTTAGGAAATTGAGTCAATCATGAGATGTCAAGTACCATACCAGATATTGTTTTTGCACTAGCTGAAATAAATTTATATATTAATCCAATCCTGGAGAAACGTTCGGAAGCAGTTTATGAATATAAATGGATGTTCTAGGGATTTGGTAACGGCGGCCTCCTTCGGGAGACGATTATCATTCCAGGCTTCCAAGGTGACCTGGATGATAGAGTGACTGTTAGAGTTATAGTTTTCCCTCTTTTGTGGGGCAGTAGTTTGGACAGGTGGTCCAAGAAAATACTGAGCGAGTCATGGCGCAGGATACTGATTAAATTTAGTAAACGATACAGCCTAAGAAGTTTGCTGGATTTAGAGTTCATTTATGAACTGGATCCCATCAGATATCTAGATATATTCTAAGACAAGTATTGCTCATTTTGGGAGATGGCTTTCTCCGTGAACTTGAGATAAAGAGAGACATAGAAAGAAACATTGGAGTGGACCCACTCACTGAGGCTATTTCTCGAACATACTAGTTTTACAAACGAGCTTTGTGAAACTGATTAGTAAAGAAGTTGGGTGTTCGGTATCACACGGGCTGTGAGTATGCGACACCGCAATAATTAGCCTTAAGTACAAGTGGGAGATTGTTGGCTATAGTGCCCTCATGTCAATTATTGGATTGAAGGCACGTGATTGCAATGATTGAGAGAGGACCTATACCGGTAGGACAGTCTTACTCGAGATGATAGTATGCTGTCTGGTTTGTCTTTATCATCGTGTACATACTTCAGATGATATTACAGACCACTATTACATGTTGATAGAGCCTATAGGATTCATGCTTGACTGCCAGCAGTATAATGGCAATCATATACGTAGGATCTAGGTGGTGTATAAGAACATCCTTAAAATGTCCCTAGTCGTAGGAGTTCGAGATTGGGCATCGATTCTCCAAGAGTAGACTAGTGTATACTGATCGAGACCCCGACGAGGGGCGATGGCCAGTCTCACAATCCATTGGTGTTAGTTGGTTCACCTAAGATGTATACAGGTGCTCATTGGGTTATGAGTACACCGGACAGACTCGCCGGGAATATGCTAGTTGGTATTATACCTATTGTTAGATAGCAGTTCCTTGGTGACATGTGTACAGATTAGTCTATCGACCTGAGATCATCATTTTTCCCGTGTGAGTTCCCATTGTGCTTTGATTACTACCTAAACACGGCTCAAAGGAGTCGTGCAAACCGGTTTTAGTTGGGTACAGTCCCGAGCCACATGGAGGCAGTGAGCGGATCGTCAGGGGATTCGTCTCTCCCGGTATTGGGGGTTGATATTGCAGTGTGCACGGATGGCCATCACCAGAAATCCTTGGCCAAGGTAGTCGAGAATTACTGATCTAGAATCGGTAGTTTCTCGGGTGGTGATAGATTTCATACCGACATTAAATATCGCGTTATTAGGGGTCTGAATTTATCCACCCCCTAGGCTCGATATGCGATATTCATAGACGAATGGACTGGACTGTATGGATATTGTCACTGTCAGGCTCAATAGGGTTTTAAGATGAGTTTGCTCGTCGGCCTCCCTTTCGCTCAATACCTGGGTAGTCGTTACGTACAGGTAGTGCCACTGACGTGCCTGTGGTTAAACCCACTACCAGCGTATTGACGAGTCTTTAGAGTCCCACACAGAGGGTTTCACTGCTTCGGGCGAAACGTTGTAGAGGCCGTATAGTTTTATGGCAGGGTTCGTTCATAAACGTGCACTTATGCATGGATCATGATCGGACGGATAATACTGGTGGTTTTTGATTTAAACCGGATCCTAGTATTTTATTGTTGGATTATTTTCGTCTCGTTGTATTCGTATTCAGTCAGAATACAGATGCGGGTATGTATATACGGATGAGGGGTAATCTTGTAATTTATAACTAGATCACTTTAGAAGATGCCACGTCATTTTGGATTAAACATTTTGTTTTAAATATTTATTTAGTGGGAAAGTGTGAGTCATGGTTTGCATTAACTCATGGAAGTGATTCATTGCGACTCATGACATGGATTGGTTTTGTTTTGAGAAAGATATTTGTGTGAGATATTTTGTAGTGAGATGGCTGTTCATTTCTTGTGAAGATTTTCTTTAAGAGCTCAAAATATAACAGACAAAAGGCTAAGCCAAAAACAACTCAAGAAAAAGGCAGACACTTTTCTTCACTTGCCTTTTCTTTTCTTGAGCTCACACTTCTTCACTCCCTTGGCGTCTTCAACCTACACCTAAACCCTCTCATGAGTTGAGAATTCTTGGGTGTATTGAGACAAAGTAATCACAAACAATCTCTACTTTCTCTTGGCTTTCTAGGCTAGCATACTAGATACACGAGTTGCTTCGGATTTGAGGTCAGAGCCCATATTACTAACTCTCGACATGGATCTTCTTCGATGGGGGGACCGGAGATCAAGCTTGATCGAGGAAGCCGCGAGGAGCTTGGGACAGAGGTTGAAGACCGAAGGACTCGGATCGTTTGGTATAACCTCTCTAAACTCCTTTTTGTATAACTAGTGTAGGGTTAATGGTACGATCCGGGAATCGGGTTCCGTTAGCGCCGGGTTTTTGAAAGTTTTTGTTCAGCATTTGGCCATGAATTGAAGGCCGGGGCGATGGCGTAACCCAACAGCATTGATATGACCTATTCTACAATGCCGCAAGAAGGATTTGTTCATTTCTAAACTTTTCCTATTACGTGTGTTCTGTACGTTAAGAACTGTAGTTTGATTTAGAACGTATATGCCATTATATAACGTGCCTGATCCAATCAACTTTTGATTCATGAAAATTTTCATAATATTATCCTGCAATACAAAATTATATCCTTCTTTTGTTAATAAAGAGACTGATATAATGTTGCATATCAGGTTCGGTATGTAATAACATTCATTCAGAATCAATGTATTACCAGTTGGTAATACAAAGTGATATTCGACAACTGTTTTGGCTGCAACATTTGCATCATTCCCTATTTTTAGAGAATGATCACCTTTTCTCCAGTTCTTTACCTTTCTTTAGCCCATGTAACATATTACATATGTGGGATCTTGATCCGATATCTAATACCCAGGACGTAGAGTGTACTGAGAAACAGTTCTTGGTGACGAACACACCAGAAAAAGATGCATCAACATGCTCATTCCTCGTTTGGGTCGCGTGGGAATCCGGATATTCCCCTTTTTGCTGCTCATACTTATAACAATTATAAGGTTGAATGGAACCAATGTTCCCCAGCCCAGTATAACAAGCGGGTTCAGTCAATACATCCATATTATTATCTTGATTAAGGCGTGACATGGTCGCTACCTGGAGAGAGAGAGAGAAGAAAACACTGCGTGCTCTTGCAAGATTAGATTGGTTATTATTTTATCTAATCAGGATGGCTCCCACTATTTTTATCAAATTTTCTTTCAAACCCTAAAAGGTAAGACTAGCCGGGATTAATTACACCCTACAAGTTCACCAATCTTTCGGCCATGCCAGTGTCGGTACTTTGAGGGAGGTTCCCCGTGCTTTCGCACGAACCTAATTAAAATAAACCTCGTTTTCCCAGAGGCGTAACCCCATTGACACCTTTCTAGACACTTACTTGATCGGCTAATTGTGATGTGTAAAACTCTTTCAGGAGTAACTCTTACTCGCAGTGGGTATCAGGATCCAACTATCTCATAGAAGGTATGCAATCTCATTGCAAATTTCAAGACTTGAAATTCCCAATAATATTTTTCCCCTAGCATCCTATGACCTTGACGGAGGACAACAAACCATAAGCAACTAGTCAAGCTCAACCCGTATATTTAATGATTGAATTAAATCCACCCGCTCGACCCTTTACGGAGGCCAACAAAGTCGCACGACTATCCTAATCCAATCGCATCATATACTTCAGATAAGCACTAGTTAGATACCGCACACTACGCCTTGAAGGAGGCCAATAAACGTAGCACGAATACTAAGTAGTACTTATCTGAAATGACGGAGGGCTACGACAGGTTTTTAAGAAAACCTTTTGCATAATGAACTTGATACCATTGTAGAATCAAGTGATTTTGAAAATGAGTGTTTTTTAGGCTTTTGCTCGTTTCCCTAAAGAGGTCACTCCAGGTGAAGGTATCTCGGCTCTTTCCTCATCGAATGAAGTGCTGGATATTCATCAAAGAATACCACCATGCAAAGCAAAAACCAGAGAAGCTATTAAAAGACAAAACCGAGTGGGTTGTAGCATCTGCTAGTTTTTGATAAAGAGGTCACTCCCGGTGAAGGGATCTCGGCACATTCTTCATCGAATGAGGTACTGGATATTCATCAAGGAATACCACCATGCAAAGCAAAAACTAGAGCTACCCTTTTTGAAAATTTGATTCCACAATATCTTTAGGTTTCTTTCTTTTTCTTTAATCTCATTAATGAAGTCCCATCATTTATGCTTCCTAAGCATCACAGATAAAGAAACGAAAATACGTATATAACGTACGCTTATGCCATCCGCATTCGTCATGGGGTCCCGTCATGCACCGCTAGATTAGATAACTAACGGCAGAGCGGGGGCAGGACTAGCATGAATGTAAAACATAAGCAACGTCTACTATATATCATATATATAATATAAAGCATTCGTCTCTGGCAGTTATATGATCTCATCACATAACATTGCAGCAGAAGTCAACATATGAAATATTGGATATACTGGGAGGTCTGTGTTTTAAATTAATCTAGTAAAAAACACGGATTCCACGGTCGTGATGAATAGCCAAACCCACATCCCTAAACCCATATGAATGCGGCAAGCAACCCTACCAATTCTAGAGTTAGGAGACCAGGTCTCGACTCCTCGAAATGGTCTCCCATTGGACTCAAGAACCCGGTTACTTATGCTCCCCGTCTTGGGTCTATCCTAATACGGAAAAGTAAATAATATACATCAATGGTGACATGATCCTCAACACGAAAGTGTCCCAATAAAAGAATATTACATACAAGTTTTTACATGAATGAAAATGAAAAACTTTCATCTCACGCAAAAACCCCCGGCTATTCAAACACGACGATATAATATAACATATCCCAGCAACACTTAACATCACATGTCATCAACATAAGTAGATATGCGTATCCCAATTGTCGTTGATGTATAGCAACGAAACCGGCAATAGACCATATATTACACTTACGGTCGCAGAAAATAAAGTGAAAACTACAATAATTGGAATCCGCAACCACCTTAGACATCATAAACCTAAAATATCACATACTTCGGTTTTCATGCCTAACCATATAAATTCCTTAGGCATCATAAACCCGGAATATCACATATTCCGAATTTCATGCCTAACATTATAAACCCGACATTTTAGTCTCAAATTGAAAACACTTTTCAATATTCAGTCGGGCAATTCAATAAGATTCCCAACGTATGATCGAATGGTCGTCGGAAACGTTAGTAGACGGCCGCACCCCCGATACCGTCGACGAAGTGCACTTAGGCGGAACACCGTGGCCGCGAGCACCCGAACGGATGCTTTTAGCAACGGGGTTCTCCTACAGTTACTTGGTCTGGGCTATGGGGCGTGGCTATCTAGCAGTGTTACCCGGTGAGTATCCGCATACACTACGTGATTGCGACGGAGTTTTGACCCGATTCAAAACCCTGCGGCAACCTATCAAAAGAGACTAAATTGCTAGATTTACAAAATACTAATTAGTTTTCACAAAACTAATTACTGTGGATTCCAAATATTGTATCACAAATCATAGCAAGACAGACGATGTTATACATTTCGATCGAATCAACAAACACCCACAATTCCCAGAGAGCTCAACACTTGAGCATCAGAAAAAATACCCAGAACATGCCATAAGCACCTACGGACCTACATAAGAAGCGTCGTTCCTGGCCTCACCAACAGCGCCGCAGAACCGCCGCAAACCTTAATGTTAGGTCGTGGTTTCGCAGTCGTATAGTCGAGATAGGAGTTCATTCTTCTTGGGGATCCATAGAAAACCCTGCTTGATTTTTTGAATATTTTTAATATGGAAAAATCCAACATTTAGAAAAATTTCCAGAGAGTAGGGAAAATTGGGTTTCGAAAAGTCGATCGAACTCTTTAACTTCGCCTAGACAACGCCTAATGCTCTAGTAAGGCTCTGATACCACTGTAGGGTTCCTTAGCACTCTCACTAGGTTTTATAAGGCATCGGGTATGCAATTTTAAAAAATCTAGAGAGCAAAGCAACCCAAACCAAAGATCTAACTAGAGAATTAGGATTTTACTAAGAAAGTAAACAACTTTACTCTAAGTGAACAGAAATACAATCTTTGTAGACCGGTCCTTCACTTTTAAAGCTCCGTGTAGTAGTCCCTTCGCTCTAAGTAGTGGTCTCTCGGACTCTCGTTATGCCCCATTAGGCGAAAGGAACAAGCTTGCATGAAGAACTTCGAGGCCGAAGATGACCTACATCGAGAAATCTCCAACTCAAGATACCTCTTCACTAATTGAGAATTAGTGAAGCAAACAAACTATATTAAATGGCTAGTCTAGTATGGATTGATGAAGTAGGAATTTTTCTCACTTTAGAATAGTTTTTCTCACTCTTTTTCTTCACCTCAAAAAAACCTAGTGAGCAAACTTGAGATGAAGAAGATGAAGTCAAGAATAGAATGGCAAACATGGGTGAGAAAATATCACATATATTCAAAGTAGAGACCTAACAATGGCTAAAGATAATGGTTGGGTTAATAAATATCTAAAGTAAAAACAAAATTAGTGGACTTAAGTCAAAACTTCCACAAGCTTCTCCAAGCCTCTTAGCCATGCTTATTTCCACCTAATTTTGTTTATTCTCTAAATAAATATTCACCCTAATTATCTTATGGTATAGTATGAGTCTCATACACCCATGTAAAATGTATCATCAAGCATGACACAAAGGAAATAATACATTAATATATATCACATATATATTAAATGTACAGTGAGAAAAAGAAATTCTTAAGTGAGCCAATATTAGTTAATGTATAATAATATATCAAATATATAATCATACATTAAATTATTAAATCAACACTTGATTTAATAACCCGGCTGTATCGCATACAACCGACTAATATCAAATATATCAACTTATCGAATCAACACTTGATTCAATAACACGGCTATATCACATATAACCGACCGATGTCACATATTGTGAGATAAGAATACGGTATCACATACACGTATTAATCTCGGTCCCGCGCATATCACATATGTGCCTTACTTCATTTCGCTTGAACCAGGAAACCTCTGTGTAGGACTCTAAAGACTCATCAATACGCCGGCAGTAGGTAATGATCATATCAGTTACCCACAAGCCGTCAGCGGTACTAGCTGGAAGTAACGGCTACTCAGGTATTGAGCGATCAGAAGATCAACAAGCAAGCTTTCTCATACTCCCGGGAATCCAATAAGCAACACTACCGTACAGTCCGGTCTCTTCGTCTGATATGTCGCATATCTAGTCTGGGGGTGGTAAACGTCAGACCCCAATAACTTGATAAATCATGTCAATGTGAGGCTCATAACGGGTCGAGAAACTACTAATAACACTTACCAGTAAATCTCCGTATCAGCCCTGGCCAGGGATGTCATGATCCGAAATTTAGTTCGTGACCGGCACTTAAATCACGCAACGTCTAAAACTGCAACGTAAATTAAGTAAGCCGAAACCCAGAAATCTAAACCTTTTTAAGAAAATAAAAGAGGTGAAATTTTGAAATAAAGGTATGATGAAATCAAAAGTTAATCAAAAGTTTTCTTAAATGCATAGCTAATGGAACATGAAAATGCAACTGGATTATACTAGTTGAAAAATATGTTTCGTCTTTTAAAAATTTGGGCAGCACCTCCCTTGTATATTTTGATCCAAAACCACATATACATGATAATATAAAAGGCATCCCCAAGCGGGAGCTAGCTCTTCACCAATCGGCGGAATCACAACCACGCAAGTCATAAATATAAGTATACGACGCCCAATGGCGAAGATCAACACAAAAGAATAATGTAAATAAGCAAGACATCAACCCACCAAGCGAACATATGGTCCGTCACTCTAAGTCTCGCAAATACAAATCTTTCTAAGTCTTACTACTTATACAAATACTAGTTTCTGATTGATGGAGTTGACTAGATACAACAGGAATAATAATACAAGAGTGGCACGATCCAATATGTCCCACCTACCAAAGCAAATCTCCTGAAAGCAAGCTGTGTGCCAGCGATACCGTTACTGATCCATGCGGTCAAACCTGCAAGAACTATGGCACAACGGGGGTGAGTTTCCAACTCGTGAGTAGAAAACATCAGCAGGTAGAAATCGAATAAAACAACGTTCTCCTATGTCAACTATATCATGAAGGTAATACTATGATATTTAGGGTGACCGTGTATGCATATATGTCAACAATATAATCAATGCCAATGGCACATACAAATAAACATATAAACCATATGCCTATATGCAGGTGGATATTATCCACGTGTCCACCAATGACACAATCGACATCATGGAACCTGAGTGCCGAACACCGACACTCGAAACATCATGAAGGAATAAGCATGTATGTATGAGGATATCAACCAACGTGTGTCCATCAACGACACATCAAAATTATGGAACCTGAGTGCCCAACACCGACACTCGAAATATCATGAAACCCGTGTCTAGCATCGACATATAAATCCTTATATCTTGGGCTCCATCAGTCTGGATCGGCTAATGGGCTCCGGCAGTTTGGATCGGCCCATCCATCTCACGACTCCGGTCGGTATCCTCCGGATAACCGCCGGGTCCAAACTATCACTGGTAGGTAGTGCTCCCCTGTCAGGCTCACCGCCTAACTATACGAGTCTTCTTTCCTCGGGTACCTCCCCGGGTCCACCATGTACTCGCAGATGGTGCCTACCACTCCTAGAATTGGGTTTCACATGCCAATCTCAGAACCGAGAAAACACATGGTGGACGTCTAAAAATATCATATCAAGAGAAACCGGGTTTTTAAAACAATACATAATTTCCTTTGAAATATAACCACGGTTCTCAAATCTAGAATCCCATGAAAACAGCAATCTCAATGCGTATAATCATAAAGTATGATGTATGCAAACATATAACAGAAATGATGTGAGCATATCAAGTATAACATGCGAACGAGTCATGTGACAGTACTGAACAATCAAAAGTAATAGCATGATGTAGTAATTCTTTTGTGTAAGTGACATGGCAATTATCGATGATGAAAGTGTGTGAGCAGGCAATTCTGTGTAAGTGTAAAATATGCATCATCGATAATTGTGTAGGTGTACTAGCACAGGTATATGTAATGCAATGAGAATATCATGAACGTAGCATAAAGTACATCGTAAGCAAAATGCTATAAGGTATACGTATCGATAACATAACCGAGTCGGTGAATCTATCAATCGGCATCCAGCCTCATAACATCACGTACGGTATAATTCATCGTACGGCATCCTCTAGTCAAGGGTATGGATAAATCATCAGGTAAAATTCATCACGCATGATAATTTATCATACGACGGCGTTAAGCAATTAGGGATTCTATCATTCTATATGACAATGAGGGTACGGTCCTAACATCTCGTACGGCATGACACTCATCATTCTTATAAATATATAAACATCTCACGTCATATTAGCATCAATCTCATATCATGTCTTGGCAATAGTATCTATACTATCATATCACCTAGCATCTGTATATTAGCATATCAAGCCAAGTTATCTTATTTCGTCACATTCTCTGTTCATCACCTCAATAGCTCACATCAAGTAATCTTATATGCCTTTATCTTATTTTACCGATCTCATCACAGTCTATCTCAATCTTATCATATTCATCGATCTCATGTCATCTCCTTATAGCTTTCATCTCATATCTCGATATATATATATATATATATATATATATATATATATATTCAACCATTCATATCATCTCTAACTATCTTTTTAACCAAATCCCTAGTTTCTAAGTATGGGTTTCTCTGACTGTATTTATATATCGGTTTCCATTCATAATTTGTGGGGTTGCTATACACCATCCACTCGAATTCTCCCGTAAATATAAATCTACTCACCTGCGGAACTCCTTGTTCAGCCGTAGTCGATGTGCCTCATCGTCTCGGAATCCACGCGAAAGTACCTGCAATCAATACACAATCGGAATTCTATTAAAACCAATTCTGAAAACCAATATGGCACATGAACTGCCTATAGGTTAGAACCTATAGCCTACGCATGCAAAAACAACCAAACAACCCTCCTCGTTGACGTACAAACATCCAACGACCCAATACAATATCAAATACCAAATCCCAAATTCATAAATCACAAATAGCATATTCAGCAACCTAGGAAATCACTCCCAGATTTCATCTCAGGTAAATTGGGATAAAACAAGCAGATACAGGGAGTTGTTTATAGGGATTAGGAGCTACAGCCAAAAACTCAACACCAATGCTCCACAAAAATCAGGCGATAATGCCCTAATATCCGAGCTCGCCGGCCAAATAGGGGAAAAAGGGTCTCTTACTTTGGTGGTGGGTTTCTAGGGGTTTATATAGGTCACTGGACTTGCTAGATTGTCTTTAAAATGCCCCAGATAGCTCCAAATACCCTGTAGGCTAACAAACCCCACAAAACTGACACGGGACAATATCTTAGTTCGTATTGTGGTGCTAAACTCGGGTCTTGGCCAGTACAATCATCATTAAGGTCTTACAAACTCTCACAACACTTCAATTTACAAATTACAAGTCAAGTTTCCAACTAAACCCTAACTTGGAATTTCTAAGATCACAAATCCATACTTAATCAAATTCCAAACTAAACTAGAATACACTAAACATAATAACTTAAGAATTTTCTTGAGTTGGTCAAAGTCTTCAAAAATCCAACTTCGAAAGGTCCAAAGTGTTGAGGATGAGGTGGGGATCATTTTTAATGAAGGGGATATAGGGTTTTGGTGAAAATTTTGTGATGAACCATGAGGGTAGGAGTGAGGGGAGCTTGAAGAAGAAGGAGTTGAAGAAAAATAATGGGGAGGGGAAAATGAAGGCAACCCCCTTTCTCTCTCTCTCTCTCTCTCTTATCCTCACTCGCCTTATGCTCACCCTCTCATAATTCATGCCATGTCACACTCTCTCTCCAATAAGTGTCTCATTCTCTTTTCTTTTTCTTTTAAAGCAAAATATTAACAAATACAAATGAAACAACATACAACCAAATGTAACATGTCATGGTGCACTAACTATGGAAAAATGTAGAAACACGGATTTGGCCTAATCGCGATTAGTAGTGCACTAATCAACTTTTTTTATTTAAACTGCATATAATTAATTATAAAAATGCCAAATCCAATAAATATATTTTTAAATGAATAAATCATTTTAATCTCCAATTATTTCACAAATATTGGTATATATTTATACCATTTTACGAAAACCCCAAATTCGCAAATCGGGTAGTTTTCGCGAAATATTTTATTTTAATATTAAATTCCAAAAATAATTTTTTATATTTTCCGAAATGTTACAAGGGACTTCCTGTTATGGCCAATCGAGCACAACGCAACATTAACCCCCAATACCAGGAGAGACGAAATCCCTCCTATCGCTCATTGCCTCCATGTGACTCGGGATTGTACCCAAAAACCATCGTTTTGCACGCTCTCTTGAACGTGGTAAGGTGCAAATCAAAGCACGGTGAGAATCACACAAGACTCTATGACGATCTCGGGTCTACAGACTAACCTGTACCAGTGTCACCGGAGAACTGCTATCTGACGTTAGGTATAATATCATCTAGGACTTCTCGGCGAGTCATGTTCAGTGTACCCAGTCTCTAATGAGCACCTGTATACCATCTTTGATTTCAAACACCAATGGATATGGGATCATCCATCGCCCATCAAATGGGTCAAGAAGCCTATACGCTAGTCTACTCTGGAATATCGATGCCCCGTCTCAATACACCCTCGACTAGGAACAATTAAAGGATGAACTTGTCGACTACCCTGGTCCCACTAGTATGATCTGCATCATAATCCTGGTGGTCAAGTACACATCATAAGGGCTTTACCAACATATAAGAGTAAGACAATATGACAATACTAGTCAACATGTTTAGATAAAGAGTAACAAGATAGCAAACTATCATGTCGAGCAAGAAAGTCCTCCCTATATATGTCCAAGCATCCATTATAATATACGATCATGTACAACAATGACCTCTAGGGCATACATATAACTAACACTCTAGGGTATACATATTCCTAACAATCTCCTCCCTGCACTAAGGCCAGTTGTTGTGGTATCTCATAGCCAACATCCCAAAAAGTCTTTGAAACTGTGTCTGGGGGGGCTTTTATGAGTGGATCCGCTACGTTGTCCTTCGTGTCAACTCTCCTGACCTCGATCTCCCGTCGATCTACTATCTCCCGGATCTGGTGATACCGCCTAAGAATATGTTTGGATCACTGATGGGACCGGGGTTCCTTGGCCAAAGCCATAGATCCATTGTTATCACAATACACAGGTATTGGATGCTCAATGGATAGAACCACACCAAGTTTAGCAATGAACTTCTTCATCCAGAGAGCCTCTTTGGCAGCATCGTTGGCAGCGATGTATTCAGCCTCCATCCTCGTTCTGCTATGGTATCTTTCTTGGAACTCTTCTAACATACCGCCCCTCTATTGAGGGTGAAGACAAAACCCGAGACCGACTTACTATCGTTCTTATCACTCTAGAAGCTTGAATCGGTAAAGGACTCCACCTGGAGTTCACCGTTACCATACACCAAGAACATTTCTTTAGTCCTTCTCAAGTACTTAAGAATGTTCTTCACAGCTGTCCAGTGCTTTTACCCAGGATGTGATTGATACCTACTCACTACACCTAGTGAGTAAGCTACATCCGATATGGTATATAACATCGCATACATGATAGACCCGACTGCCGAAGCATAGGGTATCCCTTGCATTCGAGCCCTCTCTAAATCAGTCTTGGGAGACATCTCTTTGGAGAGAGTGATTCCTGAACACCTGTCACGGCCCGCTTCCTAGTGTACGGGCAAGTAGGCACGACGAGGTCCGCTACGCATTTACTCGGAGGTAAACACGCTAAGCGTATCTAAGCAATATAAAATAAAATACATGAGATACAAGATGTAAATGAACAGCAACTTTATTTATTAAACATTATTTTTACAATACATCCGAAAGGTAAATACATAGAATGAAATCAATGCCTAACAATGGTATAACAGAAATGAAAATGAAATGTATAAGTAAACTAGAGCTCTGGGTCGAAGGCTATCTGATCCAAATCCTCGCTGCTGGGCTCTGTCTCTCCAGAAGGTCCGATCCACCTGACAATATTCTAAAGAAAGAAGAAACAGAATGTCGTCAGCAAACAATCGCTCGGTAAATCCCTAAGAAGAGTAGAGATAGGGTAGACAGAGAGAGAGTATATATTATAATGTTTGTTTATATCGTTAACGCTGTTATTTGTAGCTTCGTACAGAAGATGCCAGTGTATACGAGAGGAGTACAACTTACACCGTGGAATTTGGTAACCCGTAGTACAAGGCTCCGTCGATAATACCATGGAACAACGGCATGGATGTAATTATGTCTTAAGTGACCATCTTGTGCCACCTTTAACATATTCCGTACCAGTCTACCCCTTATAAACCCCGTAGTGTCTTATTGTATTGATTGTATTGTATTGTATTGTCATATATAGATGGATGACTTGCCGAAACCATGATATCAGTAAATGGATAACTGGAAAATCATTTAGATAGATATATATCCATGGTTCAGTTCAGTCAAGTTGTATATTGAAATAGATTGTACAGACGGATTCATATTGAATTGTTGTATTGTAAGTTTATACCTGAATTGTAATCAAGTCAGATTGATAAAATTTAGACTCGGTCTGAGTCGGACAATTAGAAAAGAAATTGAAGTCCTGAATTAGGTTTTGATGTTATCAGTAACTGCTACATATGGTCTGCAGGATTTGTGTCTTTTTCCAAGACAATTACCATGTTGATAACACCGTTTGTTAGATTTTCTACCTTAGATAGGCAAGCACCCATATCTCCGGCTCTCTGAGGCTCAAGAGACTGGTCCCGCTTAAACCTATGTTTACTAGGGTCCTTATTGTAATTTAGTATAACTTGAGGGGGATTTATGTAAAAATAGTTTTGGCATAATTTAAAAATACACCTCAATTGTTTAATTATCTTCTTTAGGGTTTTCATAGATATATATTTTATAAATGTGAAATTTCTAGTGAATAGAACCTACTTTCATATTATGTGGTATTTGCTTGAAATATTGTACTTGTGTTGTATTTGGATGATATTTTCATGTATTAGCGATTCCTTTGATTTAGAAAACTTGGAATATTTATAAAATTAAAATAGATATTTTGATAATAAATATATAGATATTTAATTAAAATAATTTATTTAATTTCTTGTAGAAATCTCATTTTCCAAAGAAAAATGTATAAAAATTACATCGAGACCGAATGCTCCTTATGGAGGTCTGCATCTCGCTACACTAAGCCCGAGGATGATTGATAATCCGCACCATCCCGAACAGGGTCCCCAACATGGGTTGTAGAGGCGCAATTGCATGGAAATTGTTAATACCTTTTTTTAATAGAAAACGGTTTTATAAGTTTAGAGTATTTATTTATAAGGTTGTATTTTCCGTATTCTATTGTCCCAAAATCAATCGTGCTATGATAGAGATGTGTGTTGTGATGAGATAGGTCATTAACTCGTATACTGTCTAAAGGTATAGAAAGGAATAAAAGTTATAATGTTGAAATAAACAGTTTGTGGTATTTTTATGTAAAAATGCTATAAATGGCACAAAAATAATTATTTTGATATGAAACTTGTTTTATTGAGTTTGTTAATTTTTATTAATCAACATATGAGAATATGGTTTTATCTTGTTAAAGAAAAGTGTAGTTTTTAAAGAAAACTGAATCGGAAGTCAGACTGCTCCGCTTCCGTCGAATTTTAGAAATGGAATTTTTTAAAGAAAAAGATGAGAGAGGAGATGGGACATACCGGCTTGTTGGACTAGAGGAGAGAGGGGGTCCTAAAGAAGGCTTTGGGGAGTCAACTCGTCGTCGGAATCTCCTCGAAAGTTCGTCGGAGCTTCGCCCTTCACTAACTCTACTTATACACTAAAAGTCTTGGGAATTTGGTATAGTTTTTGCAAGAGAATTCTGAGTGAGAAGTGTGTAAGATTGAGTAGGTATTTATAGGGTTATTTAGGGTTTAGGGGGTTATGAATAATGCATTAAAATGGAATTTGAAGGGTTTTATTATTCTCTGTAAATATGCAGAGTAAATAAGCAATACTGGAGTTAAGGGGGGAGTCCAAGGGTCGCAGGGATTTAAAAAAATTTTGGGTTTGGACCATGTTGGATCGGCGACGCCGGCCTATGGGCAACTATCGTCGGTCTGATCCGAGGGGCTAGGGTCTGGATTGGGGCCACGTATCCATGACGCTTCAACTAGCCTATTGCACCTGTTTGATTATTCTGTAACTTACCATATTACGTGTAGTGCACGTGCAAACTCTTGGGTTTCTAAAAGATTAAAAGAATTTAAAATAAAAGGATATTATGGCTGATGGGATTTGAACTCTGGTGCTATGGCACACAGTGCAAGGTCTTACCAATGAGCTACAAGCTTCTTCTTGCTGTTCAAAAGCAAATCAAACTTATAACTCATGCTCAGGCTTAGGTGATCCTTTCTGTATTTTGAAAAAAAATTCGTAAAGAAAGTTAGGGTTGTTAAATTCTACCCTCCTTATAAAAATTTCGTCATCAAAATTTGTAGAAGGAATGTGTAATAGGTTCAAGAAAAGTTTGGTGATAGAACTATTGGTAGTGCATGAAAAATATGTGAAAAGAATGTGAAAGATTTGAAAAGAGGTGAAGAATTACCAGGGTTCCCTTGGTTTACAGTCTCGGCTTCTTCGGCTGCTAATGTGAAAGCCTGACGCCGGGGTACATTCCTCCTAGCTAGAGGCACATTCCTCTGTCCTCGAGGCATGTTCCTCAGTGCCTGATGGAATTGATGAGTAGGTTGTGTAGGTGGTGGAGCTCGGAGTGCTAGACGAGGTGCAGGAGCCTGGATAGCTGGCCGCTGCGGGTAGTTGGTAGGTGTGTGAGCTGGGTTGCGTTTATAAGGACAGTTTCCAATTCCGTGATTGGATGCGCCACAAACTAAGTACAGTCCTTCCACAAGTGTCATTCCCTCTTGCAATAGAAGCAAAAATCTGGAATTGGCTAGTTATTGGTTTCTTCCGGTCTCCTGAGTTCAACAGTTGGCCTTGAAGAGGCTCCTCCTGCCATCTGAGTGGCAGCAGATTGGGGTCTGCCCTTCTTTTTCACCACTGCTTCATATCGACGGGCAGCTTTCAGAGCCAATTTATGAGTCGGGAAATCCCCTGTGGCTAACGCAGCTTGGATCTCCAGATCTAACCCTTGTTGGAATCGTCGGGCTCTGATCTCATCCGTCGGTATTATGTGTGCCATGAATCTGTTAAGGTATTGTGTTAGCTGTGTATTATGTGATATTTTAAAATTGAAATATTGAGACGTTTCTTACCGACTGCGCATGGCAAACTCAGCACCGTACCCATCCACTGATTTCGTCCACATTGAACCTTGCTGTAGGTGGATAAACTGTTGTTCCATGTCGAATCTGGCAGTCTTAGGGAAGTACTTTGCGTCGAATATATCGCGGAAAGTCCTCCATTCGATTGGCTGGGTGAGACAATTTTCTTTCGCCTTCCACCAGACCCGTGCATTATCAATGAGCTGCAGGTTTGCAACTCAAACCCAAGCGACCTCTGGCACTTGTGCTGCTGCCAGGTCATCTTCAATACTCTGAGCCCATTCCTCAGCTTCTAAGGGGCTCTCTTTTTCTGAGAGCTGCTTGGGGTGCAAGGCCTTAGATTGCTTCACCCCAGGTACTTCTGCCTCGGGTCGATTCATCAAGATAGCAGTCTGTTGCTGCTGTCCCTCTAGGAAGCTGCGGATCGCCTCAAGCAGTACCGTCTGCTCATTAATCGGGGCAGCTATGACCGGTGTAATTGGTAAAGGAGGTGGAGTGTTGTTGAAGTTGGTGCTGGTGTTGTTTGGGGAATCCATAACCTTGAAGGAAAAAATTTGGGTTAGGACAGATTCAAAATATATGAAATTAGAAGATTCAAGAAATATAAATTGTAAAGAATGTTTTCAGTTATTGGTTCTTATGTTATATTGCTTAGGTTATCCATGTCCATACAGAGCTGACCTGCATGTCCATACAGAGCTGACCTGCATGGGCCACCAACAAAACCTGTCATGCCCCGCTTCCAAGTGTACGGACAAGGAGGCGCGACGAGGCCCGCTATGCATTTACTCAGAAGTAAAAATGCTAAGCGTATCTAAGCAATATAAAATAAAATATACGAGATACAAAATGTAAATGAATAGCAACTTTATTTATTAAACATTCTTTTTACAATACATCTGAAAGGTAAATACATCGAATGAAAGCAATGCTTTAACAATGGCATAACAGAAATGAAAATGAAATGTACAAGTAAACTAGAGCTCTGGGTCGAAGGCTAACTGATCCAAGTCCTCGCTGCTGGGCTCTGTCTCCAGAAGGTGCGATCCACCTGACAACATTCCAAAGAAAGAAAAAACGGAATGTTGTTAGCGAACAATCGCTCGGTAAGTCCCAAAGATGAGTAGAGATAGGGTTGACAGAGAGAGAGAGAGAGAGAGAGAAAGAGAGAGAGTATATCTTATAATGTTTGTTTATATTATTAACGTTGTTGTTTGTAGCTTGGTACAGAAGATGTCAGTGTATACGAGAGAAGTCCAACTTACACCGTGGACATTGGTAACCCGTAGTACAAGGCTCCGTCGATAATACCACGGAACAACGGCATGGATGTAATTATATCTTAAGTGACCACCCCGTGCCACCTTTAACATATTCCGTGCCAGTCTACCCCTTATAAACCCCGTAGTGTCTTATTGTATTGATTGTATTGTATTTTATTGTATTGTTATATACAGATGGATGACTTGCCGAAACCATGATATCAGTAAATGGATGTAACTGGAGAATCATGTAGATGGATGTATATCCATGGTTCGGTTCGGTCAAGTTGTATATTGAAATAGATTGTAGAGACGGATTCATATTGAATTGTTGTATTGTAAGTTTATACTTGAATCGTATTCAAGATAGATTGATTAAATTTAGACTCAGTCTGAGTCGGACCATTAGAAAAGAAATTGAAGTCCTGAATTAGGTTTGGATGTTATTGGTAACTGCTGCATATGGACGGCAGGATTTGTGTCTTTTTCCAAGACAATTACCGTATTGATAACACCGTTTGTTAGGTTGTCTACCTTAGATAGGCAAGCACCCATATCTCCGACTCCTTGAGGCTCAAGAGACCGGTCCCGCTTAAACCTATGTTTACTAGGGTCCTTATTGTAATTTAGCATAACTTGAGGGGGGTTTATGTAAAAATAGTTTTGGCATAATTTCAAAATATATTTCAAGTGTTTAATTATCGTCTTTAGGGTTTTCATAGATGTATATTTTATAAATGTGAAATTTCTTATGAATAGAACCTAGTTTCATAGTATGTGGTATTTGCTTGAAATATTATACTTGTGTTGTATTTGGATGGTATTTTCATGTATTAGTGATTCTTTTGATTTAGAAAACTTGGAATATTTATATAATTAAAATAGATATTTTGATAATAAATATATAGATATTTAATTAAAATAATTTATTTATTTTCTTGTAGAAATCTCATTTTCCAAAGAAAAATATATAAAAATTATATCGAGATCGAATGCTCCTTGCAGAGGTCTGCATCTCGCTCTACTAAACCTGAGGATGTGCAATAATCCGCACCATCCCGAACGGGGTCCCCAAAATAGGTTGTAGAGGTTCAATTGCATGGAAATTGTTAATACAACTTTTTATAGAAAACGGTTTTATATGTTTAGGGTATTTATTTGTATGGTCGTATTTCCCGTATTCTATTGTCCCAAATCAATCGTGCTATGATAGAGATGTGTATTGTGATGAGCTAGGTCATTACCTCATGAACTATCTAAAGGTATAGCATGGAATAAATGTTATAATGTCGAAATAAATAGTTTGTGGTATTTTTATGTAAAAATGTGATAAATATCACAAAAATGATTATTTTGATGTAAAACTTGTTTTATTGAGTTTGTTAATGTTTATTAATCAACATATGAGAATATGGTTTTATCTTGTTAAAGAAAAGTGTAGTTTTTAAAGAAAACCGAATCGGAAGTCGGACTAACTCTACTTCCGTCGGGTTTTAGAAATGAAACTTTTTAAAGAAAAAGATGAGAGAGGAGATGGGACTTACTGGCTTGTTGGACTAGAGGAGAGAGGGGGTCCTAAAGAAGGCTTCGGGGAGTCAATTCGTCGTCGAAATCTCTTCGAATGTTCGTCGGAGTTTCGCACTTCACTAACTCTACTTATACACTAAAAGTCTTGGGAATTTGGTATAGTTTTTGCAAGAGAATTCTTAGTCAGAAGGGTGTAAGATTGAGTGGGTATTTATAGGGTTATTTAGGGTTTAGGGGGTTATGAATAATGCATTAAAATGGAACTTGAAGGGTTTTATTATTCTCTGTAAATGTGCAGAGTAAATAAGCACTACTGGAGTTAAGGGGGGAGTCTAAGCGTCGCAGGTGTTTAAAAAAATTTAGGTTTGGACCATGTTGGATTGGCGACGCCGGCCTATGGGTAACTTTCACCGGTCTGATCCAAGGGGCTAAGGTCTGGATTGGGGGCACGTGTCCATGACGCTTCAACTAGCCTATTGCGCCTGTTTGATTATTCTACAACTTACCCTATTACGTGTAGTGCACGTGTAAACTCTTGGGCTTCTAAAAGATTAAAAATTTTTAAAATAAAATGATATTATGGCTGATAGGATTTGAACTCTGGTGCTATGGCTCAACAGCGCAAGGTCTTACCAATAAGCTACATGATCCTTCTTACTGTTCAAAAGAAAATCAAACTTATAACTCGTGCTCAGGCTTAGGTGGCCCTTTCTCTATTTTAAAAAAATTCGTACAGAAAGTTAGCGTTGTTACAAAAAGCGAGTAAATTACCACGCTTAGAATCTTCCATACTAAACCTCTTTAGTATGGTGTCAATGTACCTGAATTAGGACAATCCCGATATCCGCTTAGATCTATCTCTATAAATCTTTATCCCCAAGATGTAGGAGGCATCACCTAGATCTTTCATTAAGAACTTGTGTGATAAGAAGAGCTTGACCGAGTGTAACATAGGAACATCGTTTCCTATCAAAAGTATGTCATCCACGTAGAATACGAGAAAGACAACCTTAGTCTCTGCAACCTTCTTTTATATACATGGTTCATCTACATTTTTATGAAGTCAAACTCTTTGATAGCTTCATCATAATAGATGTTCCAGCTCCGCGATGTCTATTTTAATCCATAGATTGATTTAAGCAGCTTGCACATGCTTCCGCTGTTCCCACTGTCTACAAAGCCCTCCAGCTGTGTCATATACATGCTCTTTTTAAATCACCATTTAGAAAAGCAGTCTTGACGTCTATCTACCAGATTTCATAGTCATGGTATGCAGCAATGGTAAGTAGGATCCTGATGGCCTTAAGCATAGCGACAGGGGAAAAGGTTTCATCAAAGTCGATAGCTGATCATTGACGAAAAACTTTTGCTACACGTCTAGTTTTGAAGATCTCAACCTTTCCATCTAAGTTCCACTTTCTCCCGATGGGTTTTACCCCTTCAGGAGCAACTTCCAAAGTCCATACTTTTTTGGTGTACATGGATTCCATCTCAGATCACATAACATCCAGCCATTTCACAGAGTCTGCACTTATGATGGCCTGCTCGAAACTAGTTAGGTCATCATCTTCCATGATGCAATCCTCGCTCCCACCTTCTATGAGAAAACCTTAGTATCTTTCAGGGGGATGAGGAACCCTACTAGATCTGTAGAGTGGCTGAGGTTCGTTGGGGACTATTGAATCCTCCGGTTCTACCAAATCGTCAGTTATACTTTGTGTTGCTGGAACTTCTTCCAGTTCTACCTCATTACCACTAATTTCTTTCACAAGAAATTCCTTTTCTAAAAAGGTGGCATATTGAGATACAAACAACTTTTTTTCCTCGATGAGGTAGAAGATATATCCATATGAATCCTTTGGATGTCCCACAAACTTGCACAAAACAGACCTTGCCTCATGCTTGTCCGGATTTTGCTTTTTAACATAGGCCGAACAACCCTATATCTTAACTTGTTTAAGAGATGGTCTCTTCCCATTCCATATATCATATGGAGTGGTAGGCACGGATTTGGTCGGAACCCTATTCAATAGGTAAGCAGCTGTCTCAAGTGCATAACCCCAAAAGGAAATAGTTAACTCAACAATACTCATCATAAAGCGCACCATATCTAATAGAGTGTGATTTCTCCACTCCGAAACTTTATTGAGCTGTGGTGTATATGTTAGTGTTTATGCCCTAGAAGGCCATTACTGTATCATACTAGTTTGTATATTACTTAATGGAAGCTTGGGATATTCACATGTATATAACAGTCTTGCAAAACATGGTAGTATGCTACTTTGTTTTTCTATCTTAATATGTGAGTATACGTATTGATAGAGCTCTTAAGATCTTGCTTGACTACCAGCGTTGTGATGGCAGTCACACTAGTGGGGGCTGGGTAGTCTACAAGCACATCCTTATTCAGGTCCCTAGTCGTTGGATTATCGAGACAGGGCATCGATACTCCGGAGTAGACTAGTGTGTACGCTTCTCATCCCAGTTGGGGAGATGGTCTGTCCCACAGCCGTCAGTACGTCGTACTGGAGATAGTATGCAGGTGCTCGTTGGGTTACGGGTATACCGGACATGACTCACAGGGAACTGTTGGTTGGTTTTATACCAGTCGTCAGTGAACAGTTCCCAGGTGACATGAGTACAGCATAGTCCGCAGACTTGACACTGCTACTTCGCCTCGAGTGTGTCCCACTGTTCTTAGATTGCTACCCTACCACGGCTCAAAGGAGTCGTGTAAACAGGTAGCAGTTGGGTGCAGTCCCGAGCACTTGGAGGCAGTGGCGGTTAGACAGGATTCGTCTCTCCCGGTATTGGGGGTTGATATCGCGCTGTGTCAGAGAGCCATTACGCAAAGTCCCTGGCCAGGGCAAGCGATATTTGTTGGTAGGTTCCAGTAGTTTCTCAGGGTGTAATGGGCTTCGCTCCGACACGACTTATACCGCTATTAGGGGATTGACGCTTGCCGCCCCCTAGGCCCGATATGCGATAGTCTTAGACGAACGGACCGGACTGTACGGAGATTGTCACATCAGGCTCAGTAGGAGTTCAGATGGGTTTCCTCATCGGCCTTCTTATCGACATCTACCTGGGGACCGTTACGTACAGCTAGTGCCGCTTGCGGTCTGTGGTTAAACCCACCGCCAGCGTAGTAGTCGAGTCTCTAGAGTCCCACACAGAGAGTTTCCCTACTCCAGGCGAAACGATATAGAGGTCGTATGGTTTTACGACAAGGGTTCGGACGCATACGTGTGTTTACACACGTACGACTTTTCGGACAGTTTTTACCAGCCGGGTTTGGTTTAAGCCAGTTACTGGTATCCGGTTATTGGATTTATACAGTCTAAAGTTTTTCCGTATTTTTGCGGAAAGGAGGGGTGTTCTCGTAATTGCGCGAGAAGCTTCTAGAAGATGGTGACTAAGGAGGTTTAGGTGGCATATACAATGAATGTGATTAGTGAGTCATATGGATGATTCATCCATGTCATTAATGCATCATAAATGCTTAATGACTCATGGATGTGAATCATCACTAGATATTATCAAGCATGGTTGTTAAATTCATTTTCTTTTCTTTTCTTGATAAAAGAAATGCTTGATATATATTATCATAACTCATTCTTCTCACTTCATTATTATCTTCACCTTCTCTCTCCTCAAGCTCTCCCTCTTCAAACCCTAATCCTCCCCTCTCATGTGTTGAGTACAAGGATTAGTTAGACTAATTAAACCATAACCCTCACTCTATATCACCTAGATTCTTTAATTAGCACTTAAAGAAGGTTAGTTGCCTCAAGTTTAGAGGCTAAGCTTGGAGTAAAGCTCTCGGGTGGATCGTCTACTACTTCGAGAAGGCCGAGGAGGAGGAGGAGTTCGCAAAGACGAAGGAAACGATTCGTTAGGTATAATCCCCAAACATAGTAGTATAGAACTTCTATGTTTCTTGTTAGTTATCGTTTAGCTTCGATTCGTGCGGTTAGTCGATGTTTAAGCAAAGAACAAGATCGTTTTTCATATTTCCGCCTCCCCGCAAGTCGTGGGGTGTTATACATCGACTTACAGTGGTATCAGAGCCTCGCTAAACAATAAATAACTTACTTGCAAATTTGTATGAATTTCGAACGAAAAAAACGAAACCGGAAAAACCCGAAATCATAAGTTTCTGTCGATTTTTAAATGAAGTCCTAAAATTTTTCCGGGAGGTTCAGAAAGCTTAAAAAGACAGTAGAAGAACACACAAGAAATTTGGGCCCCTGAATCGCCTAAAGCGCCACGGAACCGTGGCGGATCGCACCGATCCGCCGCGCTTCCGCCGCCGAGTTGGCGATTCAGGAACCCAAATTTCCTGTGTTGCTTCTCTGTGATATTTGGTATTTTCTGGAAGTTTTTATTTTTGCTCAGGTTTCAGATTTACAGAGAAGTATTGGAGCAAAATTAAAAGTGTTTAATCGATCGGAATTATACAGTATTTGCTTGTTGGATTATATCTGTGTTTGTATAATGTGTTCGTAAACCTCCCCTAACTGCTAGTATGTCGGTTGGCAGGGGGTTGCACATTTCTGTAATGGTTTTTACTGTTTGTGGATATGAACTGTGTTGGACTGTTGTGATGTATAGCCGGGGTTATGTGATGGGTTATTATTTAATTCATTTGATGTAAATGTAATTTGTTGTAATATTATTTTGCGGGGCACATCCAGGTTGCGGTTGTAGCCACCGTTGTATTATTTCATTTTACTGTTTTTGCTCCTAGGACAGACCCAAGGTGGGGTGCACAAACTGCCGGGCGGGTAGTTTGCCGTACCCGTTGGGATCTTGAGTGGGGTAATGGCTATTCATCATAACTGTGTAATCCGTCTTTTGTTGCAGGCTCAAAACAAACACGGATTGCTTGCAAATCCAATAAAGTTCATCTGTGATCTGGAATGCCTATTATTGCGTCTGACGAATGTACAATATCTATATATGATAGCTATTTAGACATCACTTATGTTTTACACCCGCGCTAGCCCAGCCCCCGCTCTGTCGTTAGTTAAGTAACCTAACGGGTGATGACGGGACCCCGTGGCGAATGCGGATGGCATAAGAGGACGTTGTATTTTCGTTGTTTTCTGCAATGATAGGTTAATGATGGGACGCATTATTTATAATGCAAAGAAAATAAACCAAAAAGTTTAATCGTTGGAACAATTTAAAAGAAACCACTCGGTTAATTTTAAAAACAGATATTTTTAAATGCGGAGCTTTAACCACTCCTTTTAAAAGCTATCAGGTTCCTTCGGTTATATCAAGTTCACTACGTTCACGGTTTCGCCAAAACCATTCGTAGCCCTCCGTCATTTCATCTGGGTATTCAGTAGTATTCAAGCTATGTATTTTGACCTAACGCCAAGGCATAGTGTTTGGTAGCTGCTGGGTATTCATTTGTTGCATAGATAGATGAGTTAGTTTGGGACAGTCGTATTATCATTTTGGCCGAACGTCAAAGATATATACGGATGGGTTCAAATTGACAAGATAATGATGGGTAGAACTTGACATGTGACTTATGACATTTTGACCTAACGCCAAGGTCATAAGAGCATGGGGCAGAAAAATATATATCGGGAATTTCTAAAGAAACTGAAATTTGCAAAGAGTTGCATACCATTTGGAGTTTGATGAATGTTGGTAGGATTCCTTCAACATTATCATACAATGATATTTGGATCCCGATCCTACTGTGAGTATATGCTACTTATCAGGATATTCGTCACTTAACGATCAATGCTATAAACCAAGTAGGTGTCCAGAAAGGTGTCAGCGGGGTTACGCCCCCTGAGAAAAGAGGTTATTTAATTAAGGAACTTCGCGAAAGCGTTGGAAAACCTCCCTCGAAGTATCGACACTAACCTGGCTGAACGGTTAAGCAAGTATTGTACGGTGAGAATAGTCCTGGCTAATTCTTCTTTTATGGTTTGAGGAAGGATTCGAGAAACAGTGGGAGCCATCCAATTTAGATAAACTAAAAACCACTCTAAACTTGCAAGAGCATCATGCTAAAGAGTTTTATTCTCTCTCTCCTAATTGCAGCGACCCTGAAAATGACTGGACTTAAGTTACTTTTAGAGAAAAATATACTGACAGGGCCAAACTATAAAGATTGGCCGCGGAATGTCAAAATGGCTTTGACCTATGACAAATTGGGGTACGTCCTCACCGCTACGGCACCTGCTGTCCCTGGTCCCAAATCCAGCAATGCGGATAAGGAAATCCGCAAAACCTGGGATTTAGATTGCGCGTAAGCCAAGTGCATCGTGCTTGCCTCAATGAACAATGAACATCAGAGGAGGCACGAGGATATGAACCTAGATGGCATATTTCTCCATACAAAGGAACTTTATGGAGAGTAATCTCGTATAGCAAGATACGAGACCTCTAAGAACTTGTTTCGAGCGAGGTTGGCTGTCGGGTCATCGGTAGGAGAACATGTCCTAAAGATGATCGACTATATTGAAGAGCTCGCAGACCTTGGGACGACTTTGGATAATGAGCTCTATACAGACCTTATTCTCCAGTCCCTTCCTCACACCTACGCCCAGTTTATCCTGAACTTCAACCTTCAGAGAAAAGAAGTTGAACTTCCGGAACTCCTGAACATGTTAAGGAGTGCAGAGGGCACCTTGCAGAAAGCAAGGGAAACACCCGCTATGTTTGTTAGCGGTGCATCTTCTTCCGGGTCCAACGCTAAGGCCAAAGGAAGGAAGAAGAAGGCCGCCACCAAACCTAGAGGAGGTGTTAGTAAGCTGGGAGGGAAGGGAAAGAAAAAGTTTGCGGTACCGGTAGTTGGCCAGGATGAGTGCTTCAATTGTCACAGGAAAGGGCACTGGAAGAAGGATTGCAAGGCATGGAACGCCAAGAACCAGGAACCGAAGCAAGCTGTGGCTTCGACTTCAGGTGTGTTTGTAATTGAGAATTGTCTGTCGATCAACTCTACTTTCTGGGTATTGGATACCGGATCAGGATCTCATATTTGCAATTCATTGCAGGCACTGAGAAACCATAGAGTGCTGAAGGAAGGTGATATGACCCTAAAGGTTGCTAACGGAGCTAGCGTGGGAGCTGCGTCCGTCGGGGATTATCACCTAGGATTAACGAGTGGACACATTTTGGTTTTACATAACTGTTATTTTGTACCAAGCTTAACGTGTAATATCATATCAGTTTCCTTGTTATCAAATAAAGGTTATGATTTCACGTTTGTAAGAGATGTTGTTAACATCCACCTTAATCATGGTTTGATTGGGTCCAGTACCCTAAATAACGGTATATATGTTTTAAACCAACTCCAAATTTTCAATGTCCAGAACACACTTAAAAGAAAGTCTCCAGATTTAAATACAGCTTTCTTATGGCATTGTAGACTGGGTCACATCAATGAGAGAAGGTTGACTAAGTTGCATAGAGAAGGATATTTGGACTCGTTCGAATATCAAACTTATGACACTTGTCAATCTTGTCTCAAAGGAAAGATGACAAAGACTCCATTTACTGGACATGGAGTAAGAGCGAGCGAGCTCTTTAGACTCATACACAGCGATGTATGCGGTCCGATGTCTACACATGCAAGAGGTGGTTTTTCCTATTTCATTACTTTCACGGATGATTACTCAAGATACGGATTCATTTATCTGATGAAACATAAATCCGAAGCTTTTGAGAAATTCTGAGAGTATAAGAATGAAGTAGAAAACCAAATCGACAAAAGTATCAAGACACTTAGATCTCATCGAGGTGGTGAATACTTGAGTGCCGAGTTCCTAGGTTACCTAAAAGAGAAAGGAATTCTCTCTCAGCTTACTCCTTCATACACTCCACAGCATAACGGTGTATCGGAGAGACGGAATCGAACCCTATTGGATATGGTACGATCCATGATGAGTAATGCTGAGTTACCGCGATCTTTCTGGGGTTATGCGCTAGAATCAGCGGCTTATCTTTTGAACATGGTTCCTACCAAGACTGTGCCTACCACTCCATATCAGATGTGGAGTGGGAAGAAACCCCATCTACAGTATATAAAGATTTGGGGATGTCCAGCTTTTGTTAAAAAGCAGCATGTGGACAAGCTCGAGGCACGATCAGTAAAGTGTAAGTTTGTGGGATATCCAAAGAACTCCAGGGGATATCTATTCTATTACGCAGAGGAACAAAAGGTATTTGTTTCTCGTAATGCCCATTTTCTAGAACATCAGTTTTTAGAAAAGGAATCAAGTGGGAGCGAAATAGAACTGGAAGAAATTCCAGAACCACAAACTAATACTGAAAGTTTGGTAGAACCGGTAGTTCAAGAAGAACAGGACATTCCCGCACCCCTCCGCAGGAGTAGTAGGCCGTCTCATCCACCTGAGAGATACTACGGTTTTCTCATAGATGGGGATAGAGAGGATTGCATCATAGATGATGATGAACCTACTGACTTCCAGCAGGCCATCCAGAGCGGCGACTCGGTACGATGGCTAGATGCAATGCGGACCGAAATAGAGTCCATGTACACCAACAAAGTATGGACTTTGGACTTTGCTCCAGATGGGGTAAAACCCATAGGATGCAAATGGATCTTCAAGAAAAAGATTGGTGTAGATGGACAGGTGGAAACCTATAAGGCTAGACTTGTTGCAAAGGGTTTTCGTCAAAGACCTGGTTTGGACTATGACGAAACTTTTTCTCCAGTGGCTATGCTCAAATCCATTCGGGTCCTTCTTGCTATTGCTGCCTTCCATGATTATGAAATCTGGCAGATGGACGTAAAGAAGGCTTTTCTAAATGGAAATTTAGAAGAGTGCGTCTATTTGGATCAGCCAGAGGGTTTCAATCAGAGTGGGAGCAGCGGGAAAGTATGCAAGCTGCTTAAGTCCATTTATGGACTAAAGCAGGCATCGCGGAGTTGGAACATCTGTTTTGATGAGACAGTCAAAGAATATGACTTTATCAAAAATCCAGATGAACCGTCCATATATAGTAAAGTTGTAGCCAGAAGTGTCGTATTCCTCGTCTTGTACGTGGATGACATTCTATTGATAGGAAATGACATTCCTATGCTACAATCTGTCAAAGGATTCTTGTCACACAGGTTCTCCATGAAAGACCTGGGTGATGCCTCTTACATTCTGGGGATCCGGATCTATCGTGATAGATCCAAGAGGATGTTGGGACTTTCGCAGTCCAGGTATATCGACACTGTACTGAAAAGATTCGGTATGGAAGATTCTAAGCGCGGTAATCTACCGGCTTGTCACGGAATCACCCTCTCCAAAGAGATGTCTCCCAAGACTGATTTGGAAAGGGAACGCATGTCTATTATACCCTACGCTTCTGCGGTAGGCTCTATAATGTATGCGATGTTGTGTACCAGACCAGATGTAGCTTACGCACTGAGCGTGGTAAGCCGGTATCAGTCAGACCCAGGGGAGAAGCACTGGATAGCAGTAAAAAACATTCTCAAGTACCTAAGGAGTACTAAGGAGATGTTCTTGGTTTACGGCGGAAAAGACCTCAGGTTGGAGGCCTTTGTTGATTCCGGCTTCCAGAGTGATAAGGACGATTCCAAGTCCATGTCGGGTTATGTCTTTACCCTCAATGGAGGGGCGGTGTGCTGGAAGAGCTCCAAGCAGGACACCGTTGCTGACTCGACGATGGAAGCGGAGTATATAGCTGCTTGCGATGCCGCAAAAGAAGCAGTCTGGATGAAGAAGTTCCTAACAGAACTTCAGGTGGTTCCTACCATAGTTGATCCAATACCTCTGTATTGCGACAACAACGGAGCTATAGCTTTAGCAAAGGAACCAAGGTCCCATCAGAAGTCCAGACACATCTTAAGGCGGTATCACCTGAGCAGGGAGATCATAGATCGTCAGGAGATCGAGGTTCGGAGAGTTTCTTCTGAAGAAAACATTGCCGATCCATTCACGAAGGCCCTACCTCAGATTCAGTTCGAGAGGCTACTCGAGATCATCGGTCTACGATACGCCAGTACATGGCCCTAGTGCAAGTGGGAGATTGTTAGTGTTTATGCCCTAGAAGGCCATTACTGTATCATACTAATTTGTATATTACTTAATGGAAGCTTGGGATATTCACATGTATATAACAGTCTTGCTAAACATGGTAGTATGCTACTTGGTTTTTCTATCTTAATATGTGAGTATACGTATTGATAGAGCTCTTAGGATCTTGCTTGACTACCAGCGTTGTGATGGCAGTCACACTAGTGGGGGCTGGGTAGTCTACAAGCACATCCTTATTCAGGTCCCTAGTCGTTGGATTATCGAGACAGGGCATCGATACTCCGGAGTAGACTAGTGTGTACGCTTCTCATCCCAGTTAGGGAGATGGTCTGTCCCACAGCCGTCAGTACGTCATACTGGAGATAGTATGCAGGTGCTCGTTGGGTTACGGGTACACCGGACAGGACTCACAGGGAACTGTTGGTTGGTTTTATACCAGTCGTCAGTGAACAGTTCCCAGGTGACATGAGTACAGCATAGTCCGCAGACTTGACACTGCTACTTCGCCTCGAGTGTGTCCCACTGTTCTTAGATTGCTACCCTACCACGGCTCAAAGGAGTCATGCAAACAGGTAGCAGTTGGGTGCAGTCCCGAGAACTTGGAGGCAGTGGCGGTTAGACAGGATTCGTCTCTCCCGGTATTGGGGGTTGATATCGCGCTGTGTCAGAGAGCCATTACGCAAAGTCCATGGCCAGGGCAAGCGAGATTTGCTGGTAGGTTCCAGTAGTTTCTCACGGTGTAATGGGCTTCGCTCCGACACGACTTATACCGCTATTAGGGGACTGACGCTTGCCGCCCCCCTAGGCCCGATATGCGATAGTCTTAGACGAACGGACCGGACTTTACGGAGATTGTCACATCAGGCTCAGTAGGAGTTCAGATGGGTTTCCTCATCGGCCTTCTTATCGACATCTACCTGGGGACCGTTACGTACAGCTAGTGCCGCTTGCGGTCTGTGGGTAAACCCACTGCCAGTGTAGTAGTCGAGTCTCTAGAGTCCCACACAGAGAGTTTCCCTACTCCAGGCGAAACGATATAGAGGTCGTATGGTTTTACGACAAGGGTTCGGACGCATACGTGTGTTTACACACGTACGACTTTTCGGACAGTTTTTACCAGTCGGCTTTGGTTTAAGCCAGTTACTGGTATCCGGTTATTGGATTTATACAGTCTAAAGTTTTTCCGTATTTTTGCGGAAAGGAGGGGCGTTCTCGTAATTGCGCGAGAAGCTTCTAGAAGATGGTGACTAAGGAGGTTTAGGTGGCATATACAATGAATGTGATTAGTGAGTCATATGGATGATTCATCCATGTCATTAATGCATCATAAATGCTTAATGACTCATGGATGTGAATCATCACTAGATATTATCAAGCATGGTTGTTAAATTCATTTTCTTTTCTTTTCTTGATAAAAGAAATGCTTGATATATATTATCATAACTCATTCTTCTCACTTCATTATTATATTCACCTTCTCTCTCCTCAAGCTCTCCCTCTTCAAACCCTAATCCTCCCCTCTCATGTGTTGAGTACAAGGATTAGTTAGACTAATTAAACCATAACCCTCACTCTATATGACCTAGCTTCTTTGATTAGCACTTAAAGAAGGTTAGTTGCCTCAAGTTTAGAGGCTAAGCTTGGAGTAAAGCTCTCGGATGGATCGTCTACTACTTCGAGAAGGCCGAGGAGGAGGAGGAGTTCGCAAAGACGAAGGACACGATTCGTTAGGTATAATCCCCAAACATAGTAGTATAGAACTTCTATGTTTCTTGTTAGTTATCGTTTAGCTTCGATTCGTGCGGTTAGTCGATGTTTAAGCAAAGAACAAGATCGTTTTTCATATTTCCGCATCCCCGCAAGTAGTGGGGTGTTGTACATCGACTTACAGTATATGAGGAGTAAGCTGAGAGAGAATCCCATTTTCTTTTAAATAGTCTCGGAATTCCGTGCTTAAGTATTCTCCTCCCCGATCAGATCGAAGGATTTTAATAGTTTTACCCGTTTGGTTTTCTACTTCGTACTTATATTCCTTGAATTTCTCAAAAGCTACATATTTATGTTTCAACAAGAACACATATCCGAATCTTGAGAGATCATCGGTGAATGTAATAAAGTATGAGAAACCATTCCTGGTATGTGTAAACATAAGACTGCACCCTTTTGGAAAGAAATCATTTCTTAATTGTATTAAGATATGGGGTTGTCCGGCCTATGTAAAAACAAAAAATCCGGAAAAACTTCTGGCACGATCATTTTTATGTAAGTTTATGAGATATCCAAAGTATTCGCATGGATATCTGTTCTACCACACCGAGAAACAGAAGGTGTTTGTTTCTCGCTACGCCGTCTTTTTAGCGAAGGAATTTCTTGCAAAAAAATTAGTGGGAGCACGGTAGAACTAGAAGAAATTCAGAATCTACAAACTGAAAATGAGGATTTGGTGGAACTTCAGGATTCAATAATCCCGGACGAACCTCAACCACTCCGCAGATCTGGTAGGATTTCTCGTCCGCCCGAGAGATATTATGGTTTTCTCATAGATGGGGGATCGAGAAGATTACATATTGGAAGAAGATGATCCTAGTAGTTTCGAGCATACCATTACCAGTAGGGACTCATTAAAATGGCTGGATGCTATGTGATCCGAAATGGAGTTCATGTACACCAAAAAAGTTTGGACTTTAGATGTTGCTCCCCCTGGGGTAAAACCCGTTAGATGCAAGTGGATCTTCAAAAAGAAGATTGGTGTAGATGGATAGGTGGAAAGCTATAGGTCTAGACTTGTTGCAAAAGGTTTTCGTCAAAGGCCAGGAGTGGACTATGACAAAACCTTTTCTCCAGTGACTATGCTAAAATCCATTCGAATCCTACTTGCCATTGCTGCCTACCATGATTATGTTATCTGATACATAGACGTTAAAACAGCTTTTCTAAATGGAAGTTTAGAAGAGTGCATTTATATGGATCAGCCGGAGGGATTCATACACAGTGGGAGCAGCGGGAGGTGTGCAGGTTGCTTAAATCCATTATGGATTAAAGCAGGCATCGCGGAGCTGGAACATCTGTTTTGATGAGACAGTTAAGGAATTTGACTTCTTCAAAAATGAGGATGAGCCATGTATCTATAAGAAGATTGTAGGACGAACTGTCGTATTTCTCGTCTTGTACGTGGATGACATTCTCTTGATAGGAAATGACATTCCTATGCTGCAATCGTCAAGTTATTCTTGTCACAAAGATTCTCCATGAAAGACCTGAGTGATGCCTTGTACATTCTGGGGATTAAGATCTACAGAGATAGATTCAAGAGATTGTTGGGACTTTTACATTTCAGTTATATAGAGTCCATACTAAAGAGATTTAGTATGGAAGATTTCAAGCGCGGTAATATACCCGCTTTGCACGTATAACGTTTTAAAATAAATAAATAATTAAATAAATAAATAAAAATCCTTTAGGTGAATTATCTGATAATCGGTAAAATAAACCGTATTTTCCGTAAAACCCAACTATAATTATTTTTCAATATTGATTTAAATATGCCTATTTTAACTATGTAATTACTAGTAAATGGTGTTTATTTAGTGACTTATAAATTATCAATTTACTTAAATATTTTTCCTTAATTAATTAAATTCAAATATTAACATAAGGTTTAATTATACATAAATTAGTGTAAATTACAAATTAGAAATGGGTTAATTACAAAATGGTGCACCATGACACACTAAAACAAAATGTAACATGTTACTCTGATATGAATTGGAGTTGTCATGAGGGTTCTAGAAAATAATAGAATGAGTTATTAGGAAAAGGAAAATAATGAAATTATTGAAAAGACTTAAAAGATGTGTTTAATATGGAAATTTCTACACACTCATCCACCCATTTTTCTCTCTCCCTACTCCCAAAAATACAAGGCCGAGCCTCCCCCCATGCTGCCCCAAAAATGTAGGGATCCTAGACACACCCATGAGGTTCTACAATCGATCAACCATGTCCAATTTAAATTTTTATGTGCCGAGAAACCCTAAACTAGATCGTTAACTAGAGGATAGGCGAAAGACATACAAGTAAACAACTTTACTATAAAGTGAATGTGACTACAACCTTTGTAGATCCGGTCCTCCACCTCTCTAGCTCCGTGTTGACGTCCCTCCGCTGCGATCATCGGAATCCCGGACTCTCTTGTCGGTTTCATCGGAGAAATGATCGGGCTAGGTCATTGACTTCGATGCCGAAGATGATCTACGTCGAGGCCACTCAAACTCAAGCTCCATCTTCACTTGGTCATAAAACTTGTGAAGATAACACACTCTACTACATGGCAAGTGGTAGAGAATGAAGAAATAGGAGGTGGGTTCACTTTGGAATTGGATTTCTCACTTGGATTCATCACTTGGAAATTTTCAAGAATGCTTTCTTCTCTTCATGAAAAAGAAGAAGAAGGAGAGAAGAAAAAAAGTGAATAATCAATTCTTGAAAATAATAAATCAAGTGATTCTTATCATATAGCAACCATGGGTTAGTTTACTTTTGTAGAGAATAAACTAGGGTTTAGTTAAATGGTTAGGTTAAGGGATAAAAACAAAATGGTCACTTTGTCAAAGATGCATGAAGCATCAAGAAGCTTCTTGCAGAAAAAAAAAGCAACCATTTTGTTTTTTTTCTTTTAACCAAAATAAATAAAGTAAATAAAACCCTAACCATTTACCTAAACATGGTGTATAGCATACACACACCCAAGTTTGCATGTATCATCAAACATGATACAATCTAGTGCACAAAAATATATCACATATACTACTTGTGCACATCAAGTGAGAAAATCCATCTTAAGTGAACAAATACTAGTTAATGTAAAGTAATATATCAAATATACAATTATACATTAAATCATTAAATAAACACTTGATTTAATGATCCGGTCATAACGCATATAACAGACTAATATCATGAGTATCAATATATCGAATCAACATTTGATTCGGTAACCCGGCTATATCTTATATAACCGTCCAATAATACAAATCGCGAGAATAGAATACAGTATCACATACTGGTATTATTCTCGGTCCCGCACATATCTCATATGCGCTCCAATTTCGTTTCGCTTGAACCAGGAAAGCTCTGTGTAGGACTCTAAAGACTCGTCAATACGCCGGCAGCAGGTGATGATCATATCAAACACCTACAAGCCGCAAGCGGTATGCTAAACGTAACGGACACCCGGGTATTGAGCGATCAGAAGATCAACGAGCAAGCCCACTCACACTCCTGTGAATCCAACCAGCAACACTTACCGTACAGTCCGGTCTGTTCGTCTGATATGTCACATATCTTGCCTAGGGGTGGTAAACGTCAGACCCCAGTTGCTTGATAAGTCATGCCGATGTAAGGTCCATAACATTCGTAAAACTACTGATAACTCTTACCAGTATATCACTGCAACCCTGGCCAGGGATTTCCAGTTATGGCCAGTCGAGCATAGCGCAACATCAACCCCCAATACCGGGAGAGACGAATCCCCTCCTATCGCTCATTGCCTCCATGTGAATCGGGACTGTACCCAGAAACCACCCGTTTGCATGACTCAGTAGAGCCGTGGTAGGGTGGAAATCAAAGCACAGTGGGAGATACACAAGACTCTATGACGATCTCGGGTCAACAGACTAAGCTGTACCAGTATCACCACAGAACTGCCATCTGACGTGAGGTATAATACCATCTGGGAGTTCTCGGCGAGTCCGTTCAGTGTACCCAGTCTCCACTGAGCACCCGCATACCATCTCTGATGTCAAACACCAATGGATATGGGATCATCAATCGCCCATCCCATGGGTTGAGAAGATATACGCTAGTCTACTCTGGAATATCGATGTCCCGTCTCAATATTCCCACGACTAGGAAAATTGAAGGATGTACTCATTGACTACCCAGGCCCCACTAGAATGATCTACATCATAGTCCTGGGAGTTGAGTACACATCCTAAGGGCTTTATCATCATGTAACAGAGAGACAGAAAGTATACATGTTAAGATAAAGAGCAACCAGATAGCGTACTATCATGTCGAGCAAGAAAGTCCTACCTATATATGTCCCAGCATCCACTACAATATACATCCAATGTACAGTAATGGCCTCTAAGGTATACATATAACTAACAATCTCCCACTTGCACTAGGGCCATCTGTAGTAGTGGTTGCAGTATCTAATACTCAACCATCCCATATAAGTCTCTCTCTGGGAAAAGGCCTTTGTGAGTGGATCCGCCGTGTTGTCCTCTGAGTCTACTCTCCTAACCTCGATCACCTTGGAGATCAACTATCTCCATGATCAGGTGATGCTGCCTCAGAAAATGTCTGGGTCACTGATGAGACCAGGGTTCCTGGGACAAAGCCACACTTCCATTGTCACACAATGGTAGGAACCTAGTTCATCTCATGAACCAATATACACCCAAACTTCCTCTTTGGTAGCATCTTTAATAGCGATGTTACCAGCCTTTATCGTCTAGTTTGCCACGGTATCTAACTTGGAACTCTTCCAACATACCGTCCTTTTACTGAGGGTAAAGACAATGCCTGCGACTGACATTCAGTCGTTCTTATCACCCTGGAACCTTTCCAGTGATTCTTCCCAGGATCGATTGATACCATCTCACTAAACCTAGTAAGAACCCTAATATCCATTTAGATCTATCTCATAGATCCAAATCCCAGGATTTAGGAGGTATCACCTTTATCCTATTTGGAGTATCCATGTGATAAGAGGAGATTGACCGTGCGTAGTATAGGAAACTCTTTTCTATCAAGAGTATGTTGTCCACGTACAATACGAGGATGACCACCTTACTCTCTACTACCGTTTTGTATATACAAGGTTCATCTACCATTTTGACGAAGTCAGACACTTTGACTATCACATCAAAACAGACGTTCCAACTCCGCGATGCCTGCTTTAATCTATAAAGCAACTTGCACACGTTTCCGCTGCTCCCACTGTTTACGAAGCCCTCTGGCTGTGTACTTATAGACGCTCTCTTCTAAATCAATATTTAGAAAAGTAGTCATGGCACCCAACCACCAGATATCGTAGTCATGGTATGTAGCAATGGCAAGTAGGATCAGGATGGACTTAAGCATAGCCACTGGAAAAAGGTTTCATCATTATCCACGCCTGGTTGATGACGAAAACCTTTAACAAGTCTATCTTTGAAAGTCTCAACATTTCCATTTACACCAAGTAATCTTCTCAAGATATACTTGCTCCTGATGGGGATTTAACCCTACAGATATAGCAACCAAAGTCCATACTTTGTTGGTGTACATGGATTCCATCTCAGATCGCTAAGCACCCCGCCATTCTTACAGAGTCCCCACTCTCGATGGCCTGCTCGAATCTAGTTGGGTCATCATTTCATGATGCAATCCTCGCTCCCACTGTCATCGAGAAACCGAAGTATCTCTCAGGCGGATGAGGAGCCCTACCAGATCGGCGGAGAAGCTGAGGTTCGTTGGTAACTATTGAATCCTTTGGTTCTACCAAATCATCAGCTGTAGTTTGTATAGATGAAACATTTCCAGTTCTACATAACAGATCTTGCCTTGAGGTTGTCCGGATTTTGCTTTTCGACATAGGCCGGACAACCCCAAATCTTAACTAACTTAAGATATGGGCTCTTCCCTTTCCATATTACATATGAAGTGGTAGGCAACTGATTTGATTAGAACCCTATTCAATAGGTATGCAGCTTCTCAAGTGCATAACTCCCAAAAGGAAATAGGTAACTCAGTAGTACTCATCATAGAGCACACCTTATCATATAGGGTGTGATTGCTCCGTCCCGATACACCGACGTACTGTGGTGTATACGGAAGAGTAATGCTGAGAGAGAATCTCATTCTCCTTTAGAAAAGTCCAAGAATTCCGTGCTCAAGTATTCTTCTCCTTGATCACATCAAAGGACATAATACTTATACCCGTCTTGGTTCTCTACTTCTACCTTATATTCTGTGAATATCTCAAAAGGTTCGGACTTGTGTTTCAATAGGAACATATGTCTGAATCTTGAGAGATTATCAGAGAATGTAATGAAATACAAAGAACCGGTCTTGGCATGTGTAGACAGGGGACCTACATACATCAACATGTATCATCCCAAGAGTTCACTAACTCTTTCTCTGCTTCCAATAAACAGAGCTATGGTCATCTTATCTTTGTGACATGACCGGCAAGTTTTCACAAGATGTAAATTCAAACAGATTTAAATATGCATCTATATGTAACTTCAGCTAGTCGGGTCGCATTGATACGACCTAGTATACAATACCTTAAGAAGGATCCGTTCATTTCTGAACTCTTCCTCTTGTGTGTGTTCCGTATACTAAGAACTGTAGTTTGATTTAGAACATCAATGCTTTTAGATAACGTGCTTGAACCGATCAACTTTTGATATAGGAAATGTTCAAAACATTATCCAACAATACAAAATTTTATCATTTCTTTACTAATAAAGAGACTGATATGATTTTGTATATCAGGTTCGGTATCTAATAACATTCATTCAGAATCAATGTATTTGGAATACAGGGTGACAGTGACCAACAGACTTGGCTGCAACACTTGCCCCGTTTTCTGTCTCATGAAACTTATCACCCGTTCTCAGTTCCCTACCTTTCTGTAGCCCATGTAACTGATTACATATCTTGGATCCTGATCCGGTATCAAATACCCAGGATGCAGAGGATACTGAGAAACAGTTCTTTGTAACGAACACACCCGAAGAAGATGCATCTCATGCACTTTTTTCGTTTGGGCGGCATGGGAATCCTGGTATTCCCCTATTTTCTGTTCTGTCTTATAACATTTATAAGTTGGAGCGGGACCAACGTTCCCCAGCTCAGTATAACAAGCGGGTTCGGTCAATTCATCCATATTATTATCTTGATTAAGGCGTGATATGGTCGCTACCTGGAGAGAGAGAGAAGAAAACACTCTGCGTGCGCTCTTGCAAGATTAGATTGGTTATTTATTTTATCTAATCAGGATGGCTCCCACTGTTTTTATCAAATCTTCCTTCAAACCCTAAAAGGAAAGACTAGCCGGGATTAATTATACTCTACAAGTTCGCCAATCTTTCAGCCAGGCCAGTGTCGGTACTTTGAGGGAGGTCCCCCGTGCTTTCGCACGAACCTAATTAATGTAAACCTCGTTTTCCCAGAGGCGTAACCCCGTTGACACCATTCTAGACACCTACTTGATCGGCTAATTGTAAAGTGCAAAACTCTCCCAGGAGTAACAATTACTCGCAGTGGGTATCGGGATCCAACTATCATATAGAAGGTATGCAATCTCATTGCAAATTTCAACACTTGAAACTCCCGATAGTGGTTTTTAGCCCTAGCACTTATGACCTTAACTATGGTCAACAAATCATAAGTACTAGTCAAGTTCTACCCGTCATTTCGTGATTAATTAGACCCACCCACATGACCCTTAACTAAGGTCAACAAAGTCACGCGACTGTCCTAACTAATCGCATCATATGCGGTGTAGGAAGACATCACTTAGCTACCGTACACTGTGCCTTGACTATGGTCAACAAACACAGCACGAATACTAAGTACTCTACTTCCTAAAATGACGGAGGGTTGCGGATGGTTTTTAAGAAAACCTTTAACGCTTTGAACTTGATCTCGTTGCGGAATCAAATGGTTTTTAAATGGATTGTTTTTTAGGCTTTTCTAGTTTTGCTAAAGGGGTCACTCCCGGTGAAGGGATCGTCAGCCCTTTCCTCATCGAATAAGGTGCAGGATATATCATATATACCGCTGTGTAAAGCAAAAACTATAGAAGCAATCAAAGGACAAACCGAGGGTTGTAGCATCTGCCAGTTATTGCTAAAGGGGTCACTCCCGGTGAAGGGATCTCGGCCCTTTCCCTATCGAATAAGGTGCAGGATGTTCTACAAGGAACACCGCGATGCAAAGCAAGAACTGTAGCTACCTGTTTTTATTTTTGAAATTCGATTCCACAACATCTTTTAGGTTTATTTTCTTTCATTAATCACATTAATGAATGTCCTATCATTTAAGTCCACCTAAACATCACAGATAAATATAACGTACGCTTATGCCATCCGCATTCGCCTCGATGTCCCGCCTACACCGTTAGGTTAGGTAACTAACGCCAGAACGAGGCAGGGCTAGCGCAGGTGTAAAACATAAGCAACGTCTATATAATATATCATATATACTATATACTATATCTATCTGAACAAATCACATGATCACATCACAGATAACGCAGCAGAAAATATCATATGAAATATTGGATATACTAGGACGTCCGTGTTTTATTTTGAGCCTGAATAAAACACGGATTCCACGGTCGTGATGAATAGCCAATCCCACACCCCTGGACCCCTACGAGAGCGGCAAGCAACCCTACCAATTCTAGGGTTAAGAGACCCGGACTCGACTCCTCGAGATGGTCTCCCACTGGACCCTAGAACCCGATTACTTGTGCTCCCCTCCTTGGGTCTATCCTAATGCGGAAAAGTAAATAATATACAAATGGTGACATCATCTGCAACCTGGAAGTGCCCCAATAAAAGAATATTACATACATGTTTTTACATGAATGAAAATGAAAAACACTCATCTCACATATAAAAAAACCCCGGCTATTCAATCACAACGATCCAATATAACATATCAAGCAGCACATAACATCACATGTCATCAACGTAAGTAAACATGCGTATCCCAATTGTCGTTGACGTATAGCAACGAAACCGGCGATATCACATATTACACTTACGGTCACAGAAAAGAAAGTGTAAAACTACAACAGTTGGAATCCACAACCTCTTTAGACATCGCATGCTTAATCAAATGAATTCCTTAGACATCGCATGCCTAACAATTATAAACCCCGCATTTTAGTCTCATTATCGAAAACACTTTTCAATATGAAGTCGGGCAATTCAACAAGATTCCCGATATCCAGAACGAATGCTCGTCGCAAACTTTAGCAGACGGCCGCACCCCCGATGCCGTCGACGAAGTGCACCAAGGCGGAACACCGCTACCGCGAGCACCCGAACGGATGCTTTCGGCGACGGGGTTCTCCTACAGTCACTTGGTCGGGGCTAAGGGGTGTAGCTGTCTATTAAATTTATCCGGCGAGTATCCGCGTACGCAACGTGATTGCGACGAACTTTTGATCGCATCAAAATTCCGTGGCAACCGATCAAGTGAGACTAAAGTGCTATGTTTATAACATTCATATTAGTTATCTCATAACTACTTGTGGATTCCAAATATTGTATCACATTCCGGATAAATAGAAAGTGTTAAACTTTCCGATCGAACAATCAAACACCTAAGTTTTCCCGAAACAGCTCAACACATGAAATAAGCTTAAGAACATTCACTTCATGTTACAGTACCAACGGTCCAGCCGTAGAAGGGTCAACCCAACGCCTAACATGTGGCGCGCCGTACTGCCCCAAACCCTAAGGTTCAAAGGGCAGTTCAAGACGGTCACATAATCGAGTTAAGCTTTGTTGTCTTCTAGAGGGTCCATCGCGTTACTTGCACTACTCAGAACGTTCTCAAACTACGGAAAAATCCAACAGTTGGAAATTTCCCGGCAGGGGAAAAATTGGGTATTTATATCCGGTCGAACTATTCAACATATTCTAAAATACCCGGAAAAACACATAGACAAAGTTAAACTTTCGATCGAAACAACGAACTCCCAATACAACCCAGAAAACTCAACTCTTGAGTATAATTTAAAAATTCCCAGAAAACTCAGCAACTAAAGAAATAAATTACAGTGCAAAATTCACAAAATAATGGTACTGTATGGCCGCGGAACCGCCGCACGAGCCATGCTCGTGCCGCGGTTCCGTGGCGCTTTAGTCGAGTCAGGCGCACGTGCTGCACAGTATTTCTTAGAAAACCCTGCTGATTTTTCTGAATATTTTTAATTCACAAAAATCCCAGTTTTGAAAAATTGTACAGAGAAGGGTTTAGAATTAGGGTTTCGGGTTCGATCGGACTTCTAACATCGTCTACTCATCGCCTAAGGCTCTAGCTAGGCTCTGATACCACTGTAGGGATCCTAGGTACACCCATGAGGTTCTACAACTGATCAACCATGTCCAATTTAAATTTTTATGTGCCGAGAAACCCTAAACTAGATCGTTAACTAGAGGATAGGCGAAAGACATACACGTAAACAACTTTACTATAAAGTGAAAGTGACTACAACCTTTGTAGATCCGGTCCTCCACCTCTCTAGCTCCGTGTTGACGTCCCTCCGCTGCGATCATCGGAATCCCGGACTCTCTTGTCGGTTTCATCAGAGAAATGATCGGGCTAGGTCATTAACTTCGATGCCGAAGATGTTCTACGTCGAGGCCACTCAAACTCAAGCTCCATCTTCACTTGGTCATAAAACTTGTGAATATAACACACTCTACTACATGGCAAGTGGTAGAGAATGAAGAAATAGGAAGTGGGTTCACTTTGGAATTGGATTTCTCACTTGGATTCATCACTTGGAAATTTTCAAGAATGCTTTCTTCTCTTCATGAAGAAGAAGAAGGAGAGAAGAAGAAAAGTGAATAATCAATGCTTGAAAATAACAAATCAAGTGATTCTTATCATATAGCAACCATGGGTTAGTTTACTTTTGTTAGTGTATATGCCCTAGAGGCCATTACTGTATCATACTAGTTTGTATATTACTTAATGGAAGCTTGGGATATTCACCTTGTATGTACAATCTTGCTCAAAATAGTAGTATGCTACTTGGTTTGTTTCTACTTCAATGTGTACATGTGTTTGTTTTAGTATATCACCTATACACATTAGCGGATCCCTTAGGATCTTTGCTTGATTACCAGCGATGTGATGGCAGTCACACTAGTGGGGCTGGGTAATCTATAAGCACATCCTTATGCAGGTCCCTGGTCGCAGGGCTATCGAGACAGGGCATCGATACTCCGGAGTAGACTAGCGCATGCGCTTCTCATCCCAGTGTGGGAGTCGGTCTGTCCCACAGCCGTCAGTACGTCGTACTTGAGATAGTATGCGGGTGCTCGTTAGGTTACGGGTACACTGGACAGGACTCGTCGGGAACTGACTAGTTGGTATTATGCCTATCGTCAGTTATCAGTTCCCAGGTGACATGAGTACAGCTTAGTCCGCTGACTTGACACTATCACTTCGCCTCGAGTATGTTCCCACTGCACTTTGATTACTACCCTACCACGGCTCAAAGGAGTCGTGCAAACAGGTAGTAGTTGGGTGCAGTCCCGAAGCACTTGGAGGCAGTGACGGTTAGACAGGATTCGTCTCTCCCGGTATTGGGGGTTGACATCGCGCTGTGTCTAGGAGAGCTATTAAACGAGTAGTCCCTGGCCAGGGCAAACGAGATATACTGGTAGGCTTCTAGTGTTATCTTAGGGTGTTTTGGGCTTCGCTCCGGCACGACTTGTACCGCTATTGGGGGACTGACGTTTACCGCCCCCTAGGCCCGCCATGCGATGTATCAGACGAACAGACCGGACTGTACGGAGAATGTCACATTCAGGCTCAGTAAGAGTTCAGATGGGTTTCACCTCGTCAGTCTTCTTGTCGGCATCTACCTGGGGACCGTTACGCACAGCTAGTGCCGCTTGCGGTCTGTGGTTAAACCCACTGCCAGCGTAGTGTCGAGTCTTTAGAGTCCCACACAGAAAGCTTTTCGCCTTTAGGCAAAAGAGTAGAGGTCGCATGGTTTTGCGACAGGTCGCATGGTTTTGCAACAGGGTTCGGTCACATCCGTGCATTTGTGCACGTACAGTGTCCGGACAGTTTGCACTAGTAGGCTTTGGTTTAAGCCAGATCCTAGTGTATGTATTGGGATTGGATTTATCCAGTTTGCATTCATGTTCCTCGGAACACAGATACGGGTGTGTATGCACAGTTGACGGGGAGACAGAGGCAGCGGATTCTCATTAGGGTTGTTGACAGTTGACCGTTGACTATTGACTTTTTGCTCAACCCTAATGAGAATATGATATGTGATTAAAAATTATATTAATTAAGTATTATGGTGACATGGTTGTTGACTTTTGTTGACTTTGTTGACTTGTTGACTTTTGTTGACTTGTTGACTTTGTTGACCGGTTGACTAGGCTTGACTAGTTGACCATCATGATAACCATAGCCATCATTTCATGGTAAAGACTTTTGCTTGCTTGCTCATTTGTGCAAAATGAGTGCATGAAATGATATGGTTATGGTTGCTTCAACCATCACATAACACTTGATTTGGTATAATGAGTTATCATTGTTTTGGATTATGAGAGGGCGAAAGACAAAAGAAAGGCTCATTCTCACTTGCTCATTCTCTCACTTGTTCTTGAGCTCTCTTGTTTTTGCTCTCACCCTCTTCCTCTTGCTCCCTCTCTTGACTCTATGGTTCACTTGTCTCATGAGTTGAGAATCAAGAACCATAGATAAAATCCCATACAAACTCTTCTCTACTCACTCTAGTTCACAAGGTTTAGCAAACCGAGTGAACTAGTTTCTTGAAAGATCGAAGAAGGAGCCAAAGGTTAGAGCTTTCAGGTGGATCTATCTTCGGCGTAAGGAGACGACGGGAAGAAGCCGATCCGGACCACCATCAAAGCTTGAAGACGAAGGAGTTCAAGACAAGCAAGGTATAACCCCCTAACCGAGTAGTTAGTAACTCGTAGTTAGGTTGTTAGTTAGATGTTTAACCAAGATCCGGGTTTTAAGTCCATGTTACCACCTCTAAGAAAATCGTTTTTGTCAAATTCCGCATGCCCGAAAGCTCCGGGAGAGGTAGCATGGACTTACAGTGGTATCAGAGCCTAGTTAAACTCTATCTAACATGTTAGCAAGTAACTAGAAGATCGATCAAAGAAAAAGTCCCGAAATGAACCCCAAAATTCGAACTTTCTGTCGATTTTAAAAGTGCTGGAAAACTTTTTTGAAATACACCAAAAATCGACTCAGGGTTTTCTGAAGAGACTGCAAAAATTTTACACCCTAACTCGATCAAAGCGCCGCGGTTCCGCGGCGGGAGCACGCTCCCGCCGCGGAACCGCGGCCGAGTTGACTCGGTCATGGGTTTTCTTTTTTGCAGTTTGCTCATAGGGGTATTTTGGGATTTTTGAAATATGTGTTTTCTGCCCAGATTTTCCAGAACGAAAATTTTAATTTTGTGGTCCCGAAAATCCGTATTTTTTGATCGAACTTCTAAAAGACTTAAGCTAACGGGTTTTTCTGTAATGTGATATTTGTATTGAACGTCTACTAATCGCTATATGTCGATTAGTGGGGGTTATACAAATCTGTGATCAGTAATGTTGCTAGAATGTGTATATGAATATGTTGGATTGTCGCGGGTGAATAGCCGGGGGTTGTGAGACGAGAGTTTTTCTTTTCTTTCAATTCATGTAAATTGATGTAATAATTATTTGTATGGCCGCACAACCGGGTCGGGGTTGTAGCCGTCATTGTATAATTTCTTTTTACTGTTTTTGCTCCTAGGATAGACCCATGGAGGGGGTGCATAAACTACCGGGTATGCCGAAGTGCCGAATGGCCTACTCCTGGAGATGAGGGAGGTTGCTTCGCTTCGGGTACTTGGGGGGTAGTTTGCCGCGCCCGTAGGGGTCTTGGGTGGGGTATTGGCTATTCACCGCGACCGTGTAATCTGCTTTTCGTTACAGGCTCGTACGAATTGCAGGTTCCTAGTATATCCAATGTATTCATCTGTGATCTGAAATATTTATCATTGCAGTATATCTATATATGATATTATTTAGGCGTTGCTTATGTTTTACAGACGCGCTAGCCCAGCCCCCGCTCTGTCGTTAGTTAAGTAACCTAACGGGTAATGACGGGGCCCAGTGGCGAATGCGAATGGCATAAGCGTACGTCATATTTTGGTTGTTTTCTGCAATGGTAGGATTAAATGATGGGACGCATTAAAAGAACTAATGCAAGAATATCACGCATTAAAAGAACTAATGCAAGATAATAAACCAAGTTAAAGTCATTGGAACACTTTCGAAAAACCACTCGGTTCTTTTCAAAACCAACTTTTAAATGCGGAGCTTGAGCCACTCCTTTTAAAAGCTATCTCGTTCCATCGGCTATATCAAGTTCACTACGTTCACGGTTTTGCCAAAACCATCCGTAGCCCTCCATCATTTCAGTTAAATATTCGGTAGTATTCAAGCTATGTATTTTGACCTCACGCCAAGGCATAGTGATTGGTAGCTGCCGGATATTTATCTGTTGTATAGATAGAATGTGTTGGTTTGAGACAGTCGTACTGCCATTTTGGCCTACGTCAAGGGTATGTACGGGTGGGTTCAAATTAACCTGGATAATGATGGGATGAACTTGACATGTGACTTATGACATTTTGACCTCACGCCAAGGTCATAAGAGCATGGGGCAAAAATCCACATCGGGAGTTTCATAAGTACTGAAACTTGCTAGATTTGCATACCATTTGGAGTGTGATGATTCTGGTAGGATTCCTTCAGTTTCGTCACGCGATGATATTTGGATCCCGATCCTACTGTGAGTATATGCTACTCCTCGGGAAATTTCTCACTTAACGATCAATGCTATAAACCTAGTAGGTGCCTAGAAAGGTGTTAGCGGGGCTACGCCCCCAGGGAAAAGAGGTTCTTTAATTAAGGAACTTCGCGAAAGCGTTGGAAAACCTCCCTCGAAGTACCGACACCAGCCTGACTGAACGGTTAAGCAAGTATTGTACGGTGGGATTGATCCCGACTAATTCTTCCTTTATGGTTTGAGGAGGGATTCGAGAAACAGTGGGAGCCATCCTGTTTAGACAAACTAAAAACCACTCTAAACTTGCAAGAGCATCATGCTGAGTGTTTCTTCTTCTCTCTCCTAATTGCAGCGACCAATTGACATGACTGGACTTAAGTTACTTCTAGATAAAAATATACTGACAGGGCCAAACTACAAAGATTGGCTCAGGAATGTCAAGATGGCAATCACTTACGACAAGCTGGGGTATCTTCTTACCACCAAAGCTCCCCCTGTCCCTGGTCCCACTTCCAGCGTCGCGGATAAGGAAATCCGCAAGACTTGGGAGATTGATAGCGCGAAGGCCAAGTGCCTCGTACTTGCCTCGATGGACAACGAACATCAGAGGAGGCACGAGAATATGGACCTTGAATCCATATTTCTCCATACAAAAGAACTGTATGGAGAGCAATCTCGTATCGCAAGATACGAAGCGTCGAAAAAGTTATTTTCGGCAAAGATGGCCGTCGGATCATCAGTAGCCGAGCACGTGCTAAAGATGATCGGCTACATTGAGGAGCTCGCGGACCTATGGACCACATTGGAGAGTGAGCTCTATACGGACATAGTTCTCCAGTCCCTTCCTTCCACTTACGCCCAGTTTATACTGAACTTCAATTTACAAGAAAAAGAGGTTGAACTTTCAGAGCTCCTCAACATGCTGAGGAGCGCAGAGGGCACCCTACAGAAAAGTAGGGAAACATCCACTTTGTTTGTAGGAGGACCATCTTCTTCTAGGTCCAAGACGAAAGCCAAGGGAAAGAAGAAGAAAGCCCCCGCCAAACCAAGGGGCGGTGTTAGTAAAGTGGATACGAAGGGAAAAGCTAAAGCAACAATGAAAGCGGGGAAGCTAGTGGATAAGAAAGAATGCTTCTATTGTCATAAGAAAGGTCACTGGAAGAATGATTGCAGGGCTTGGAAAGCCAGAACACAGGAATTGAAGCAGGTTGCAGCTTCAGCTTCAGGTGTGTATGTTATTGAAAACTGTCTTTCAATAAACTCTACTTCCTGGGTATTGGATACCGGATCAGGATCTCATATTTGTAATTCTTTGCAGGCGTTGAGAAACCGTAGGGTTTTGAAGGCAGGTGACATGACCCTCAGAGTTGCGAACGGAGCTAGCATGGATGCTAAAGCCGTGGGGGACTATCACCTAGGAATGTCAGATGGACATGTTTTGGTTTTGCGTAATTGCTTTTTTGTACCTAACGCAACTTGTAATATCATTTCTGTATCTTTAGTTTCTAAAGAAGGTTATGAATTTGCGTTTGTAAGTAATGTTGTAAACATTCACCTTAATCAAGTTCTGATTGGGTCAGGTACATTGAGTAATGGTATATACGTATTAAACCAACCACAGATTTTCAATGTCCAGAATACACACAAAAGAAAGTCTCCAGAAATCAATCAGGCTTTCTTATGGCATTGTAGACTGGGTCACATCAATGAGAGAAGGTTGACAAAGTTACATACAGAAGGATATTTGAATCCGTTCGAATATCAATCGTATGCCACTTGTCAATCCTGTCTCAAAGGAAAGATGACAAAGACTCCGTTTACTGGACATGGAGTGAGAGCGAGCGAGCTCTTGGGACTCGTACACAGTGACGTGTGCGGTCCAATGTCTACACATACGTGAAGCGGTTATTCTTACTTCATTACTTTTACGGATGACTTCTCAAGGTACGGTTATGTCTTCTTAATGAAACATAAGTCCGAAGCCTTTGGAAAATTCCAGGAGTATAAGAATGAAGTAGAAAAACAAACCGACAAAAGTATTAAGATTCTAAGATCGGATCGAGGTGGAAAATACTTAAGTGCCGAGTTCCTGGACTATTTAAAAGAGAATGGAATTCTCTCTCAGCTTACTCCTCCATACACTCCGCAACATAACGGTGTATCGGAGAGACGGAACCGCACCCTATTGGATATGGTGCGGTCCATGATGGGTAACGCTGAGTTACCGCGATCATTCTGGGGTTATGCGCTAGAATCAGCCGCATACCTTTTGAACCGAGTTCCTACTAAGACTGTGCCTACCACACCATATGAGTTATGGAGTGGGAAGAAACCCTATCTTCAATATCTGAAGATCTGGGGATGTCCAGCTTTTGTCAAAAAGCAGCATGCGGACAAACTCGAGGCACGCTCAGTACTGTGCAAGTTTGTGGGATACCCAAAGAACACCAGGGGGTATCTTTTCTACTACGCAGAGGAACAAAAAGTCCTTATTTCTCGTAATGCCCACTTTCTAGAACACCAGTTCTTAGAAAAGGAAATCAGTGGGAGCGCGGTAGAACTGGAAGAAATTCCAGAACCACGGACTATTACTGAAAGTTTAGTGGAACCAGAGGGTTCAAAAGAACAGGACATTCCTACGCCGCTCCGCAGGAGTAGTAGGCGGACTCATCCGTCCGAGAGATACTGCGGTTTTCTTATAGACGGGGATAGAGAAGATTGCATCATAGATTATGATGAGCCTACTAGCTTCCAGCAGGCCGTTCAGAGCGTTGACTCAGTGAAATGGCTGGATGCAATGTGGACCGAAATGGAGTCCATGTACACCAACAAAGTATGGACGTTGGACATTGCTCCAGACGGGGTAAAACCCGTAGGATGCAAGTGGATCTTCAAAAGGAAGATTGGTGTAGATGGACAGGTTGAGACCTATAAGGCTAGACTGGTAGCAAAGGGTTTTCGTCAAAGACCTGGCTTGGACTACGACGAAACCTTTTCTCCAGTGGCTATGCTGAAATCCATTCGGATCCTTCTTGCCATTGCTGCCTTCCATGATTATGAGATCTGCCAAATGGACGTAAAGACCGCTTTTCTAAATGGAAATTTAGAGGAGTGTGTCTATATGGACCAACCAGAGGGTTTCATTCAGAGTGGGAGCAGCGGAAAGGTGTGAAAGTTGCTTAAGTCCATCTACGGACTAAAGCAGGCATCGCGGAGTTGGAACATCTGTTTTGATGAGACGGTCAAGGAATTTGGCTTTATCAAAAATCCAGATGAACCATGCATCTATAGTAGATTTGTAGCGAGAACTGTAGTATTCCTCGTTTTATACGTGGATGACATTCTCTTAATAGGAAATGACATTCCTATGCTACAATCTGTCAAGGGGTTCTTGTCGCATAGGTTCTCCATGAAAGACCTGGGTGATGCATCATACATCCTGGGGATCCGGATCCATCGTGATAGATCCAAAAGGATATTAGGACTTTCACAGTCCAGGTACATCGACACTATACTGAAAAGATTCAGTATGGAAGATTCCAAGTGCGGTAACCTACCGGCTTGTCACGGGATCACCCTCTCTAAAGAGATGTCTCCCAAGACTGATTTGGAGAGGGATCGCATGTCTATTATACCCTACGCTTCTGCGGTAGGCTCTATAATGTATGCTATGTTGTGTACCAGACCGGATGTAGCTTATGCACTGAGTGTGGTAAGCCGGTATCAGTCAAACCCTGGGGAGAAACACTGGATAGCGGTAAAGAACATTCTCAAGTACCTGAGAAGGACTAAGGAGATGTTCTTGGTGTATGGCGGAAAAGACCTCCAGATCGAGGCCTTTGCTGACTCCAGCTTCCAGAGTGACAAGGATGATTCCAAGTCCATGTAGGGTTTTGTCTTTACCCTCAATGGAGGGGCGGTGTGTTGGAAGAGTTCCAAACAAGAAACCGTTGCGGACTCGACGATGGAAGCGGAATACATCGCTGCATCTGATGCCGCAAAAGAAGCTGTCTGGATGAGGAAGTTCTTGAAAGAACTTCAGGTGGTTCCGTCCATTGTTGATCCAATACCTCTGTATTGCGACAACAACGGGGCTATAGCTTTAGTGAAGGAACCCAGGTCCCATCTGAGATCCAGGCACATCTTGAGGCGGTATCACCTGATCAGGGAGATCGTGGATCGCCAGGAGATCGAGGTTCGGAGAGTCGCTTCAGAAGATAACACTGCAGATCCATTCACCAAGGCCCTGCCCCAGACTCAGTTCGAGCGGCTGATCGAGATGATAGGTCTTCGATACGCCAGTACATGGCCTTAGTGCAAGTGGGAGATTGTTATTGTATATGCCCTAGAGGCCATTACTGTATCATAGTAGTTTGTATATTACTTAATGGAAGCTTGGGATATTCACCTTGTATGTACAATCTTGCTCAAAATAGTAGTATGCTACTTGGTTTGTTTCTACTTCAATGTGTACATGTGTTTGTTTTAGTATATCACCTATACACATTAGTGGAGCCCTTAGGATCTTTGCTTGATTACCAGCGATGTGATGGCAGTCACACTAGTGGGGCTGGGTAATCTATAAGCACATCCTTATGCAGGTCCCTGGTCGCAGGACTATCGAGACAGGGCATCGATACTCCGGAGTAGACTAGCGCATGCGCTTCTCATCCCAGTGTGGGAGACGGTCTGTCCCACAGCCGTCAGTACGTCGTACTTGAGATAGTATGCGGGTGCTCGTTAGGTTATGGGTACACTGGACAGGACTCGTCGGGAACTGACTAGTTGGTATTATGCCTATCGTCAGTTATCAGTTCCCAGGTGACATGAGTACAGCTTAGTCCGCTGACTTGACACTGTCACTTCGCCTCGAGTGTGTTCCCACTGCACTTTGATTACTACCCTACCACGGCTCAAAGGAGTCGTGCAAACAGGTAGTAGTTGGGTGCAGTCCCGAAGCACTTGGAGGCAGTGACGGTTAGACAGGATTCGTCTCTCCCGGTATTGGGGGTTGACATCGCGCTGTGTCTAGGAGAGCCATTACACGAGTAGTCCCTGGCCAGGGCAAACGAGATATACTGGTAGGCTTCCAGTGTTATCTCAAGGTGTTTTGGGCTTCGCTCCGGCACGACTTGTACCGCTATTGGGGGACTGACGTTTACCGCCCCCTAGGCCCGCCATGCGATGTATCAGATGAACAGAACGGACCGTACGGAGAATGTCACATTCAGGCTCAGTAGGAGTTCAGATGGGTTTCACCTCGTCAGTCTTCTTGTCGGCATCTACCTGGGGACCGTTACGCACAGCTAGTGCCGCTTGCGGTCTGTGGTTAAACCCACTGCCAGCGTAGTGTCGAGTCTTTAGAGTCCCACACAGAAAGCTTTTTGCCTTTAGGCAAAAGAGTAGAGGTCGCATGGTTTTGCGACAGGTCGCATGGTTTTGCGACAGGGTTCGGTCACATCCGTGCACTTGTGCACGTACAGTGTCCGGACAGTTTGCACTAGCGGGCTTTGGTTTAAGCCAGATCCTAGTGTATGTATTGGGATTGGATTTATCCAGTTTGCATTCGTGTTCCTCGGAACACGGATACGGGTGTGTATGCACAGTTGACGGGGAGACAGAGGCAGCGAATTCTCATTAGGGTTGTTGACAGTTGACAGTTGACTATTGACTTTTTGCTCAACCCTAATGAGAATATGATATGTGTTTAACAATTATATTAATTAAGTATTATGGTGACATGGTTGTTGACTTTGTTGACTTGTTGACTTTTGTTGACTTGTTGACTTTGTTGACCGGTTGACTAGGCTTGACTAGTTGACCATCATGATAACCATAGCCATCATTTCATGGCAAAGACTTTTGCTTGCTTGCCCATTTGTGCAAAATGAGTGCATGAAATGATATGGTTATGGTTGCTTCAACTATCACATAACACTTGATTTGGTATAATGAGTTATCATTGTTTTGGATTATGAGAGGGTGAAAGACAAAAGAAAGGCTCATTCTCACTTGCTCATTCTCTCTCTTGTTCTTGAGCTCTCTTGTTTTTGCTCTCACCCTCTTCCTCTTACTCCCTCTCTTGACTCTATGGTTCACTTGTCTCATGAGTTAAGAATCAAGAACCATAGATAAAATCCCATACAAACTCTTCTCTACTCACTCTAGTTCGCAAGGTTTAGCAAACCGAGTGAACTAGTTTCTTCAAAGATCGAAGAAGGAGCCAAAGGTTAGAGCTTTCAGGTGGATCTATCTTCGGCGTAAGGAGACGACGGGAAGAAGCCGATCCGGACCACCATCGGAGCTTGAAGACAAAGGAGTTCAAGACAAGCAAGGTATAACCCCCTAACCGAGTAGTTAGTAACTCGTAGTTAGGTTGTTAGTTAGATGTTTAACCAAGATCCGGGTTTTAAGTCCATGTTACCACCTCTAAGAAAATCGTTTTTTGTCAAATTCCGCATGCCCGAAAGCACCGGGAGAGGTAGCATGGACTTACAACTTTTGTAGAGAATAAACTAAGGTTTAGTTAAATGGTTAGGTTAAGGGATAAAAACAAAATGGTCACTTTGTCAAAGATGCATGAAGCATCAAGAAGCTTCTTGCATAAAACAAAAGCAACCATTTAGTTTTTTTTTCTTTTAACCAAAATAAATAAAGTAAATAAAACCCTAACCATTTACCTAAACATGGTGTATAGCATACACACACCCAAGTTTGCATGTATCATAAAACATGATACAATCTAGTGCACAAAAATATATCACATATACTACTTGTGCACATCAAGTGAGAAAATCCATCTTAAGTGAAAAAATACTAGTTAATGTAAAGTAATATATCAAATATACAATTATACATTAAATCATTAAATCAACACTTGATTTAATGATCCGGTCATAACGCATATAACCGACTAATATCATTAGTATCAATATATCGAATCAACATTTGATTCGGTAACCCGGCTATATCTTATATAACCGTCCAATGATACAAATCGTGATAATAGAATACAGTATCACATACTGGTATTATTCTCGGTCCCGCACATATCTCATATGCGCTCCTATTTCGTTTCGCTTGAGCCAGGAAACCTCTGTGTAGGACTCTAAAGACTCGTCAATACGCCGGCAGCAGGTGATGATCATATCAAACACCTACAAGCCGCAAGCGGTCTGCTAAACGTAACGGCCACCCGGGTATTGAGCGATCAGAAGATCAACGAGCAAGCCCGCTCACACTCCTATGAATCCAACCAGCAACACTTACCGTACAGTCCGGTCTGTTCGTCTGATATGTCGCATATCTTGCCTAGGGGTAGTAAACTTCAGACCCCAGTAGATTGAAAAGTCATGCCGATGTAAGGTCCATAACATTCGTGAAACTACTGATAACTCTTACCAATATATCACTGCAACCCTGACCAGGGATTTCGAGTTATGGCCAGTCGAGCATAGCGCAACATCAACCCCCAATACCGGGAGAGACGAATCCCCTCCTATCGCTCATTGCCTCCATGTGAATCGGGACTGTACCCAAAAACCACCCGTTTGCACGACTCAGTAGAGCCGTGGTAGGGTGGAAATCAAAGCACTGTGGGAGACACACAAGATTCTATGACGATCTCGGGTCAACAGACTAAGCTGTACCAGTGTCACCAGAGAACTGCCATTTGACATGAGGTATAATACCATCTGGGAGTTTTCGGCGAGTCCGTTCAGTGTACCCAGTATCCACTGAGCACCCGTATACCATCTCTGATGTCTAACACCAATGGATATGGGATCATCCATCGCCTATCACATGGGTCGAGAAGATATACGCTAGTCTACTCTGGAATATCGATGCCCCGTCTCGATATTCCCACGACTAGGAATATTGAAGGATGTACTCATTGACTACCCAGGCCCCACTAGTATGATCTACATCATAGTCCTGGGAGTCGAGTACACATCCTAAGGGATTTATCAGCATGTAACAGAGAGACAGAAAGTATAGATGTTAAGATAAAGAGCAACCAGATAGCGTACTATCATGTCGAGCAAGAAAGTCCTACCTATATATGTCCCAGCATCCACTACAATATACATCCAATGTACAGTAATGCCCTCTAGGGCATACATATAACTAACAAAAAATTCCCCACTTCATTCCAACTCAACACACTTCCAAAAATCCATCAAAAATCCAAAATAAAAGCTCAAAATCCAAATCCAATCTCTACCCATTATTCTTTGGCCAATCTAGCATGGATCTTGGAGCAAACTTAGCATTTTGGAGATCAAGTTGCATGTTTGATCTCATGTTTTTGAGGTATAATTTTAAACCAATTGTCACTTGATGTTTAATTACATCAATTTAATGAATTTCGGTATTTAATTAGGGTTCTAATTTCTCACTTGAAAATTCAAGAAAGGGTTTTTAAATCAAGTTAGGGTTTTTACTTCATCATTAAGTATGCAATATATAGTTTAACATGTTAGGTAATGCTAAACCTAATATAGAAGCTAAATTGTAAATTGTTACAATTAATCTGTCCAAATTGCTTAATTTTCCTAACTAGGTTTTTGTAAAAGATATATATAGGTGAGATAAAATTCTAGTGAGAATTTTTATCAATTACTCATGGTTTTAATGAGTAGATTAATATGTTAGTGGAATGCAAAACCTAATCTAGTTACTAGTTGCTAATTTATTAGTTAAAATTGTGATAATCATGCTATTTTGCAAACTAGGTTTTAGAAATTGATTAAATAATTGAGATTAAAATCTAATTATGGTTTTCATGACATTATTAACAATTTAGTTTGTTGTTTAGCAACTTAGATCATGCAAAACTTAGTTTAGTTAATGATTTGTGAAATTTTGATTTAAAGGTGTTAAATTTGGATAAATATGCAAACTAGAATTTTTGGATTTATACAAATTAGTGTGATAAAAATATAGTAATGATTTGTATAACTTAGTTATGATATTTAGTGAATATTATGGTCATTAGTTTTATTTAAACATCAAGTTTTGAAGTAAACGGTTGATTGACGCTTTCTAGGTTTTTGCGAAATAGAACGGTTTGATTGATTTTAAGGTTTTCATGATTTAAACCCTGTTTTATATTATAATTAATGAGTTTTGGAACTACGAATTGTATGTTTGTGCTTTATCTCGATCAATCGGCGTTTGTACGCAGATATCGAGAGTTATTTGGTTCTTTTGCATGAGCGGGTCATAAGTTTTAACCTATGCGCGTTTCGTGCGCCGTTTTGGTTTTGTCCGCGATTTCAGTTTACGATATTATATATGTTTGCGTATAGGTACTCCTCACGTGGACTTCGGACGATGAACAAGAGGATGGCGGCATCGACTTGGCAGACAAGGACCAGGTGAGTAGATGTATATCTACGGGGGAAGTCGGGTGGATGGCGTATACCACCCCCGCAAACGTAGGATAAGGATATTACGTACCGTTATTAGGAAGCCGGACGTGATCTTAGATTCTTGGAGAGTAGGGTCCTATTGAAAACTTTAGGTTGAACTAGACTGATTTAGAAAGACTTAACCAGAGGATGACTGCCTTGGAGGGAATTTGTAGGTTTCATGTAGGCGCGCGCACACACACACGCACATAAACTTGACTTGGGGTGTGTGTGTGTGTGTGTGTAGGGATGTGTGTGTATGTGTGTGTGTGTATACAACATATACATGTGATATGAGGAGATTATGATACATGGGGATAAGTCGATATGACTAGGCTTGATGCCGTGATTCATTGGATAGATGATCGAGTTATGACATGAGATGTGTTATGATAGTAGCGGATCGTTGGGCAATGAGATTATATAAAATATATTTATATAAACGATAATATGTGTTGATGACATTGGAATGTACGAGACTCTAGAATAGAACCCGGATTGTAATATGTGACTTAATCACGACAAGATATATGACATGATATTTTAGTGGATCATTTGACGATGTATATTTACACAGACGATGATATATGTTTGATGATATTAGGATGTATGCGATTATAGTAAAGTACCCTTGATCATGATATTGTTTGATGATGATACTATACGAACGATGATGTATATATGTGATAGTTGACCCATACCCCGATTTTGGGAAGCCGTACGATGGATTTTACCATACGAGGCATAGATGTGATGATTGATCCACACTCTTGACTTGAGAAAGTTGTACTATGTACGTGACGCTATTGAGGCTGGATCGCCGACTACTAGAGATATCGACTCAGACTTCAGGAGGATTCTTCTTACCTTTCGACTAGTTTTCTTTAGTTAGTCCTTTAGCTGGTTAGGTAGATATTAGTTTAGGCTTGAGTCATACTTATTTTCAAAACTAACGAATCGTGCGCATTTTTAAAGATAGCCTGAGGGATACTACGGATTTTTCAAATGACATATCTTTTCTTAAAAACCCCGTAGCCCCAAATTTTCTAAAAACCACGATTCGTGCTTTTTCAAACAACAAACTGTATGACTCGTCATTAGTATGTACTCTCTAGTTGTGCATTTACTACACATTCACTGTTATATTCATGTTGTATTCATCGCATTGCATGTTCACACATATGTACCTTTAGCTAATGTGAAACTCTGTCTGTTAGGACACTAGTACCATTACCGATGATGCGCATGTTCCACGTACACTTATTTGCCGGCTCACTCACATCATCATCGGTAATTGCCATGTCACGTACACTTTAGAAAATATTATCTTTTATTGATATAATCAGCTAAAGGCTAGATCAATATAATATTGTGCTAGTTTAGACATTGCATTTATTACTTAGACACTTCATGCATTCACATTTTCATGTTATCATGCAGTATTGTGGGGCTTATGCCGATACTCATTATTTACTTACTCATGATTTTGGGATTTTGGATTTCTATGAGATTTCTGGATTTTGGGGAAAACCGCAAGAATATATAAAAACTTCTCTCTCTCTCTCCTTCTCATTTGAAAATACAAGTTGCGGTTTTCTCATGATATATGTGTCGTCCACTATGAGATTTCAAGTTTTCTGTTGGATTTCGAGACCCGATTCGAGGAGTGGATAAACCGTCTCCGGTACAAGGTGGGCCCGGTATGGTAACCCAGGGCAAGAAGCTCGAGTTGTAGACGATGAGCCTGGCAGGGGTAGACTACCTACCGGTGATGTCTGGCGCGGCGGATATCCGGAGGATACCGACCTCTGTCGTGAGATTTGATGATATGGGCCGATCCGGACTGATGGAGCCCGAGATATTGAGATTTTAAGATTTACATGTTTTGTCTTGATGCTTGACACGGATTTCCATGGATTTCATTGATGATGTTTCAGATCACCATACAAATTTTACTATGATACAAGTTAAATATTTCTTATACAAATATATCCAGATTTCATGGTTGATTGTTTTACATTCATGGTGTATGCATACTCATACACATGACATATTACTACTTGGGGCACTGACACGAGCACTGAGCTTTACACTTATGCATATGTTCTTACCCTGTCACTACTAGATGTCTAGTGTTATGTTAAGTATATTATTATGACCTAGGAGATCGTCGTGCATGCGATTTCTATTCGCAGATGTCTTCTATTCACGAGTTGGCAACTCACCCCCGTTGTGCCAAATTTTCTTACAGGTTTCGATGTATAGGTTTCCTTGGCGGCTTGTTGGCACACCATTTCATTCAGGGTGATTTGCTTGGTAGGTTGGTTCACTTGTATCAGGACCGCCGTTGTACTTTTATTATTTCATTTGTATCTAGTAAGCTCTATCAACCAGACTTGTATTACTTGATAGATTTATAAGACCAGTTGTTTTTATTTCGACCATAGAGTCGCACTTGTACTATTATGGTTTTCTGGTGGTTTGATGGTTTTCTTTGAGTTTTGTTCCTCTCTCTTCAGCGTTGTATATTATATTGCTTGCGTGGTTATGACCGCCAATTGGCGAAGAGCTAGCTTCCGCTTGGGGATACCTTTTTTTTATTGCTTATTTATATATATTCTTATTTGTACCCGTTTGGGGCCAGTTTTTACAAAGGAGACCCTGCCGAAATTTTTGAGAAATTTGATGTTGCTTTTAAACATGTTTTCCTTTACTTCTTCTTTTAAATAGTTTAGATTTCTGGGCTTCGGCTTACTTAGATTACGTTGCGCCTCTACACGCTTCATAATTTATGTGCCAGTCACGTTCCGTACCTTCGGGTTGTGACAAAGTTGGAAATTAATTTAATGAATTTCAGTATTTAATTAGGCTTCTAATTGCTAACTTGAAAATTCAAGAAAGGGTTTTTAAATCAAGTTAGGGTTTTTACTTCATCATTAAGTATGTAATGTGTAGTTTAACATATTAGGTAATGCTAAACCTAATATAGAAGCTAAATTGTAAATTGTTACAATTAATTTGTCGAAATTGCTTAATTTTGCTAACTAGGTTTTTGAAATTGATTAAATAATTGAGATTAAAATCTAATTATGGTTTTCATGACATTATTAATATTTTAGTTTGTTGTTTAGCAGCTTAGATCATGCAAAACTTAGTTTAGTTGATGATTTGTGAAATTTTGCTTTAAAGGTGTTAAATTTGGATAAATTTGCAAACTAGAATTTTTGGATTTATACAAATTAGTGTGATAAAAATATAGTAATGATTTGTATGACTTAGTTATGATATTTAGTGAATATTATGGTCATTAGTTTCGTTTAAACATCAAGTTTTGAAGTAAACGGTTGATTGACACTTTCTAGGTTTTTGCGAAATAGAACGGTTTGATTGATTTTAATGTTTTGATGATTTAAACCCGGTTTTATATTATAATTTATGAGTTTTGGAACTACGAATTGTACGTTTGTGCTTTATCTCGATCAATTGGCGTTTGTATGCCGATATCGAGGGTTATTTGGTTCTTTTGCATGAGCGGGTCATAGGTTTTAAGCTATGCGCGTTTCGTGTGCCGTTTTGGTTTTGTCCGCGATTTCAGTTTACGATATTATATATGTTTGCGTATAGGTACCCCTCACATGGACTTCGGACGAGGAAGAAGAGGATGGCGGCATCGACTTCGGCAGACAAGGACCAGGTGAGTAGATGTATATCTATGAGGAAAGTCGGGTGGATGGCGTATAGCACCCCCGCAAACGTAAGATAAAGATATTACGTACAGTTATTAGGAAGCCGGACGTGACCTTAGATTCTTGGCGAGTAGGTTCCTATTGAAGACGTTAGGTTGGACTAGACTGATTTAGAAAGACTTAACCAGAGGATGACTGCCTTGGAGGGAATTCGTAGGTTTCATATAGACACACACACACGCGCAAACATAAAGTTGACTTGGTGTATATGTGTGTGTGTGTGTGTGTGTGTATATATATAGGGACGTGTGTAGGTATATATACACCATATACATGTGATATGAGGAGGTTATGATACATGGGGATGGGTCGATATGACTAGGCTTGATGCCGTGATTCATTAGATATATGATCGAGTTATGACATGAGATGTGTTATGATAGTAGCGGATCGTTGGGCAATGAGATTATATAAAATATATTTATATAAACGATAATATGTGTTGATAACATTGGAATGTACGAGACTCCAGAATAGAACCCAGATTGTAATATGTGACTTAATCACAACATGATATATGACATGATGTTTTAGTGGATCATTTGACGATGTATATTTACACAGACGATGATATATGTTTGATGATATTGGGATGTATGCGATTATAGTACAGTACCCATGATCATGATATTGTTTGATGATGATACTATACGAACGATGATGTATATATGTGATAGTTGACCCGTACCCCGATTTTGGGAAGCCGTACGATGGATTTTACCGTACGAGGCATAGATGTGATGATTCATCTACACTCTTGACTCGAGGAAGTCGTACTACATACGTGACGCTATTGAGACTGGATCGCCGACTACTAGAGATATCGACTCAGACTTCAGGAGGATTCTTCTTACCTTTCGACTAGTTTTCTTTAGTTAGTCCTTTAGCTGGTTAGGTAAATATTAGTTTAGGCTCGAGTCGTACTTATTTTCAAAACTAACGAATCGTGCATATTTTTAAAGATAGCCTGAGGGATACTACGGATTTTTCAAATGACATATCTTTTCTTAAAAACCCCCGTAGCCCCAAATTTTCTAAAAACCATGATTCGTGCTTTTTCAAACAACAAACTGTATGACTCGTAATAAGTATGTACTCTCTAGTTGTGCATTTACTACACATTCACTGTTATATTCATGTTGTATTCATCGCATTGCATGTTCACACATATGTATCTTTAGCTAATGTGAAACTCTGTCTGTTAGGACACTAGCACCATTACCGATGATGCGCATGTTCCACGTACACTTATTTGCCGGCTCACACAAATCATCATCGGTAATTGCCATGTCACGTTCACTTTAGAACATATTGTCTTTTATTGATATAATCAGCTAAAGGCTAGATCAATTAAATATTGTGTGATTACTCTCATTGTGCTAGTTTAGACATTGCATTTATTACTTAGACACTTCATGCATTCACATTTTCATATTATCATGCAGTGTTGTAGGGCTTATGCCGATACTCATTATTTACTTACTCATGATTTTGGGATTTTGGATTTCTATGAGATTTCTGGATTTTGGGGAAAACCGCAAGAATATATATAAAAACTTCTCTCTCTCTCCCTCTCATTTTAAAATACAAGTTGCGGTTTTCTCGTGATGTATGTGACTACCACCATGAGATTTCATGTTTTCTGTTGGATTTCGAGACCCAATTGGAGGAGTGGATGAACCGTCTTGGGTACATGGTGTGCCCGGTTTGGTACCCCAGGGCAAGAAGCCCGAGTTGTAGACGATGAGCCTAGCAGGGGAAGATTACCTACCGGTGATGTCTGGCGCGGCGGATATCCGGAGGATACCGACCGTTATCGTGAGATTTGATAATATGGGCCGATCCGGACTGACGGAGCCCGAGATATTGAGACTATGAGATATTGAAACTATGAGATATTGAGACTTTGAGATCTACATGTTTTGTGTCGATGCTTGACACGGATTTCCATGGATTTCATCGATGATGTTTCAGATCACCATACAAATTTTACTATGATACAAGTTAAAGATTTCTTATACAGATATATCCAGATTTCATACATTCATGGTGTCTGCATACTCATACACATGACTTGTTACTACTTGAGGCACTGACACGAACACTGAGCATTGCACTTATGCATATGTTCTTACCCTGTCACTACTAGACGTCTAGTGTTATGTTAAGTATATTATTATGACCTAGGAGATCGTCGTGCATACGATTTCTACTCGCAGATGTCTTCTACTCATGAGTTGGCAACTCACCACCGTTGTGCTAAATTTTCTTACAGGTTTCGATGTACAGGTTTCCTTGGCGGCTTATTGGCACACCATTTCATTCAGGGTGATTTGCTTGGTAGGCTGGTTCACTTGTATCAGGACCGCCGTTGTACTTTTATTATTTCATTTGTATCTAGTAAGCTCCATCAACCAGACTTGTATTACTTGATAGATTTAGAAGACCAGTTGTTTTTATTTCGACCATAGAGTAGCGCTTGTACTATTATGGTTTTCTGGTGGTTTGATGGTTTTCTTTAAGTTTTGTTTCTCGCCCTTCGGCATTGTATATTATATTGCTTGCGTGGTTGTGACCGCCAATTGGCGAAGAGCTAGCTCCCGCTTGGGGATGCCTTTTTTTATTGCTTATGTATATATATTCTTATTTGTACCCGTTTGGGGCCAGTTTTTACAAAGGAGACTCTGCCGAAATTTTTGAGAAATTTGATGTTGCTTTTAAACATGTTTTCCTTTACTTCTTCTTTTAAATAGTTTAGATTTCTGGGCTTCGGCTTACTTAGATTACGTTGCGCCTCTAGACGCTTCGTAAGTTAAATGCCGGTCACGTTCCGTACCTTCGGTTCGTGACAACACGGGATCGCTCTCTCCAAAGAGATGTCTCCTAAGACCGATGAGGAAAGGTTTCGCATGAGCATTATACATTACGCTTCGGCGGAAGGATATATAATGTATGTGATACTGTGTACCAGATCAGATGTACTTACGCACTTAGCTTGGTGAGCCAGTATCAGTCGAACCCAGGGGAGAATCATTGGAAGTTGTGATGAACATTCTCAAGTACCTGAGAAGGACTAAGTAGATGTTCTTAGTTTACGGTAATGGAGACCTCTAGGCGGAGTCCTTTACCGACTCTAGCTTCCAAAGTGACAAGAATAATAGCAAGTCAGTCTTGGGTTTTGTGTTTACCCTCAACGGAGGGGCAGTCTGTTGGAAGAGCTCCAAACAGGACATCGTCGCAGACTCGACGATGGAGGCTAAATACATTGCTACCAACGATGCCACAAAAGAAGCGGTCTGGGTGAAGAAGTTCATTACTGAACTTGAGTTATTTCCGTCCATTGTTGATCCAATACCTTTGTATTGCGATAACAATGGGGCTATGGCTTTAGCAAAGGAACCACGGTCCCATCAGAAATCTAGACACATCTTGAGACGGTATCACCTGATCAGGGAGATCGTAGATCATCAGGAGATCGAGATCCAGAGAGTAGATACAAAAGACAACACGGCAGATCCCTTTACCAAGGCCCTCCCTCAAGCGCAGTTCGAGCGACTTTTTGAGATGTTGGGTATGCGATACGCCAACAACGGGCCCTTAAACAGACGTTAAGTATTCAGTACGCCAATTACAGGTCTTAGTGTAAGTGGGTGATTGTTAGATATGTATGCCCTAGAGGCCTGTATTGTATAGGATACTAGAGATATGTATGTACATGACAATCTTGCTCAATTATATGGTATACTATTTAAGTTGTCTTTATCTAAACATGTGTATTTGTTTTTCTTACTTTTTTGTATTATTTATACATGTTGATAAAGACTCGTTACAGTGGTATACTACTTTGGTTTTGTTCCCGCCAAAATTTTTTGGCTCAGAGCTTGCTGTTCCCTTATAAAAATAAAGGGAAAACTCCACGTGTTAAATTCATGCACCCACATGCAAAGCATGTAACTATCACCTCAGGTAGCGCCGCACGTGAAGTTCACGTGAACGCCAATGTGCAAAGCACAGAAGCTCCTGCTCCCCTAATATTTAAACATAATAAAAGAGCTAAGCTCTGTTAAAATTTTGTTGAGACAGCGCTTCACGTGCCCCTTACGAGGGCGCCAGCGCCAGCGCCAATCTTGTAGGATTAATCCTATAGTGGCGCCGCACGTTCTCCCCACGTAGGCGCCAATGTGCAAAGCACATAAGCACCTATCATAAATAAGAATTAAATTCTTAAGTGGCGCCCACCTGCACAACACGTGAGCTCCGGCGCCCAAATTTAAAGCAAGTAGAATTAAATTCTATATGGGGATACTTCTCTAAAAACTGGGATATTCTCTGTTAAACAGAGCCATTGGATCAAAGATCCAATGGTGACAATAAATCATCATATGATAAATTCAATTTAGGAAATATTTTCCTTTTAATATGGAAAGATCTTTCTCTAACATAGAATCTTGGATTTAAAATCCAGTGGTGATAAAATATCGCCAATTAAACTATCTGATAGAATTAAATTTTATGTGATACAATTAAATTCTATTTGGGAAATATTTTCCTTAATTTTTCTAATATTGAAAGATCTTTCTCTATCAGAGAATCTTGGATTTAAAATCCAATGGTGATAAAATATCACCTATTAAACCATCTGATAGAATTAAATTCTATGTGGGAAATATTTCCCTGATCTTCCTCAAACTAGAAAGATTTTCACTGATCCAACGGTGATTATAAAATCACATATCGATCATTTGATAGAATAAAATTCTATCTTAAGAAAATATTTTCCTAATCTTGTTAAACTAACAAGATATCTATATGATTAAATTAAATTCTATGTTAGGAAAATATATTCCTAATCTTATTAAACTAACAAGATATTCATATGATAGAATAAAATTCTATCTTAGGAAAATATTTCCTAATCGTGTTAAACAAACAAGAAATCTTCTCTGTTAAACAGAGAGCTTTTGGATTAAAAATCCAACGGTGAATAAAATCCACCGATTGATCTAAAAGATCATTTTGATTGATCATGAAATCAATCATAATCTCTCAATGAGAGATTTTCTCAACAAATTGATTTTTCTCTTCTCCTATAAATAGGAGCAAAGAGATTAATCAACGGAGAAAGAGGAAAAAAGGAGAGGAGACCCCCCATAAGCTTCTGTAAAAATACAGAAGGCTAAAAAAAAACAGAGAATTTAATCTGCTTAAAGAAGAAGATCTCCCTCCTAAAAGCCCTAGGTAAAGAAAAAAGACGAGTTCAAAATATCTCCTTTACCTAACATATCATAACTAAAGGTTTAACCCTTTTAAAAGAACTTAGTTCTTTCTCTGGATCTGAGATCTACAAGACAACTCTTCCACAAGTTGAGAATTTAATTCTCATCGGGAAGATCTTGCTCTTGAGATTCAAAGATTCAAAGAGGAACATGGATACAAGAACGTGGAGAAAATGGAGTTTATAATACTCTAGGAACTTAGTTCCTTCAAATCAAGAACTTAATTCTTTAAAGAACCCGATCCAAGCTCCTCAAAATAGTGATCTTGGTGATCCTTAATGGTCATAACACCATTAAAAGAGGTTTAACCTCTCTGAAAACATGAACATGGAAAACATAAAGTTCATAATACTCCGGGAACTTAGTTCATTCAAATTAAGAACTTAGTTCTTAAAGAACATGATCCCAGATCCTCAAAATAATAATCTTGGTGATTGTTAATGGTCAAAATGCCATTAACAGGGATTTAAGTTCTCTAAAAATATCAACAGAGATTAAATCTCCAAAAGAACTCAGCACCTCACGTGAAAAGCACGTGAGAGCTCAAGGCCAAGTTATATAACGCCTCACATGAAACACACATGAGTGTCGGGAAAAGTTAGTGCTTAGCACTATTGGAGCGCCTCACGTGAAATACACGTGAGTGCCACAAAAGTTAGTGCTTAGCAATATTGTAGCGCCTCTCGTGATATACACGTGAGTGCTATATGCAGCTGACTGCTTAGCACTGATGGGTGGGCTAAGCTTATATTCATGATATCCAAACTACTCTTAGTCTCAAACATGACTAATGATCTCTCATTGATGATATCCAAAATGATATTCATCCCATATCTCCTAAGATAATCTTAGTCTTAAATAAGGCTAATGATTCTTAGTTGATCCACCGTGATCATTTCCCTCAAATACGGGATTTGGTTCAAGGTTGCATCTCTCCACACCTCTGATATATGTCATTGTAATTCATCAATGTCTTTAGAGAGGTGGAGGGTCCCGATAACCAACAACTCTTTTCTCATCTCAACTTGGTGTAAAACTTCATCAAGACTGGGAATGATATATCCCATGTTGATGCACTTCCAAATTGACATGCACACCTCAAATCAGACCGCACTCCAAATTGGGTGCATTCCATGTCACTATCGTTCACTCCGCCACATAACAATTACACGTGCGTGCAACTTGAATGTTAGACCGAAATGTCCTTAAAATAACATTCATCCCCAAAATGGGAATGTTGGACCGAAATGTCCTTAAACTAATCTTCGCCCACAACACGGCGATATTGGATCGAAATGTCCTTAAACTAATCTTCGTCTCCAAACACGGCGATAATGGACCAAAATTTCCATAAACTAATCTTCGTCTCCAAACACGGCGATAATGGACCGAAATTTCCATAAATTAATCTTCATTCCAAACAGAGAACATTGGACCGAAATGTCCTTAAACTAATATTCATCCCAAACAGGGAATGTTGCACCGTGACGTCCTTAAACTAATATGTTTTGCCCTACGGACTGTTTCCATAATAACTACCGTATACTATCCATGGACTATTCATAAATAATCTAATGATCAGTTGAGCACATATGCTCACTGCTCATAAATTGATCTTAGTCTAAAATATGGCTAATGATTCTAAGATCAAACCCAAATATCCCCTAAACCGATGGACCTCACAAATGTCAGATCTGTGTCCTAAGTTCATTCCCATTGGCAAACCAAGCTACCAACGTGGGCCCTGTCAAGCAAAATTCTTGACCTAAACCCAAATCTCAAATATACGGATTTGGACTAATCCATGCCCTACGGGCGACGACATAATTAGTCTCCGTATACAATCCATGGGCAACCTAAAATAAAACAAACACAACACAAAAAGAAGTGAACTTCCGGAGAAAGAGAAAGTGGATATCGCAACGAAGTAACATAATTAACTGCAGGGGCTTATGCCTGCAGGGAAGAGTATCCCCACAATCAAAACCCCTCATAAATGAGGGGGATCTGATAAAGTCTGCTACAACAGCCGCATCCGTCGAAACCTCCGATATACGGTGCCATAAATCAACTTGGTATCTTCGGAGAGGTGGACAGATAAATCCAAATAGCATCTTCCCCCCAGAATGCAGGCTATATGTCCCAACGTCTCTGTCCGGTTTCCGGCAGTGAACAAGTTTATCTTTATCTTAACATATGCATACTGATACATATTGATAAAGCCCGTAGGATTTTGCCTGACTACCAGCGTTATGATGGCGATCATACTTGTGGGAGCTGGGTAGTCCATAAGCACATCCTTAAAGGTCCCAAGTCGCAGGAGTTTCAAGACCGGGCATCGATATTCCAGAGTAAACTTGTGTATACGTTTCTAGACCCTGACGAGAGGCAGTGGTTGGTCCCATAACCATTGGTGTGATCAACTAAGATTGTATACAGATGCTCACTGGGGGTGAGTACAGTGGAAGGACTCGCCGAGAACCTTTAGATGGTATTATGCCTATCGTCAGATAGCAGTTCTCAGGTGACATGAGTACAGGTTAGTCTTTAGAACTGAGATCATCATTTGTCTCGTTTGAGTTCGCACTGAGCTTTGATCACTACCCAACAACGGCTCTACTGAGTCGTGTAAACAGGTTTTGGTTGGGTACAGTCTCGAGCCACATGGAGGCTATGAGTGATTGTCAGGGATTCGTCTCTCCCGGTATTAGGAGTCGATATCGCACTGTATCCAGTTGGCCAGAATCATAAGACCTTAGCCAAAGAAGTTGAGATTTACTAATGGTTAGATCAGTAGTTTCTCGGATTGGTCCTGAGCTATATCGACATGACTTATCGGGTCAGTAAGGGTCTAACGTTTACCATCCTCTAGACCCGGTATGTGATACTCTTATACGAAGAGACCAGACTGTACGGAGATTGTCATAGATAGGCTCAGTAGGGGTTCGAATGAGCTTGCTCGTTGGCCTTCTTTTCGACAGGTACCTAGGTAGCCGTTACATACAGCTAGTGCCTCTGATGTGCTTATGGTTAAACCCACTACCAGCATACTGTCGAGTCTTTAGAGTCTAACACAGAGGGTTTTCTTGGTTCAGGTAAAATGATGTAGTAGCCATATTTTGATACGTACAGTGTTCCGATTGAATGATAATACTAGCCGAATTAGGTTTAAACCGGATTATTAAATAAGGTATTTATTTAATAATTTACATATATATTTCGGTATATATATTTTAGTGTTATCCGGGCTTTCGATCGGATGGTTGATAATACTAGCCGGATTAGGATTAAGCCGGATTATTAAATCAAGTATTGATTTAATAATTTACATATATACATTTCGATATGTATATTATAGTATTATGTTCTTTGTATTATTCTATCTCTTTGGGTGTTCGTATTTTGATACGAATACGGGTATGTATATACGGTAGAATGTATTTTGTATTTATACGGAAAGACATTTTAGAAGGAGGAGGATTTGTGAGAAAAACTTGGTTTTAAAGTGTCCTAACTATCGCGATCAATAATAGTGTCGCAAATAGCTAGCAAACTTATCTTTTGATCGTTCCGAGCAAACTGTTTTATTTTTAAAAGAAAAAGAAAAACCTACCACACTTTCATAGGCAACACGATTGCACTTAGCTCGTGCAACAAACCATTAAACCTCTAGGTGTCCCTAATAGGAGGAGTGTTGTCTACCAAGGGTTTTCAGCGGATTACACCCACAAAATCCTATAATTTAGAAAATAACTAAAATTACATGCAATGATAAGAACATATAAAAGAAAAACTTGAAAATAAGAGTTTCAAGCTACACTAGATTTTTAGTTGTCATAAGCCCTATCTTAATGGTCTTGAAAAGATGTCGGAAATCACATCCTCCCTCAATAAAATATCGTCTTTAGTCATCCTCCCTACCTCTCCTCCAAACATGGATGATATACCCTTACGTGTGTGTAAAAGTCATCCCTATACTTGGAGAATTTAATTCAAGCTATCATACCCTTTGTCCATATTCCTTAGTACTTTTAACTCGGTGATGTTTTAGATGAATTTGCTCACACATTCTTCATACGACCGTAAATACTTCATGAGGCACAAACCAACTGATTACCGAATGTGCTCACTTTTTTGTTAGTGATATATGCCCCAGAGGCCATTATTGTATAGTACTGGATTGTATATTATATTTTGGAAGCTTGGGATATTCACAGATATAATAGCAGTCTTGCTCAAATTGGTAGTATGCTACTTGGTTTGATGTATATGTTTCTTTTAGCATATCGCTAATATATATTGGTAGAGCCCTTAGGATCTTTGCTTGACTACCAGCGTTGTGATGGCAGTCACACTAGTGGGGGCTGGGTTGTCTATAAGCACATGCTTATACAGGTCCCTAGTCGTAGGATTATTGAGACGGGGCATCGATACTCCAGAGTAGACTAGTGTATACGCTTCTCATCTCAGTAGGGGAGATAGTCTGTCCTACGGCCATTGGTATGTCGTACCGGAGATAGTATATATATGCTCATTAGGTTATAAGTTACACTGGATCGACTTGTTGGGAACTGCTGCTTGGTATTATACCTATCGTCAGGTAGCAGTTCCTGGGTGGCATGAGTATAGATTAGTCCGTTGACTTGAAATTACTATTCGTCTCGAGTGTGTTCCTACTGTACTTATATTACTACCCTACCACGGCTCAAAGAAGTCGTGCAAACAGATAGTAGTTGGGTGCAGTCCCGAAGCACTTGGAGGCAGTTGCAGTTAGATAGGATTCATCTCGTCCGGTATTGGGGGTTGATATCGCGCTGTGTTCGAAAAGCCATTACACAAAGTCCTTGGCCAGGGCAAGCGAGATTTACTGGTTGGTACTACAGTAGTTTCTCAGGGTGTATTAGGCTCTACCCCGGCACGACTTATTGCGCTATTAGGGGTCGGATGGTTACCATCCCTCTAGGCCCGATATAAGAGTATCTTAGACGAACAGACCGAACTGTACGGAGATTGTCACAGATAGGCTCAGTAGGAGTTTGGATGAGTTTGCTCATCGGCCTTCTTATCGATAGATACCTGGGTAGCCGTTACGTGCAGCTAGTACCGTTGATGGACTTGTGGTTAAGCCCACCGCCAGCGTATTGTCGAGTCTTTAGAGTCCCACACAGAGGGTTTCCCTGCTTTAGGCGAAACGATGTAGAGGCCGTATGGTTTTACGGCAGGGTTCCGATCACATACGTGTACTGGCTACACGGATGTTGTTCGGGCGGATAATACTAGCGGGCTTTGGTTTAAGCCGGATCCTAGTATTATATTATTTGATTGTTATCATCTCATTGTATTCGTATTTTTCGGAATACGAATACGGGTATGTATATATGGTGAGAGCATTCTTGTAATTTCACAAAAGATGCTTCTAGAAGGGGATACTTCATTATTTGGATTTATCTATTTCGGAAATAAATTAGTGAGGTTGAAAATGGAGATATTTGAGGCATGGAAGTGAAGCATGGCTTATGCATTTGTTTATTAGTTTGGATACACTATTGAAGCATGGTTGTTATTTTCTATATGAAAATAATCCATGCTTCATGAGTGATGTGCATGAGTCATTCTTTACTTGGATAATTACTAGATCATTTGATATCTTTCTTTCTCTCTCCATTTTCTCCTCCTTCTTTCTCAAAAATCCTAACCTTCACATGTGTTGTGAGCCATAGGGTTATATGAGATAAAACACTCCATCAGACACTCTACATCTTCTAGGCTACCTAGCTTAGCAAACTAGGCACCTTAGTTACCTCGGTTTAGAGGTTGGAGCTTGAAGTACATACTCTCGGGTGGATCGTCTTCGACACGAGGAGGCTAACGTTTCAAGCGCGATCCGATCTTCGAGGATCTCAAGAAGAGGAGGAGGAGAAGAAGACCCGAAAGACATGTGAATAAAGAGGTATAAAACTCTTACCGAGTAGTTAAACATCCAAGTAGTATAACTAGTTAAGGTTTCTGTAAAGATCCTGGAGTTAAAGTCGCTGTTACAAAGCACGATTTTTTTTTGTAAATTCCGCTTCCCCACAAGTACGTGGGGTGTGTGACATCGACTTACGGTAGTATCAGAGCCTACATAGACCTTAACTAGTTTGTTAGACGATGTTTAAAGTTACGAAATCGAAATAACTCCGAAACAATCGAAACGAAATCCTAGTTTCTGTAGAATTTTAAAGAGCCTCTAAAAATTATTTAAACAATTGCAGAGTGCTTTTCTTGTTGTGTATAGAACACAAGAGAAAAACAAGACCCAGATCAACCTTTTGGCTGGCCAAATGTTAAAAATTCCCGGCCTGGCCTGTCCATGTAGGGATTTAGGTCTTGGGTTTTTGGTGGTATATTCTAGAATCTTGGATTTAGGTTTTCAGGTGTTGTTTGTTTTTGCCCAGATTTCATATTATGTTATCTTTTTGTTGGGGAAATACGGAGTATTTCGAAGTCGCAATTTTAACATTGTTTATAAATTTCAGTTTGTATATTTGTTGCTAAACGTCCGCTAATTGCTATATGCCGATTAGTGGGGTTTGCAGATATAAGTATCTTGATGATGGTTTGTGTATATGAAGTATTGGATCGTCATGGATGAATAGCCGGGGGATGTGAGAAGAGTGTTTTCTTTTCCTTCATTCATGTAAATTTGTAAATTGATGTAATATTATTTTTGCAGGTGTCACGACCCGAAAGTACGGAACATGACCGGCACTTAAACTACGAACGTCTCGAGACGTACGTAATCTAAGTAAACCGAAAACCCAGAAATTCAAACCAAGAAAAGTAGTAGAGTGCAGGAAAAACCAACTTAAAGCAAGTAATTTCAATAGCATAAGCCGAATTATACGGTTTTTAAAACATCAAAAATTTACTGAAAATTTCGGCAGAGTCTCCTTTGTAAATACTGGCCCCCAAACGGGATACAACATGAATAGTATACGAAATCAAGAAAAGGGCATCCCCAAGCGGGAGCTAGCTCTTCGTCAATCGACGGTCACAACCACACAAACAATATAATATACAACGCCAACGGCGAGGATCAAAACTCAAAAGGAAACTCAAAACCACCAGAAATATAACGAGCGACTCTAAGGTCGAAAGAATAAACAACACTGGTCTCTATCTCAATAAATACATGTTCGGTTGATGGAATTTACTAGATACAACGGAATAATATTATACAAGGTAATATGATGGGTACGATACAAGAAAAACCCACCTACTAGCAAGTCACCCGAATGAAACTGAGCCCGCAAAGCCGTAATGAAACCTGTACGGCAACCTGCAAGAAACTGGGGCACAACGGGGGTGAGTTGCCAACTCGTGAATAGAAAAATATCTACGCACAGAAATCGCATAAATAACGCAACCTAGGTCAATGATCATAATATATCCTCAAATATATGAATAACACGTAGCCTATAACAAGGCTAGGGTAAATATCTAACCCGAGTGTAATCTCATGTGCCCGTATCAGTGCCTCAGGTAGCAATATATCATATGGATGATGTATGAATGCATAAAACAGAATGCATGTACTGAATAAAATTGGTTTCATAATTCAGTGAGATTTCTGTATTTTAAAAGAAATGAGGTACCATATATGAAATCAGCATAAAACAGTGCCCAGTATCGACACAAAACAAGTGTCCAAATACCTCGATATCTCTGTGTCACAATCTATGTACCTCAAGTCTCAATATCTAGGGCGCCGTCAGTCGAGACCGGCCCCTACCATCCATCTCAAGGCCACGACGGTATCCTCCGGATATCCGACGCGTCGTGTAATATCACCGGTAGGTAGTGCTCCCCTGCCAGGCTCACATCGTCATCATCACGCGCTTCTTGCCCCGGGGTACCTTACCGGGTCCACCATGTACCCGAAACGGTTCATCCGTCTCCTCGAATCGGGTCTCGAAATCCATCAGCAAACTCATGGTGGACGACTCATACATCATGGGAAAACCGCACTTTTTATTTTAAAAGAGGAAAAAGGTTTATTTATGTTTTTGCGGTTTTCCTCCAAATCCAGAAAATCTCATGGAAATCCGAATCCAAAACCTTAATAACACGTAAAATGGTGAATATATGCATGAAAATCCATGAATGCGGCATAACAATGAATAACAGTATGCATGAAGTAGCAGGTAATAACTACAATGTCTAAACCAACATATAAGGCAAGTACACTAATATCATGTCTAACTATTAGCTAACAGGCTATGTCAAGCAATAATATTTTCTAAGGTGTACGTGACATGGCAATTACCGATGAAGATGTATGTGAGCCGGCAATTAAGTGTACGTGGTTTATACGCATCATCGGTAATGGTGCTGGTGTCCTAACAGCATGATATCAATAATGGAGTATGAAACATAAAATAATCATGCGATGCGAAGCGGACCACAAAAATGAGCGGGAGCTGAAAACTAGACGCAACTATAACTAATCTGCATTAATCTAATATCAGTCCTACAAATGGTGCCTTTTGAAATAACACGAATCATGGGGTTTTGAAAATAGGGGCTACGGTGTTTTTATGAAAAGATAAGTCTTTTGAAATATCCGTGGGATCCCTTGGGCTGTCTTTTAAAATACCCACGATTTGTTAGTTTTTGAAATAGGTAAGAAGTCTAATCTAATCTAACAACTACACTAAACTATACGGCTGAACTAACAAGCAGAACTACAGGTAAGGAAACCGCCTATCATCTGAGTCGATACATATACATACCTGTATATGTATAGTCGGTGATCCCGCCTCAATAATATCATATCCGATACCATATCTATAATCAGGCATCCCAAGTCAAGAGTGCGGATCAATCATCAATATAGCTCGTACGTAAATCCGTCGTACGGCATCCCAATCTGGGTACGGGTCAATATCAAATTCGTCATACTATTCACCTGGTATCCTCTTTATCAAATATCATGATCGGGGTACTGATCTATGTCTAGTACCATACTGATACCGCCTACGTATGCATGGACGTGTGTGAAACACTACGTCAAGGACCCGCTACAACGTCATGTCGTATCTCAAATACGAACCCTGCTATATCACCGATCTCACGGCCTCAAATCAAATCTCATCGACTCAGCTCAATCCTAAGTATCATCCTCAAATTCGTATGTGAACACATAGTCCCATACCCATGTGAACCCATAACTATAAAGAATCCCATGAGCACCTATCAATAGGAATGTATGCAAGTATGTATGTGTGTATGTGTAGTGCAACACTACCCTAGGGTTCGCAACACTAAAGTAATCCAACACACCAATATCCATCCTAAACATCGTTATTAATCCCAAATAATATATAATAATTATTGGTGTGTATACGCATCCATATACACCACCACGGACTGCGGGGGTGCTATACGCCATCCACCCGACTTCTCCCCGTAGATATAAATCTACTCACCTGGTCCTCGCTAGCCGGTGCCGACGTCGCCACGTGCTTGCTTGTCATCTCGAAGTCCACATGGGGGTACCTACATATCATAACGCACCATATCGCATTAAAACTAAATTCGAAATCGAAACGGCATACGAAAATCAAATCGGCACGCGTATCACGCATAGGTCCAAACATATCGCCTACGCATGCAAGAATAGTCAAACCAACCCTCGATGTCGATGTACAAACGTCAAACCATCGAGAAAAATCCAATCACACTCATTTGCACATTCACGAACACTAATTTTAATATAAACTAGGTTAAAACTCACAAAACCCCCAATTTTACCTAAAAAGTCATTTTCCCGAAAATCTAGCAAGCACAATTCGCCGTTTTTGTACAAAACAGGATGTTTAAATGAATGTAGCGGCCAATATATTTATTAAATATCTTAAATAAGTCATATAAACAATTCCCGGAATTTAATCTCATTAAATTCCAAAACCCTAATATTCTAGTTTACAAAATACCTAAAATTTAACAATTTCAAAGCAAAAATGCACAAACTAAAATCTAGCTTAGATTTGCATGATCTAAAGCATTAAACCACACTTAATAAAGTTAATGAAGTCATGAAAAACCTAAACACATTTTTAATCCCAAGTATTTAACCAATTTCAAAAACCTAGTAAGCAAATTAACAAATTAACACAATTTTTAAACTAACCATTAGCACAAGCTACTAATCTTGTATTAACATGACAAAAAGCCTAAATATAACACACAACCATACACCAATTTTATAAAAACCCTAACTTGCATTCAAATTCATAACTTGAATTCCAAAACTTGCAACTTAAGCCTAATTAACACTTAAGTAGTTTAGCTTAAGAAATTAGTAACAAATTAAGCAAAAATGTTTTAGAATTATACCCAAAAACATTTGAAGATCCACAAGCATCCATGGCCTCCCAAAATGCTCTCTTTTCACAAAGATCCATGCTATACGGGCTAAGCTAAAATGGGTAGGAGTCGGATTTGGGTTTTGGGATTTTTTTGATGGATTTAAGGCAATTTTTGATGAAGTTTGAAGAGAAAAGAGAAGGGAATTGGGGGGGCTGCTGCTGCTGTAGGAGGGGGGGACTGCTGGAATGGGAGTGGGAGAGGAGAGAGAGGGAGGTAGAGAAAGTGGGGGAAGAAGTCAAAGTCAATTCAAGGTCAAAGGTCCACCTCATTTCTCCATTTTCTTTTCTTTTCTTTCATTTCTTTCCTTTGAAATTCAAGTGGGGAAAATAAATGAGGGCTGCTGAATTCTTCAAGGGGAGAAGTGAATGGGGGTGTGTGGGTGTGGGTACGGGTGTGGGGTGATGAAAAATGATAAATACAATACCCCAAACATCCATTTACGCTAAAAAAAGCCTTTTTTCTTCAATAATTTCTAAACCGTTTTGGTAAAAGATTTCGTTCCAAAAACCACATGATAAAATTTTATTTAATGTTTAATGATGCACAAAATTTGTTTCAACTCATTCCAATTTGTAATTTTCCCTAATTAAATGTATTAGTGACGGCTTAAATAATAATAAAATAATATTTTTTTCAGAAAATTTGAAATTTCACCAGCGGCTCAATAACCACCAAATAATAGCAATTACATTGCTAGAATATGTATATTTAATTTTTATAATAAGATATTTGTATTTTGACTTTTTACAGAAAACCCCCTTATTTTACCGATTTTTTTTGAAATTTCACCGAAATGATTTCCAAAACGTTACAGCGGGGCACATCCAGGTTGAGGTTGTACCACCGTTGTATTATTTAATTTACTTTTTTCTTGCACTTAGGATAGGCCCAAGGTGGGGTGCATAAACTACAGGGTTCTTGAAGTGCCGAGCGGCCCACTCATTTTATTGAGGGAGGTTGCTTCACTTTGGGAATTTGGCTGGTAGTTTGCTGCACCCATAGAGGTCTAGGGTGGGGTTTGGTTATTCATCGTGATCGTGGAATCCGTCTTCGTTATAGGCCAAAACGAAATACAGAATTCCTAATATACCCAATATATTCATCTGTGATCTGGAATGCCTATTATTGCATTAGAAGAATTGCTATATATATATATAATAAACGTTGCTTATGTTTTGCACCCGCGCTATTCCAGCCCCCGCTCTGCCGTTAGTTAAGTAACCTAATGGTGCATGACGGGGCCCCATGGAGAATACGGATGGCATAAGCGTACATTCTATTTCCGTTTCTTTTCTGCAATGATAGGGTTAAATGATGGGACCGCATTAATATTGATTAATGCAAAGACAACAAACCAAAGTTTAAATCGTTGGAACAATTTCAAAACCAATTGGTTTTCTTAAAAAACAACTTTTAAATGCGGAGCTTAAACCACTCTTTCTAAAAGCTATCATGGTTCCTTCGACTATATAAAGTTCATTATGTTCATGGTTTCGCCAAAACCATCTATAACTCTCTGTCATTTCAGATGGGTATTCAGTAGTATTCAAGCTATGTATTTTGACCTTCACCAAGGCATAATAATTGTAGCTGCTAGGTATTCATCTGTAGCATAAATAGATGCATTGATTTGGGACAGTCGTATAGTTATTTTAGCTTTCGTCAAGGGTTTGTACGGATGGGTTCAAATTAACCTGGATAATGATGGGTAGAACTTGAATTGCGTCTTATGATATGTTGACCATTGTCAAGGTCATAAGTGCCTGGGGCAAAATCCACATCGGGAGTTTCAAAGGAAAATGAAACTTGCTAGTGTTGCATACCATTTGGAGTATGATGATTTTGGTAGGATTCCTTCAAGGTTGTCACACGATGATATTTGGATCCCGATCCTATTGTGAGTATCCGCTACTCTTCGGGAGATTTTTTAACTAAACAATCAATGCTATAACCAAGTAGTGACTAGAACGGTGTTAGTGTAAGGTTACGATAGCGCCTCGGCCATCAAACCGTGGCCAAATGCGGGAAAAAAATTATTAAACTGGCGCTACCATTACCCGATGCACGGATCTACCCTAAACCCTATACTAGCAAGCATACATTAAGAAGTTAGAATGGTTATACCGAGTTGATCTGTGTCCTTCGGTCTTCAACCATCTTCCTAAGCTCCTACTGGTCGTCTGGATCGATTTTGGTTGACGGTCTTCCTCCATCTATGATGATCCACCTGAGGGAAACGACGCAAGCTTCAGCCTCGCCAAACGCGGCAACCGACGCTCCAAGGTTATGTTAGTTATATGTATGCCCTAGAGGCCATTACTATACATATGATGTATATTGTAGTGGATGCTGGGACATATATAGGGATGACTTTCTTGCTCGACATGATAGTATGCTATCTGGTTGAACTTTACCTTAACGTGTATACTGACTGTCTCTCTGTTACATGTTGGTAAAGCCCTTAGGATCTGTACTTGACTACCTGGACTATGATGCGGATCATACTAGTGGGGACATGGTAGTCTATAAGTACATCCTTCAAAGTCCCTAGTCGTGGGTGTATCGAGACGGGGCATCGATATGCCAGTGTAGACTAGCGTGTACCTTCTCGACCCATACAGATGGGCGATGGATGATCCCATATCCATCGGTGTTTGACATCAGAGGAGATATACGGGTGCTCAGTAGAGACTGGGTACACTGGACGGACTCGCCGAGAACTCCCAGATGGTATTATACCTCACGTCAGATGGCAGTTCTCTGGTGACACTGGTACAGAGTAGTCTGTTGACCCGAGATCGTCATAGAGTCTTGTGTGGTTCCCACTGTGCTTTGATTTCCATCTTACCACGTCCAAGAGGGCGTGCAAAACGGTGGTTTTTGGGTACAGTCCCGAGTCACATGGAGGCAATGAGCGATAGGAGGGGATTCGTCTCTCCCGGTATATGGGGGTTGATGTTGCACTGTGTTCGATCGGCTATAACAGGAAGTCCCTGGCCAGGGCTGCTCAGAGAATTGCTGGTAAGTGTTACCAGTAGTTTCTCGACCCATTATGAGCCTCATATCGACACGACTTATTGAGCTATTGGGGTCTGGCGTTTACCACCCCTAGGCGAGATATGCGACATATCAGACGATCAGACCGGACTGTACCGTAGTGTTACTGGTCGGATTCACTGGAGTGTGAGCGGGCTTGCTCGTCGATCTTCAGATCGCTCAATACCCGGGTGGCCGTTAAGTTTAGCAGACCGCTTGCGGCTTGTGGATGTTTGATATGATCATCATCCGCTGCCGGCGTATTGACGAGTCTTTAGAGTCCTACACAGAGGTTTCCTGGCTCAAGCGAAACGAAATAGGAGCGCATATGAGATATGTGCGGGACCGAGAATAATACGAGTATGTGATACCATATTCTATTCTCGCGATAAATATATCGAATGGTTGTATGTGATATAACCTAGTTATCGATTCAAGCGTTGATTCGATAAGCCGATATATTGGATACCAGTCGGTTATGTGCGCATGACCGGATCATTGAATCAAGTGTTGATTTAATGATTTAATGTATAATTATATATTTGATATATTACTTTGCATTAACTAGTATCGGTTTACTTAAGATGGATTTTCTCGCTCGGATGTGCAAGTTGTATATGTGATATACTTTTGTGCATTTGATTGTATCATGTTTGATGATACATGATTGTTTGGTGTATGGTTTAAACCATGGTTGGTCAATGGTTAGGGTTTTCTTTTGCTTCATTTACTTATTTATTTATTCATTTTTTTATCCATTTTGTTATTTTAGCAAAAGAAATATGATGAAGAGAAAATGGTGGCTTTATTTGTTTGTATTCTTTGAAGCTTCATGAACATTTGACCAAAGCAACCATTTTTGTCTTCTTGTCTAAACCTAACCATTCTTTAACCATGATTAACTCTCTACATCTAACCATGGTTTAGTTATGATAAGAATAGATAATTCTTTTCTTTTTCTTTATTCTTATCATAACTTTTTCATGAGCTTCTTCTTCTTCTTCAAAGACACATGAAGAAAAAGCTTCTAGTCATCAATGGTAGATTGATGATATGAGTGAGAAATCCAATTCTAAAGTATACCCACTTCCTATTTCTTCATCCTCTACCTCTTGCCAAGTAGTAGAGTGTGTTTCCTTCACAAGATTTTAGGGTTTGGTGAAGGAGGAGCTTGATCTAGCGATGCCTCGACGTAGATCATCTTCGGCATGGACATCGACGACCTAGCTTGCCCATTCTCCGACGAAGTCGACTCTAGAGCCCGGATTTGATTTGGACAGCGGAGATGACCTCGTTGCGGAGCCGTGGAGGTGGATATCCGGATCTACAAAGGTTGTAATTTCCGTATCTCATTAGTTAATTTGTTAACTAGTTCATTGTTCGCCTAGAAATCTAGCAAACGATCCGTACTTTAGGGTTTCTAGGCACCACAATTTTTGAAATTGCCATGGTTGATGGCTTGGGAGACCTCACTAGAGTGCCTAGGAACCCTGCAGTGGTATCAGAGCCTAGCTAGAGCCTTAGGCGAAGTCCAGACGCGATTTGAAGTCCGAACGAACCCGAAACCCCGCATCGATATTGCTCTCTGTACAATTTTTAAAAACAGGGATTTTTATATATTAAAAATATTCAGTAAACTCAGCAGGAGATTACAAGGACAACTGAAAAATTCGTAGCCCTAATTCCTTTATAGCGCCGCGCTTCCGCGGCACGAGCATGGCTCGTGCGGGGGAAGAGCGGCCGATTTGTCGTTTTGCGCTACAAATTTTGTACAGTAATTCCTATTCTGCTGTTCTGGTTTTCCTGGATATTTTTGATATTTTTTCAAGAGTTGATTTTTCTGAGTTGATTTGGGGATTCGGTATTTCGATCGGGATATCAAATTTTGTCTGTGTGGCTTTCCGGATAAATTTTAGAATATGTTAAAAAGTTCGACCGGATATAAATACCCAATTTTTCCCCTGTCGGGAAATTTCCAAGTGTTGGATTTTTCCGTAGTTTAACGACGTTCTAAGTAGTGCAAGTAACGCGATGGTCCCTCTAGAAGACACAAACCTTAACTCGATTATGTGACCGTCTTGAACTGCCCTTTGAACCTTCGGGTTTGGGGCAGTACGGCGAGCCACATGTGAGGCGTTGGCTTGACCCTTCTACGGCTGGATCGTTGGTACTGAGGCACGAACGGAATGTTGTTAGACTTGTTTCATGTGTTGATCTGTTTCGGGAAAACTTAGGTGTTCGATTGTTCGATCGGAAAGTTTAACATTTTCTATTTATCTGGAATGGGATACAATAATTGGAATTCACAATAGTTATGAGATAACTGAATGAATGTTATAAACATAGCAGTTTAGTCTCACTTGATCGGTTGCCACGGAATTTTAATGTGATCAAAAGTCCGTCGCAATCACGTAGCGTACGCGGATACTCGCCGGGTAAACTTAATAGACAGCCTTACCCCATTGCCCCGACCAAGTGACTGTAGGAGAACCCCGTCGCCGAAAGCATCCGTCCGGGTGCTCGCGGTAGCGGTGTTCCGCCTTGGTGCACTTCGTCGACGGTATCGGGGGTGCGGCCGTCTACTGAAGTTTGCGACGAGCATTCGATCAGGGTGTCGGGAATCTTGTTGAATTTCCCGACTAGGTATTGAAAAGTGTTTTCGATAATGAGACTAAAATGCGGGGTTTATAATTGTTAGGCATGCGATGTCTAAGTAATTCATTTGGTCAGGCATGCGATGTCTGAGGTGGTTGCGGATTCCAACTGTTGTAGTTTTACACTTTCTTTTCTGTGACCGTAAGTGTAATATGTGATATCGCCGGTTTCGTTGCTATACATCAACGACAATTGGGATGCGCATATTTACTTACGTTGATGACATGTGATGTTATGTGTTGCTGGATATGTTATATTGGATCGTCGTGTTTGAATAGCCGGGGGTTTTTATGTGAGATGAGTGTTTTTCATTTTCATTCATGTAAAAACTTGTATGTAATATTCTTTTATTGGGGCGCTTCCAGGTTGCGGAAGTAGTCACCTGTTGTATATTATTTACTTTTCCGCACTAGGATAGACCCAAGGAGGAGGGCACAAGTAACCGGGTTCTGGAGTCCAGTGGGAGACCAACTCGAGGAGTCGAGTCCGGGTCTCCTAACTCTAGAATTGGTAGGGTTGCTTGCCGCTCTCGTAGGGGTCTAGGGGTGTGGGTTTGGCTATTCATCACGACCGTGGAATCCGTGTTTTATACTGGCTCGTATTGAAAACACGGACGTCCTAGTATATCCAATATTTCATATGTTTCTTCTGCTGCGATATCTGTGATGAGATCATGTGATGTTTCTGTGATGGATATAGTATATAGTATATATGATATATTATATAGACGTTACTTATGTTTTACACCCGCGCTAGCCCTGCCCTGCTCTGCCGTTAGTTACCTAACCTAACGGTGCACGAGGGGACATCGAGGCGAATGCGGATGGCATAAGTGTACGTCATATCTATCTGTGATGTTTAGGTATTTAAATGATGGGACTTCATTAATGCGATTAATGAAAATAAAAGAAACCTAAGATGTTGTAGAATCGAATTTCAAAATAAAACAGGTAGCTACAGTTCTTGCTTTGCATAGCGGTATATGTGATATATCCTGCACCTTATTCGATGAGGAAAGGACCGAGATCCCTTCACCGGGAGTGACTCCTTTAGCAATAACTGGCAGATGCTACACACTCGGTTTGTCTTTTGATTGCTTTTAAGAGTTTTTGCTTTGCACAGTGATATATATGATATATCCCGCACCTCATTCGACGAGGAAAGGACCGACGATCCCTTCACCGGGAGTGACTCCTTTAGCAAAACAAGAAAAGCCTCAAAAGCACTCCATTTCAAAATTCATTCGATCCTACAACGATATCAAGTTCATTACGCAATAGGTTTTCAGAAAACCTGTCGTAGCCCTCCGTCATTTCAGATAAGTACTGGTTAGTATTCGTGCTACGTTTGTTGACCTTAGCCAAGGCGTAGTGTGCGGTAGCTGATTAGTGCTTATCTGCATAAGCATATGATGCGATTGAGTTAGGGTAGTCGTGCGACTTTGTTGACCTTAGCCAAGGGTCGTGCGGGTGGGTTTAATTCAATCAGGAAATGACGGGTTGAACTTGGCTAGCACTTATGATTTGTTGACCTTAGCCAAGGTCATAAGCTGCTAGGGGCAAAATATTATCGGGAATTTCAAGTGTTGAAATTTGCAATGAGATTGCATACCTTCTATGAGATAGTTGGATCCCGATACCCGCTGCGAGTAAGTGTTACTCCTGGGAGAGTTTTATACATTACAATTAGCCGATCAAGTAGGTGTCTAGAAAGGTGTCAACGGGGTTACGCCTCTGGGAAAACGAGGTTTACATTAATTAGGTTCGTGCGAAAGCACGGGGGACCTCCCTCAAAGTACCGACACTGGCCTGGCTGAAAGATTGGCGAACTTGTAGTGTGTAATTAATCCCGGCTAGTCTTTCCTTTTAGGGTTTGAAGGAAGATTTGATAAAAAGCAGTGGGAGCCATCCTGATTAGATAAAATAATAACCAATCTATTCTTGACAGAGCGCACGCTGAGTGTTTTCTTCTCTCTCTCTCCTGGTAGCGACCATATCACGCCTTAATCAAGATAATAATACGGATATTTGACCGAACCCGCTTGTTATACTGAGCTGGGGAACGTTGGTCCCGCTCCAACTTATAATTGTTATAAGACAGAGCAGGAATTTGGGGAATACCAGATTTCCCGTGCCGCCCAAACGAAGAGAGTGCATGCTGATGCATCATCTTCGGGTTTGTTCATTATACAGAACTGTTTCTCTGTATTCTCTACGTCCTGGGTATGTGATACCAGATCAGGATCCCAGATATGTAATCTGTTACATAGGGATACAGACAGGTAGAGAACTGAGAACGGGTGATAAGTTTCATGAGGCAGAAAACGGGGCAAGTGTTGCAGCCAAGTCTGTCGGTCACTGTCGCCCTGTATTACCTATACATTGATTCTGAACGAATGATGTTAGATACCGAACCTGATATACAAAATCATATCTCTCTCTTTGTTAGTAAAGAAAGGATATAATTTTGTATTGTTGGATAATGTTTTGAACATTTCCTATATCAAAAGTTGATCGGTTCAGGCACGTTATCTAAAAGCATTAAAGTTCTAAATCAAATCACAGTTCTTAGTATACGGAACACACACAAGAGGAAGAGTTCAGAAATGAACGAATTCTTCTTGAGGCATTGTAGACTAGGTCAGATCAATGTGACCCGACTAGCTAGAGTTACATAAAGATGCATATTTAAATTAGTTTGAATTTACATCTTGTGAAACTCGCCAGTCATGTCACAAAGATAAGATGACCATAGCTCCGTTTACTGGAAACAGAGGAAGAGTTAGCGAACTCTTGGGACTGATACATGATGATGTATGTAAGGTCTCCTGTCTACACATACCAGGACTGGTTCTTTATACTTCATTATATTCTCTGATGATCTTTCGAGATTCAGACATATGTTCCTGTTGAAACACAAGTCCGAACCTTTTGAGATATTCACGGAATATAAGTTAGAAGTAGAGAACCAGAATACGGGTAAAAGTATTATATCCTTTGATGAGATCAAGGAAGAGAATACTTGAGCACGAAAATCCTGGACTATTCTAAAGGAGAATGAAATTCTCTCTCAGCATTACTCCTCCGAATACACCATAGCACGATGGTATATCGGGGCAGAGCAATCAGACCCTATATGATATGGTGTGCTCTATGATGAGTACTACTGAGATACCTATTTCCTTTTGGGAGTTATGCACTTGAGAAGTTGCATACCTATTGAATAGGGTTCGAATCAAATCAGTTGCCTACCACTTCATATGTGATATGGAAAGGGAAGAGCCCATATCTTAAGTTAGTTAAGATTTGGGATTGTCCGGCCTATGTCTAAAAGAAAAATCCGGACAAGCTCGAGGCAAAGTCTGTAATGTAGAACTGGAAAGGTTCCAGCTATACAAACTGCAGCTGATGATTTGAAAGAACCAAAGGATTCGATAGTTACCAACGAACCTCAGCCTCTCCGCCGATCTAGTAGGGTTCCTCACCCACCTGAGAGATACTTCTGTTTCTCTATGACAGTGGGAGCGAGGATTGCATCATGAGATGATGACCCAACTAGCTTCGAGCTGGCTATCAGGAGTAAGACTCTGTAAGAATGGCTGGATGCTTAGAGATCTGAGATGGAATCCTTATACACCAACAAAGTATGGACTTTGGTTGCAATATCTGAAGGGTTAAATCCCCATCAGGAGCAAGTATATCTTGAGAAGATTACTTGGTGTAGATGGAAAAGTTGAGACTTTCAAAGCTAGACTTGTTAAAGCTTTTCGTCATCGACCAAGCGTGGATAATGATGAAACCTTTTCCAGTATCTATGCTTAAGTCCATCCAGATCCTACTTGTCACGGCTGCATACCATGACTACGATCTCTGGTGGTTGGGTGTCTTGACTGCTTTTCTAAATAATGATTTGGAAAAGAGCTTCTATAAGTACACAGCCAGAGGGCTTCGTAGACAGTGGGAGCAGCGGAAACGTGAGCAAGATGCTTTATAGGATAAAGCATGCATCGCGGAGTTGGAACATCTGTTTTGATGAATTAGTCAAAGAGTTTGACATCATCAAAATGGTAGATGAACCTTGTATAAACAAAAAGGTAGTAGGGAGTATGGTGACGATCCTCGTAGAGTACGTGGATGACATACTATTGATAGGAAAGGAGTTTCCTATGCTACGCTCGATCAATCTCCGATTATCACTATGATTCTCCATATAGGATCAAAATGATACCTACTAAATCCTGGGTTTTGGATCTATGAGATAGATCTAAATGGATGTTAGGATACTCACTAGATGTAGTGAGATGGTGTCAATCGATCCTGAGGAGAATCACTGGAAGTGTTCCAGGGTGATAAAGACGACTGAATGTCAGTCGCAGGCATTGTCTTTACCCTCAGTAAAGGGACGGTATGTTGGAAGAGTTCCAAGCAGGATACCGTGACATACTAGACGATAAAGGCAGGATACATCGCTACTTAAGATGCTACCAAAGAGGCTGTTTGGGTGTATATTGGTTCATGAGATGAACTATGTTCCAACCATTGTGTGACAATGGAGTTGTGGCTTATGCCAAGGAACGCCGGTCCCATCAGTGATCCAGACATATTCTAAGGCAGCATCGCCTGATCATGGAGATGATTGATCTCCAGGGTGATCGAGGTTTGGAGAGTAGACTCAGAGGACAACACAGCGGATCCACTCACAAAGGCCTGTTCCCAGAAAGAGACACTTTTAAGGGATGGTTGAGTATGAGATACTGCAACCACTGCTACAGATGGCCCTAGTGCAAGTGGGAGATTGTTAGTTATATGTATGCCCTAGAGGCCATTACTATACATATGATGTATATTGTAGTGGATGCTAGGACATATATAGGGATGACTTTCTTGCTCGACATGATAGTATGCTATCTGGTTGAACTTTACCTTAACGTGTATACTGACTGTCTCTCTGTTACATGTTGGTAAAGCCCTTAGGATCTGTACTTGACTACCTGGACTATGATGCGGATCATACTAGTGGGGACATGGTAGTCTATAAGTACATCCTTCAAAGTCCCTAGTCGTGGGTGTATCGAGACGGGGCATCGATATGCCAGTGTAGACTAGCGTGTACCTTCTCGACCCATACAGATGGGCGATGGATGATCCCATATCCATCGGTGTTTGACATCAGAGGAGATATACGGGTGCTCAGTAGAGACTGGGTACACTGGACGGACTCGCCGAGAACTCCCAGATGGTATTATACCTCACGTCAGATGGCAGTTCTCTGGTGACACTGGTACAGAGTAGTCTGTTGACCCGAGATCGTCATAGAGTCTTGTGTGGTTCCCACTGTGCTTTGATTTCCATCTTACCACGTCCAAGAGGGCGTGCAAAACGGTGGTTTTTGGGTACAGTCCCGAGTCACATGGAGGCAATGAGCGATAGGAGGGGATTCGTCTCTCCCGGTATATGGGGGTTGATGTTGCACTGTGTTCGATCGGCTATAACAGGAAGTCCCTGGCCAGGGCTGCTCAGAGAATTGCTGGTAAGTGTTACCAGTAGTTTCTCGACCCATTATGAGCCTCATATCGACACGACTTATTGAGCTATTGGGGTCTGACGTTTACCACCCCTAGGCGAGATATGCGACATATCAGACGATCAGACCGGACTGTACGGTAGTGTTACTGGTCGGATTCACTGGAGTGTGAGCGGGCTTGCTCGTCGATCTTCAGATCGCTCAATACCCGGGTGGCCGTTACGTTTAGCAGACCGCTTGCGGCTTGTGGATGTTTGATATGATCATCATCCGCTGCCGGCGTATTGACGAGTCTTTAGAGTCCTACACAGAGGTTTCCTGGCTCAAGCGAAACGAAATAGGAGCGCATATGAGATATGTGCGGGACCGAGAATAATACGAGTATGTGATACCATATTCTATTCTCGCGATAAATATATCGAATGGTTGTATGTGATATAACCTAGTTATCGATTCAAGCGTTGATTCGATAAGCCGATATATTGGATACCAGTCGGTTATGTGCGCATGACCGGATCATTGAATCAAGTGTTGATTTAATGATTTAATGTATAATTATATATTTGATATATTACTTTGCATTAACTAGTATCGGTTTACTTAAGATGGATTTTCTCGCTCGGATGTGCAAGTTGTATATGTGATATACTTTTGTGCATTTGATTGTATCATGTTTGATGATACATGATTGTTTGGTGTATGGTTTAAACCATGGTTGGTCAATGGTTAGGGTTTTCTTTTGCTTCATTTACTTATTTATTTATTCATTTTTTTATCCATTTTGTTATTTTAGCAAAAGAAATATGATGAAGAGAAAATGGTGGCTTTATTTGTTTGTATTCTTTGAAGCTTCATGAACATTTGACCAAAGCAACCATTTTTGTCTTCTTGTCTAAACCTAACCATTCTTTAACCATGATTAACTCTCTACATCTAACCATGGTTTAGTTATGATAAGAATAGATAATTCTTTTCTTTTTCTTTATTCTTATCATAACTTTTTCATGAGCTTCTTCTTCTTCTTCAAAGACACATGAAGAAAAAGCTTCTAGTCATCAATGGTAGATTGATGATATGAGTGAGAAATCCAATTCTAAAGTATACCCACTTCCTATTTCTTCATCCTCTACCTCTTGCCAAGTAGTAGAGTGTGTTTCCTTCACAAGATTTTAGGGTTTGGTGAAGGAGGAGCTTGATCTAGCGATGCCTCGACGTAGATCATCTTCGGCATGGACATCGACGACCTAGCTTGCCCATTCTCCGACGAAGTCGACTCTAGAGCCCGGATTTGATTTGGACAGCGGAGATGACCTCGTTGCGGAGCCGTGGAGGTGGATATCCGGATCTACAAAGGTTGTAATTTCCGTATCTCATTAGTTAATTTGTTAACTAGTTCATTGTTCGCCTAGAAATCTAGCAAACGATCCGTACTTTAGGGTTTCTAGGCACCACAATTTTTGAAATTGCCATGGTTGATGGCTTGGGAGACCTCACTAGAGTGCCTAGGAACCCTGCAGGTTACTAGCAATGAAGAGTGGTGGTGTCGAATTATCTCACTATATTTTTCTCTCATATCAAATGCTTCATGAGCAACCATAGAAGATGAAGAGGAGGTGAGGAAACATGTGGCATGAGCAACTCAAGAAATGACTAAGTGTTTTCTTGGTGTGAAAATGAGAGAGTGGGCAAGTGAAGAAATCAAGTGGAGTAGTGAAAATGAGCAAGTCCTCATCATCAAGTGGCTGCCCCCCCTCTCTCTCATGCATAAAAATATCTCATCCATTTCCCAAATAAACAATGTGTGGCCATACTTCTCTACATGCTAAAACAATGTTCATGACACCTCACCCCCTCCACCTCATTTCCCAAATTAATTTTCTAAAAAAGAAAATCAATTAATGAGGTGGACATCTTCTAGAAACTATTCCGTATAAATACGAAATACAACCCGGTACACGTATCGAAATACATATACGCGTATTCGAACAAAAATACGAATAACTAAAAGAGAAAAAGAATAGTGAACAATAATACTAGAATACACATATATAAATTATTAAATCAAAACCTGATTTAATAATCCGGCGTAATCCTAAACCGCTAGTATTATCAACCGTCAGATTAAAGTTTGTGCAGCCTGTACACATATTTAATCGGACACCTGTATGTACCAACATAAGTTATGTACACCATATCGCCTGAACCATGAAAACCCTCTGTGTGGGACTCTGAAGACTCGTCAATACGCTGGCAGTAGGTTTAACCACAAGCACGTCAGCGGCACTAGCTGTATGTAACGGCTACCCAGGTATTGAGCGAAAAGGAGGCCGATGAGCAAACACATCCTGAACCCCTATTGAGCCTGACAGTGACAGTATCCGTAAAGTCCGGTCTGTTCGTCTAAGAGTATCGCATATCGAGTCTACGGGGGTGGATAAAGTCAGACCCCTAATAACGCGATAATTCGTGTCAGTATGAAACCTATCACCACCTGAGAAATTATCAATCTTGCATCGATAATTCTCGTATACCCGGGCCTAGGATTTCTGGTGATGGCCACCCGTGCACTGCGCAACATCAACCCCTAAAACCGGGAGTGACGAACCCCCGACGATCCTCTCACTGCCTTCATATAGCTCGGGACTCTACCCACTTAAAACCTGTTTGCACGTCTCCTTTGAGCTGTGGTAGGGTAGTAATCAAAGCACAGTAGGAACTCACACGAGACAAATAACGATCTCAGGTTGACAGACTAACCTGTACACATGTCACCTGGGAACCTCTATCTGACAATAGGTATAATACCAACTAGTATGTTCCTGGCTAGTCCATCCAGTATGCTCATAACCCAATGAGCACCTATATACTATCTTAGGTGAACAACTGACACCAATGGCTTCTGAGACCGGCCACCGCCCCTCGTCAGGTCTGGATAAGTTTACACTAGTCTACTCTGGAGTATCGATGCCCAGTCTCGAAACTCCCACGACTATGGACATTTAAGGATGTGCTTATAGACCCCCATCTTCCACGTATATGATCGCCATCATAATGCTGGTAGTCAAGCAAGAATCTTATAGGCTCTATCAACATGTACATGATGATAAAGACAAACCAGATAGCATACTATCATCTCGAGTAAAACTGTTCTACCGGTATAGGTCCTCCCTCAATCATTACAATTGCCTACCAGCGACTATGATAATTGCCTTGAGTGCACTATATCCAACAGTTAGTGGGGCTACACCTCCAGGGAAAAGAGGTTATGTAATTAAAGAACTTCATGAAAGCATTAGAAAACATCCCTCGAAGTACCAAAACTAGCCTGGCCGAAAGGTTAAGCAAGAATTGTAGGGTGAGATTAATCCTGACTAATTCTTCTTTTATGGTTTGAAAGAGGATTCGAGAAATAGTGGGAGCCGTCATGTTTAGATAAACTAATAACCATTCTAAACATAAAAGAGCATCATGCTGAGTGTTTCTCCTCTCTCTCTTGACAGCAACGACCAAAATGATTGGGCTTAAGTTACTGCTAGATAATGATAAAATAACTGGACCAAACTATAAAGATTGGATAAGGAATGTACAGATGGCCATTACCTATGATAAGCTGAGATACCTCCTTACTACCAAAGCCCCCGCCGTCCCCGGTCCAGATTCTGCCGTCGCGGATGTTGAAATCTGTAAGACATGGGAAATAGATAGTGAGCGAGCCAAGTGCCTCGTGTTGGCCTAAATGAATAATGAACACCAGAGGCGGCACGAGAAGATTGACTTAGCTTCCATCTTCCTCCATGCCAAAGATTTATATGGAGAGCAATCTCGTATCGCAAGATATGAGACCTCAAAGAAATTGTTTCAGGCGAGATTGGCTGTCGGGTCATCTGTAAGGGACCATGTCCTTAAGATGATTAGCTATATTGAAGAGCTCGTGGACCTTGGGACCACATTGGAGAATGAGTTATATACTGACTTGATTCTACAGTCTCTCCCCTCTACCTACGCCCATTTTATCTTGAATTTCAACATTCAAGGGAAGAAAGTTTCACTTCCAGAACTCCTCAACATGTTGAGAAGCGTTGAGTGCACCCAGCAGAAATCCAGGAAGACACAGACTCTGCTTATTGGGGAATCTTCCTCTTCTAGATCTAAGGCGAAATCCAAAGGGAAGAAGAAGAAGGCCTCTACCAAGCCGAAAGGCGGTGTCAGTAAGATAGAGGGAAAGGCCGGGGCAAAAGTTTTGGGGCAGACAGTAGGGAAGGATGAATGTTTCTATTGTCACAGGAAAGGGCCTTAGAAGAAGAACTGCAGGGCTAGAAAAGCCAGAAACCAAGATTCGAAGCACGTTGTGACTTCGGCTACAGGTGTGTATATGATTGAAAACTGTTTGTCAATTAACAATTAACTCAACTTCCTGAGTACTAGATACCGGATCAGGATCTAATATCTATAATTCATTACAGGCTCTGAGAAACCATAGAGTTATCAAGGAAGGTGATATTGCTGGGTACGCTTAGCACCCTCGCTAGGTTTCAGTAAGCATCAAGTATGCAATTTCAAAAAATGTACAGTGCTAAGCAACCCGAACCAAGGATCTAACTAGAGAATTAGGGTTTTATATGCATGTAAACAAACTTTACACTAAGTGAAATAGGAATATAACTTTTGTAGACCGGTCCTTCACTTCTAAAGCTCCGTGTAGTAGTCCCTTCGCTCCAAATAGTGACTCCCGAACTCTTCTTAGGCTCCACTAGGAGAAAGGAACGAGCTTGCTCAAAGATCTTCGAGGCCGAAAGATGATCTACGTCGAAGAATCTCTAACTCGAGCTACTTCTTCACTAATTGATGGATTAGTGAAGTAAACAACCTATACTAAATAGCTTGTTTGGTACAGATTGATGAAGTAGAAATTTTGCTCACTTTAGAATAATTTTCTTATTTTTCTTTTTCACCTCACTCAAATCAAGAGAAGAAAAATGAGATGAAGAAGAAGATCAAGTGATGAACCATGGTGAGAAAATATCACAAGTGATATTAGTAGACACTTAACTATGGCTAAAGATAATGGTTGGGTTAATAAATATCTAGAGTAAAACAAAATTAGTGGACTTAACTCAAGGCTTCTACATGTTTCCACAAGCATCTTTAGCCATGCTAATTTCCACCTAATTTAGATTTTTCCCTTAATAATTAATCACTCAAATTATCTTTAGTTAGGTATGAGTCACATACACCCAAGTCCAATGTATTATCTAGCATGACACAATAATAAATACATTAATATATATCACATATATATTTATATGTATTTAGAGAAGAGAAATTCTTAAGTGAGCTAATATTAGTTAATATATATTAATATATCAAATATATAATTATATATTGAATTATTAAATCAACACTTGATTTAATAATCCGGTTATATCACATACAACCGACTAAAATTATTTATATGTATATCAAATATAATACAACAAATTATTGAATCAACACATGATTCAATAATCCGGTTATATCACATATAACATATATCGCGAGATTAGAATACTGTATCACATACACGTATCAATCTCGGTCCTGCACATATCACATATGTGCCCTACTTCATTTCTCTTGAGCCAGGAAACCTCTGTGTAGGACTCTAAAGACTCGTCAATATGCCAACAGTAAGTAATGATCATATCAGTCACCCACAAGCCGTCAGCGGTACTAGCTGGACATAACGGCTACCCAGGTATTGAGCAATCAGAAGATCAACAAGCAATCTTGTCCATACTCCTGTGAATCCAGTAAGTAACACTACCGTATAGTTCGGTCTCTTTGTCTGATATATCGCATATCAAGTCTGGGGGTGGTAAACGTGAAAACCCAATAACTTGATAAGTCATGCCGATGTGAGACTCATAACGGGTCGAGAAACTATTGATAACACTTACCAGTAAATCTCAGCATCAGCCCTGATCAGGGACTTCCTGTTAGAGCCAATCGAGCATAGCGCAACATCAACCCCCAATACCGGGAGAGACGAAACCCCTCCTATTGCTCATTGCCTCCATGTGACTCGGGACTGTACCCAAAATCTTAGCATAACGGGTCGAGAAACTACTGATAACACTTACCAGTAAATTTCAGCATCAGCCCTGGTCAGGGACTTCCTGTTATAGCCAATCGAGTATAGCGCAACATCAACCCCCAATACCATGAGAGACGAAACCCCTCTTATCGCTCATTGCCTCCATGTGACTCTGGACTGTACCGAAAATCCACCTATTTGCATGCTCTCTTAAGCGTGGTAGGGAGGAAATCAAAGCACGGTGGGAATCATACAAGACTCTATAACGATCTTGGGTCTACAGACTAACATGTACCAGTGTCACTAGGGAACCGATATCTAACATCAGGTATAATACTATCTAGGAGTTCTCGGCGAGTCCTGTTCGGTGTACCCATTCTCCAATGAGCACCTGTGTACAATCTTTGATGTCAAACACCAATGGCTATGGGATTAACCATCGCCCCATACAGGGTCAAGAAATGTACACACTAGTCTACTCTGGAATATTGATGCCCTGTCTCGATACTCCATCGACTAGGAACAATTAAAGGATGAACTTGTGGACTACCCTGGCCCTACTAGCATGATTTGCATCATAGTCCTAGTAGTCAAGTATACATCCTAAGGGATTTATCAATATGTAACAGAGAGACTGTATAATGATACAAGTGTACATGTTAAGATAAAAAGCAACCAGATATCGTACTATCATGTCGAGCAAAAAAGTCCTCTCTATATATGTCCAAGCATTCACTATAATATACAATCATGAACAATAATAGCTTCTGGGGCATACATATAACTAACAATCTCTCACTTGCACTATGGCCAATTGTTGTAGTATCCCGTACCTAACATCCAGAAAAGTCTCTCAAATGGCCTTCGTGAGTGGATCCACCGTGTTATTCTTTGCTTCAACTCTCCTGACCTCAATCTCCCGGAGATCAACTATCTCCCTGATCAGGTGATACCGCCTAAGAATATGTCTAGATCACTGATGGGACCGGAGTTCCTAGGCCAAAACCATCGTTCCATTATTATCACAATACACAAGTATTGGAGCTCAATGGTAGGAACCTCATCAAGTTCATCTCATGAACTTCTTCATCCAGACAGCCTCTTTGGCAACATCGTTGGTAGCGATGTATTCAGCCTTCATCGTTGAGTCTGCTACGGTATCTAGCTAGAAAATCTTTAAACATACCGTACCTCCACTGAGGGTAAAGACAAAACCCGATACTGTCTTAAAGTCGTCCTTATCACTCTGGAATCTCGAATCGGTAAAGGACTCGATATGGAGTTCACCGTTACTATACATAAAGAACATTTCTTTAGTGCTTCTCAAGTACTTAAGAATGTTCTTCACAGCTGTCCAGTGATTCTCCCTAGGATGTAAGAGTCATCACCCAGATCCTTCATGGAGAACCATTGTAATAAGAAGAGCTTGACCGAGTGTAGCATAGGAACATCATTTCCTATCAAGAGTATGTCATCCACATACAATACGAGAAAGACAAGCTTAATCTCTACAACCTTTTTGTATATACAAGGTTCATCTACATTTTTGATGAAATCAAACTCTTTGACTGCCACATCAAAACAGATGTTACAACTCCGCGATACCTGCTTTAATCCATAGATTGATTTAAGAAGCTTGCACACCTTTCCGCTACTCTCACAGTCTATGAAGCCCTCTGGCTGTGTCTATAAGTTGATGTCACGCACCCTACGTGTCCGCGGGAAGGCGGAATTAGCAAAAAATGATTTTTACGAGCTTCGCAACATCGACTCAACCAAGGATCGAACACAAACCGTAGCTAGCAAACTACTTGAAGTTTAACTACTCGGATTCGAAGTTATACCTCACGTTACAAGTCCTTCGGGTCTTCATTGCTGTACTCCACATCTCATAGGCTCTATGGAACATGGGTACCTCAACGGCCTCCTTGAGTCAAAGACGATCCACCAGAGAGTCTATAGTCCGAGATCCAATCTTAAATCTGAGATAACTACGGCTTCTAGCTTGCTGGTCTAGAAGTCCTAGAGGGTGTAGAGTATTTAAATTGATTAATTAGTCACTTAAACCCTATGATTCTCAACTCATGAGAGCTTTTAGGGTTTGAGGAAGAAGATGAAGACTTGAGGAGAGAGAAGTGTTTTGTAATAATGAAATAATCCTTCTCACTTTGTGAATATCATGAAGCATAACAATATTATCAAAAAGAATAAAGATCTAATACTCATCATGCTTCATTTAATTCACAAGGTGAATCATCTAGTGAATCACCCAATGAGTCATGGATCATTTAATGCATACATGCACCTCATCCTCCACCTCATTTAGTTTAAATCACAAAAGGAAATAAACACAAATGAGTCACCTTCTTCTAGAAGCTTCCCGAGAATTTACGAGACTGCCCCTCCTATCCGTATTTCCAAAAAAACATGGATAATCTTTGACTGAATAAATCCTTCTGTATAATACTAGAATCTGGCTTAAAACAAAGCCAGCTAGTATTATCTGCCGATCATAGTACGTGCACAAGTGTACGTAAGTGATCGCGGCCCTGCCGTAAAACCATACGGCCTCTACACCTTTTGCCCGGTGCAGGGAAACTCTCAGTATGGGACTCTAAAGACTCGACACTACGCTGGCAGTGGGTTTAACCACAGGTCACAAGCAGTACTAGCTGTATGTAACGGTCCCCAGGTAGATGTCGATAAGAAGGTCGATGGGGAAACCCATCCGAACTCCTACTGAGCCTGATGTGACAATCTCCGTACAGTCCGGTCTGTTCATCTTGAACTATCACATATCGGGCCGAGGGTGCGGTAAACGTTGGACCCCTAATAGCTGTATAAGTCATGTCGGAGTGTAGCCCATTACACCTTAAGAAGCTACTGGAACCTACCATTAAATCTTGCTTGCCCTGGCCAGGAACTTTGCATAATGGCTCTCTATACACAGCGCGATATCAACCCCTAATACCGGGAGAGACAAATCCTGTCTAACCGCCACTTCCTCCAAGTGCTTCGGGACTGCACCCAACTACTACATGTTTGCACGACTACTTTGAGCCATGGTAGGGTAGTAATCTAAGAACAGTGGGAACACACCCGAGGCGAAGTAGCAGTGTCAAGTCAACGGACTAAGCTGTACTCATGTCACCTGGGAACTGCTATTTGACGATGGGTATAATACCAACCTGCAGTTCCCGGCGAGTCCTGTCCGATGTACCCATAACCTAACGAGCACCTGCATACTATCTCTAGTACGACATACTGATGGTTGTGGGACAGACCATCTCCCATTGCTGGGATAAGAAGCGTATACACCAGTCTACTCCGGAGTATCGATGCCCCGTCTCGATAATCCTATGACCAGGGACCTGTATAGGATATGCTTATAGACTACCCAGCCCCCACTAGTGTGACTGCCATCACAACGCTGGTAATCAAACAAAGATCCTAAGGGCTCTACTAATATGTATAAGCGATATGTTAAAAGAAACATATGCACATATTAAAATAGAAACAAACCAAGTAGCATACTACCATTTTTAGCAAGACTATTAATACAACTGTGAATATCCCAAGCATCCATTAAGTAATATACAAACTAGTATGATACAGTAATAGCCTCTAGGGTATAAACACTAACAATCTCCCACTTGCACTAGGGCCATGTACTGGAATATCACAGACCTATCATCTCGAATAGCCTCTCGAACTGCGTCTGAGGAATGGCCTTAGTGAATGGATCAGCAATGTTATTCTCCGTATCTACTCTCTTCACCTCGATCTCCCGGCGATCTACAATCTCCCTGATCAGATGATACCGCCTTAAGATGTGTCTGGACTTCTGATGGGACCTGGGTTCCTTCGCTAAAGCTATAGCGCCGTTGTTGTCGCAATACAGAGGTATTGGATCAACACTGGTAGGAACCACCTGAAGTTCTGTGTGGAACTTCTTCATCCAGACAGCTTCTTTTGCGGCATCGCAAGCAGCTATATACTCCGCTTCCATCGTTGAGTCAGTAACGGTGTCCTGCTTGGAACTCTTCCAACAGACCGCCCCTCCATTGAGGGTAAAGACATAACCTGACATGGACTTGGATTCATCCTATCACTCTGGAAGCTGGAGTCAGCAATGGCCTCGATCTGGAGGTCCTTTCCACCATACACCAAGAACGTCTCCTTAGTCCTTCTCAGGTACTCGAGAATGTTCTTTACTGCTATCCAGTGCTTCTCCCCTGGGATTGCCTGATACCGGCTTACAACGCTCAATGCGTATGCTACATCTGGTCTGGTGCATAACATCGCATACATTATAGAGCCTACAGCAGAAGTGTAGGGTATAATCGACATGCGAGCCCTTTGCAAATCAGTCTTTGGAGACATCTTTTTGGAGAGGGTGATTCCGTGACAAGCCGGTAGGTCACCGCGCTTAGAATCTTCCATACTGAATCTTTTCAATATGGTGTCTATGTACCTGGACTTCGAAAGTCCCAACATCCTCTTTGATCTATCACGATAGATCTGGATCCCCAGAATGTAGGTGGCATCACCCAGGTCCTTCATGGAGAAATTCTGTGACAAGAATCCTTTGACTGACTGTAGCATAGGAATATCATTTCCTATTAGGAGAATGTCATCCACGTACAAGATGAGGAATACTACAGCTCTCCCTACAATCTTACTGTATATGCATGGTTCATCTGGATTCTTGATAAAGTCGAATTCTTTAACAGTATCATCAAAACAGATGTTCCAACTCCGCGATGCCTGCTTTAGTCCATAAATGGACTTAAGCAACATGCACACTTTACCGCTGCTCCCACTCTGAATGAATCCCTCTGGCTGATCCATATAGACGCACTCTTCCAAATAACCATTTAGAAAAGCCGTCTTTACGTCCATCTGCCAGATCTCATAATCGTGGAAAGCAGCAATGGCAAGAAGGACCCGAATGGATTTGAGCATAGCCACTGGAGAAAAGGTTTCGTCATAGTCCAAACCAGGTCTTTGACGAAAGCCCTTTGCAACAAGTCTAGCCTTATAAGTTTCAACCTGTCCATCTACACCAATCTTCTTTCTGAAGATCCATTTGCATCTTACGGGTTTTACCCTATCTGGAGCAATGTCAAAAGTCTATACTTTGTTAGTGTACATGGACTCCATTTCGGTCCGCATTGCATCCATCCATTTTACTGAGTCGCCGCTCTGAATGGCTTGCTGGAAGCTAGTAGGGTCATCATTGTCAATGATGCAATCTTCTATATCCCCGTCTATGAGAAAACCGTAGTATCTCTCGGGCGGATGAAACTGCCTACTATTTCTGTGGATAGGCGCCGGGATGTCCCTTTCTTCTGAAACTTCGGGTTCTACCATACTTTCAGTAACAGCTTGTGGTTCTGGAATTTCTTCCAGTTCTATTGCGCTCCCACTCTTCTGATTTTCTAAAAATTCAGCTTCCAAGAAGTGGGCATGACGAGAAACAAAAACCTTTTGTTCCTCTGCCTAATAGAAACAATACCCCTTGGAGTTCTTTGGATATCCCATAAACTTACACTGTACTGACCGTGCCTCGAGCTTGTCTGCATGCTGCTTTTTAACAAAAGCTGGACATCCCTGTGTCTTCAGGTACTGAAGATAGGGTTTCTTCCCACTCCATATCTGATATGGTGTGGTAGGCACAGTCTTGGTTGGAACCTTGTTCAAAAGATATACAGCTAATTCTAGTGCATAACCCCAGAAAGATCGCGGTAACTCAGCCTTACTCATCATGGAACGAACCATATCCAATAGGGTTTGATTCCGCCTTTCCGATACACCGTTGTGTTGTGGTGTGTATGGAGGAGTAAGCTAAGAAAGAATTACATTCTCTTTTAAGTAACCCAGGAACTCGATACTTAAGTATTCACCACCTCGATCAGATCTCAGTGTCTTGATACTTTTGCCTGTTTGGTTTTCCACTTCATTCTTGTATTCCCGGAATTTCTCGAAGGCCTTGGATTTATGCTTCATCAAGAAGATATGTCCATACCTAGAGAAATCATCCGTAAAAGTAATGAAGTAGGAATAACCACCTCGCGCATGTGTAGACATTGGACCACACACATCGCTGTGTACCCCAGAGCTCGCTCGCTCTTACTCCGTGTCCAGTAAACGGAGTCTTTGTCATCTTTCCCATGAGACAAGATTCACAAGTAGCATAAGATTGATATTCGAATGGATTCAAATATCCTTCTCTATGTAACTTAGTCAACCGTGTTTCATTGATGTGACATAGTCAACAATTCCATAAGAAAGCCTGATTTATTTCCGGAGACTTTCTTTTAGGTATGTTCTGGACATTGAAAACCTGAGCTTGATTCAATACGTATATACCGTCATCTAATGTACCGGACCCAATCAGAACTTGATTTAGGTGGATGTGAACCACATTGCTTACGAATGTGAAATCATATCCCTCTCTCGAAAGTGAGGACACTGATATGATATTACAAGTCAAACTAGGTACATACAAACAGTTATGTAGAATCAATATCTGCCCACTTGTCAAACCTAGGCGATATTCTCCCACGGATTCAGCGTCCACGCTCATTCCGTTCGCAACTCTGAGAGACAAATCGCCTACCATAATAACTCTACGGTTTCTCAAAGCATGTAATGAATTATAGATATGAGATCCTGCTCCGGTATCTAGTACCCAGGAAGTAGAGTTAATTGACAAACAGTTCTTAATTACAAACACACTCGAGGCCGAAGCCACAACAAGCTTCGAATCCTGGCTACTGGCTTCCAAAGCCCTGCAATCCTTCTGCCAATACCCGTTCCCATAACAATAGGAACATCCCTCCTTACCTACACCAAGTCCCAAAACTTTTGCTCTTCCCTTTCCTTCTACTTCACTGACACCCTATATCGGCTTTGTGGAGGTTTTCCTCTTTTCACCCTTTGCTTTCGCCCTGGATGCAGAAGAAGAAGGTCCCCCATTAAGCAGAGCGGGTGTCTCCCTGGTTTCTTTCAGGGTGTAAGTAGAGGGTAGGGACTGTGGAAATAAGTCAGCATATGACCTGTTTCCCAACGTGGTCTCCGGGTGCGTGAGCTCATCAATATAGCTAGTCATTGTAAGGACGTCATCCCTTACAGATGACCCGACAGCCAATCTCGCTTGAAGCAATTCGTTCGAGATCTCATATCTTGCGATACGAGATTGCTCTCCATATAAATCTTTGTTATGGAGGAAGATGGAAACCGAGTCCATCTTCTCATGCTGCTTCTGGTATACACCATCTACTGAAGCCAACACGAGACACTTGGCATTCACACTGTCCTTTTCCCTCGTCTGACAGATATCCATATCCACGACGGTGGAAACTGGACCTGGGACGGCAGGGGCTTGAGTAGTAATAGGGTGGTCCAGCTTTTCATAGGAAATGGACATCTGGACAGACCTTTGCCAGTCATAAAAGTCAGATTCAGTCAACTTGTTATCTAGATGTAACCTAGTCATGGTCACATGGTCACTGCAATTAAGAGAGAAGAAAACACTTTAGCATGATGCTCTTGCAAGTTTAGATTGGTTTTTAGTTTATCTAAACTGGATGGCTCCCACTATTTCTCGAATCCTTCCTCAAACCATAAAAGAAGAATTAGTCAGGACTGATCTCACCGTACAATACTTGCTTAACCGTTCAGCCAGGCTAGTGTCGGTACTTCGAGGGAGGTTTTACGACGCTTTCACGAAGTTCCTTAATTAAATAACCTCTTTTCTTTGGAGGCGTAGCCCCGCTGACACTGTTCTAGACACCTACTTGGTTTATAGCATTGATCGTTAAGTGATGAATCTCCTGATGAGTAGCATATACTCACAGTAGGATCGGGATCCAGATACCATCGTGTGATAATGTTGAAGAAATCCTACCAACATTATCTAACTCCAAATGGTATGCATCACTAGCATTTTTCAGTTTCTTTAGAAACTCCCAATGTGGATTTTTGCCCCATGCTCTTATGACCTTGACGAAGGACAACAAATCATAAGTCACGTGTCAAGTTCTACCCATCATTATCTTGTTAATTTGAACCCACCCGTACATACCCCTGACGTTGGCCAAATGGCAGTACGACTGTCCCAAACCAACTCATCTATCTATGCTACATATGAATACCCCAGCAGCTACCAAACACTATGCCTTGACGAAGTCCAACAAACATAGCTTGAATATTACTGACCATCCATATGAAATGACGGAGGGCTACGACTGGTTTTAGAGAAACCGTGAACGTAGTGAACATGATATAATCGAAGGAACCTGATAGCTTTTTTAAAAGGAGTAGTTAAAGCTCCGCAATTAAAAATTCTGCTCTTTTTAAAATAACCGAGTGGTTTCTTTTAAATTTGTTCCAACGATTCAACTTTGGTTTATTTTCTTTGCATTAATATAATGCGTCCCATCATTTATCCTATCATTGCAGAAAACAATGAAAATACAACGTCCGCTTATGCCATCCGCATTCGCCACTGGGTCCCGTCATTCACCCGTTAGGTTACTTAACTAACGACAGAGTGGGGGCTGGGATAGCGCGGATGCAAAACATAAGCAACGCCTACTAGATATCATATATAGATATTGTACATTCGTCAGATGCAATAATAGGCATTCCAGATCACAGATAAACATATTGGATATACTAGGAATCCGCATTTCGTTTGAGCCTGCAACAAAAGACGGATTACACGATCATGATGAATAGCCAAACCCCACCCTAGACCCTACGGGTGTGGCAAACTACCCGCCTGGTACCAGAAGTGAAACAGCATCCCTCAACGCGTGAGTAGGCCATTAAATACTTCAAAGTACCCGGTAGTTTGTGCACCCCATCTTGGGTCTATCCTAGGAGCAAAAAATAGTAAATAAAATAATACAACGGTGGCTACAATCTCAACCCGGATGTGCCCCGCAAAAGAATATTACAACATATTACAAATCACATTGAATGAAAGATAAAAACTCTTATCTTACATCCCTGGCTATTCATCCACGACGATCCAATGAAGTTCATATACACAAACCAATAAATCCATTACAGAAAATGGGCAACCCCCAACTAACCGACGTACAAGCAATTAGCAGAGGTTTACGAACACATATAAACATCACCAAGCTTATAAAGTAACAACGACATTAGAATCCCGTACGCAATTAGCAAACACATCCAATTTTCTAAAACCCAAAAATCCAATGAGCTAAATTTTAAAAGTTGAAAGTTTTGAGCCAATCCGGGAGTCGAAACGAACTCGAAACCCGCCCGAATCTTCGCAGAGACGAAGATACATGATAATACGTCGAGTGGGGGAGCCTTAAGGGAGTGTCCACCCCAGGGGGCCACCATGAGGTGGCCCCCAAAGGAGGATAGACCTGAGAGACCAATTGCTGGTCTCTCAGGTCAGCAGCCCCCGAGGCCACCAATTGGTGGTCTTGGGGGGTGTTCCCGGCCATTTGTCCCCCCTACCCGAGGTGTCCCCGGGATACGCACGCTTCACCCTGCGGCTTCTCGGTTTAAACCGTGAGCCCGCAGTGTGTGCAAACAACTCAAAACCACACTTTTCAAAACTATTTTTGTCGACAGTTTTCCGGCGACAAAAACGGCGGAATTCTAACATTGCTACAAGCTATCTAAGGTTTGTGAATAGCTCTGATACCACCGTAAATTGATGTCATGCACCCCACGTGTCCGCGGGGAGGTGGAATTAGTAAAAAATGATTTTTACGAGCTTTGCAACATCGACTCAACCAAGGATCGAACACAAACCGTAGCTAGCAAACTACTTGAGGTTTAACTACTCGGATTCGAAATTATACCTCACGTTACAAGTCCTTCGGGTCTTCATCGCTGTACTCCACATCTCGTAGGCTCTATGGAACATGGGTACCTCAACGGCCTCCTTGAGTCAAAGACGATCCACCAGAGAGTCTATAGTCCGAGCTCCAATCTCAAATCTGAGATAACTACGGCTTCTAGCTTGCTGGTCTAGAAGTCCTAAAGGGTGTAGAGTATTTAAATAGATTAATTAGTCACTTAAACCCTAGGATTCTCAACTCATGAGAGCTTTTAGGGTTTGAGGAAGAAGATGAAGACTTGAGGAGAGAGAAGTGTTTTGTAATAATGAAATAATCCTTCTCACTTTGTGAATATCATGAAGCATAACAATATTATCAAAAAGAATAAAGATCTAATACTCATCATGCTTCATTTAATTCATAAGGTGAATCATCTAGTGAATCACCCAATGAGTCATGGATCATTTAATGCATACATGCACCTCATCCTCCACCTCATTTAGTTTAAATCACAAAAGGAAATAAACACAAATGAGTCACCTTCTCCTAGAAGCTTCCCGAGAATTTACGAGACTGCCCCTCCTATCCGTATTTCCACAAAACGCGGATAATCTTTGACTGAATAAATCCTTCTGTATAATACTAGAATCTGGCTTAAAACAAAGCCATCTAGTATTATCTGCCCGATCATAGTACGTGCACAAGTGGACGTAAGTGATCGCGGCCCTGCCGTAAAACCATACGGCCTCTACACCTTTTACCCGGTGCAGGGAAACTCTCAGTGTGAGACTCTAAAGACTCGACACTACGCTGGCAGTAGGTTTAACCACAGGCCGCAAGCGGTACTAGCTGTACATAACGATCCCCAGGTAGATGTCGATAAGAAGGTCGATGAGGAAACCCATCCGAACTCCTACTGAGCCTGATGTGACAATCTCCGTACAGTCTGGTCTGGTCATCTAGGACTATCGCATATCGGGCCTACGGGGACAGTAAACGTCAGACCCCTAATAGCGGTATAAGTCGTGTCGGAGTGTAGCCCATTACACCTTGAGAAGCTACTGGAACCTATCAGTAAATCTCGCTTGCCCTGGCCAGGGACTTTGCGTAATGGCTCTTCATACACAGCGCGATATCAACCCCCAATACCGGGAGAGACGAATCCTGTCTAACCGCCACTACCTCCAAGTGCTTCGGGACTGCACCCAACTACTACCTATTTGCACGACTCCTTTGAGTCGTGGCAGGATAGTAATATAAAAATAGTGGGAACACACCCGAGGCGAAGTAGCAGTGTCAAGTCGACGGACTAAGCTGTACTCATGTCACCTGGAAACTGCTATCTGACGATGGGTATAATACCAACCTGCAGTTCCTGGCGAGTCCTGTCCGGTGTACCCGTAACCTAACGAGCACCTGCATACTATCTCCAGTACGACGTACTGATGACTGTGGGACAGACCATCTCCCCATGCTGGGATGAGAACCGTATACACCAGTCTACTCCGGAGTATCGATGCCCCGTCTCGATAATCCTACGACCAGGGACCTGTATAGGATGTGCTTTTAGACTATCCAGCCCCCACTAGTGTGACTGCCATCACAACGCTGGTAATCAAGCAAAGATCCGAAGGACTCTACTAATATGTATAAGCGATATGCTAAAAGAAACATATGCACATATTAAAGTAGAAACAAACCAAGTAGCATACTACCATTTTTAGCAAGACTGTTAATACAACTGTGAATATCCCAAGCTTCCATTAAGTAATATACAAACTAGTATGATACAGTAATGGCCTCTAGGGCATAAACACTAACAGTGTCATGTACACGCTCTCTTCTAGATCACCATTTAGAAAAGCGGTCTTGACATCCATCTGCCATATTTCGTAGTCATGGTATGCAGCGATGGCAAGTAGGATCCAGATGGACTTAAGCATAGCCACTGGAGAAAAGGTTTCATTATAATTCACACCTGGTCGTTGACGAAAACCTTTTGCTACAAGTCTAGCTTTGAAAGTCTTAACTTTTCCATCTACACCAATTATCTTCTCCAGATCCACTTGCTCCCGATGGGTTTTACCCCTTCAGGTGCAACATCCAAAGTCCATACTTTGTTAGTGTACATGGATTCCATCTCAGATCGCATTGCATCCATCCATTTCATAGAGTCCCAACTCGTGATGGCCTGCTCGAAACTAGTTGGGTCATCATCTTCCATGATGCAATCCTCGCTCCAACCGTCTACGAGAAAACCGTAGTATCTCTCAGGTGGATGAGGAACCCTACTAGATCTGCGGAGTGGCTGATATTCGTTGGAGACTATCGAATTCTCTGGTTCTACCAAATCATCAGCTGTAGTTTGTGTAGCTGGAACTGCTTCCAGTTCTACCTTATGACCACTAATTTCTTTCACAAGAAATTCCTTTTCTAAAAAGGTGGCATTTCGAGATACAAACATCTTTTGCTCCTCAGTGTGGTAGAAGATATACCCTTGCGAACGCTTGGGATATCCTACAAACCTGCACAGAACTGACCTTGCCTCGAGCTTGTCCGGATTTTGCTTTTTAACATAGGCCGAACAACCCCATATCTTAACTCGTTCAAGAGATAGTCTCTTCCAATTCTATATCTCATATGGAGTGGTAGGCACTGATTTGGTTGGAACTCTATTCAATATGTATGTGGCTGTCTCAAGCGCATAACCCCCAAAAGAAAATTGCAACTCAGCAATACTCATCATAGAGCGCACCATATCTAATAGGGCGCGACTTCTCCGTTCCGATACACCGTTGTGATGTGGTGTTTACGGAGGAGTAAGCTGAAAGAGAATCTCATTCTCTTTTAAATAATCTAGGAACTCCGTGCTTAAGTATTCTTCTCCCCTATCAGATCGAAGGATTTTAATACTTCTACCCATTTGGTTCTCTACTTCGCACTTATATTCCTTGAATTTCTCAAAAGCTTCAGATTTATGTTTCAACAGGAACACATGTCCGAATCTTGAGAGATCATCGGAAGAACCATTCCTAGCATGTGTAGACATAAGACAGTATACATCACTGTGTATCAGTCATAAGAGTTCAGTAACTCTTTCTCCATGTCCGGTAAACAGAGTTTTGGTCATTTTTCCTTTGAGACATGACTGGCAGGTTTCATAAGATGTAAATTCGAACGGATTCAAATATCCATCCTTATGTAACTTAGCTAGTCGTGTCACATTGATATGACCTAGTCTACAATGCCACAAGAAGAATTCATTCATATTTGAACTTTTCCTCTTGTGTGTGTTTTGTACACTTAGAACTGTATTTTGATTCAGAACGTATAAACCGTTACATAACACACCAAACCCAATCAATACTTGATTTAGGAAAATGTTCATAACATTTTTCTCTGCTATAAAGTTATATCCTTCTTTATCTAATAAAAAAACTGATATTAAATTGCAAATCATAGATGGTATGTAATAACAGTCGCTCAAGATCAATGTATTCCCATTTGGCAATAAAATGTGATATTCACCAACTGCTTTGGCTGCAAAATTTGCACCATTCCCTACTTTTAGAGAATGATTACCTATTCCTAGTTCTCTACCTTTTCTTAGCCCATGTAACATATTACAAATGTGGGATCCTGATCCGGTATCTAATACCCAGGACATAGAGTGTACTGAAAAATAGTTCTTGGTAATGAACACACCCGAAGAAGATGCATCAACATGCTCATTCTTCGTTCGGGTCGCGTGGGTATCCGGATATTCCCCTATTTCCTGCTCAGACTTATAACAATTATAAGGAAGAGCGGAACCAACGTTCCCCAGCTCAGTATAACAAGCGGGTTCAGTCAATACATCTATATTATTATCTTGATTAAGGCATGTTATGGTTGCTACCAGGAGAGAGAGAGAGAGAAGAAAACACTGCGTGCGCTCTTGCAAGATGAGATTGGTTATTATTTTATCTAATCAGTATGGCTCCCACTGTTTTTATCAAATCTTCTTTCAAACCCTAAAAGTTAAGACTAGCCGGGATTAATTACACCCTATAAGTTCGCCAATCGTTCAGCCAGACAGGTATTGGTACTCCGAGAGAGTCTCCTCATGCTTTCGCATGGAACTAATTAAATAACCTCGTTTCCGCAGGGGCGTAACCCCATTAACACTTTTCTTAGACACCTACTTGATCAGCTAATTGTAAAGTGAAAAACTCTCTCAGGAGTAACTCTTACTCGCAATGGGTATCGGAATCCAACTATCTCATAGAAGGTATACAATCTAATTGCAAATTTCAACACTTGAAATTCCCGATAATGTTTTGCCCCAAATGTCCTATGACATTGACAAAGGCTAACAATCCATAGGGCGCTAGTCAAGTTCAACCCGTCATTTCCTGGTTGAATTAAACCCACCCATACGACCCTTGACAAAGGCCAACAAATTCGTACGACTACCCTAATCCAATATCATCATATGGTTGCAGATAAGCACTAATCAGCTACCGAACACTACGCCTTGACAATGGCCAACAAACACAGCACGAATACTAAATAGTACTTATCAGAAATGACGGAGGGCTACGACAGGTTTTTAAGAAAACCTTTTGCGTAATGAACTTGATATCGTTGTAGAATCGAGTGATTTGAAAAGGAGTGGTTTAAGCTCCTCTTTTTAAAATTGAATAGTTTTCAAAACAAACCGAGTGGGTTGTAGCAATTACTAGATTTTGCTAAAGAGGTCATTCCCGGTGAAGGGATCTCGACTCTTTCCTCATCGAATGAGGTGCTGGATATTCATAAAAGAATACCACTATGCAAAGCAAGAACTAAAGCAATCTTTTTGAAAATTTGATTCCACAACATCATTATGTTTCTTTCCTTTTCATTAATCTCATTAATGAAGTCCCATCATTTATGCTTCCTAAGCATCACAGATAAAGAAACGAAAATATAACGTACGCTTATACCATCCGCATTCGCCACAAAGTCCCGTCATGCACCGTTAGGTTAGTTAACTAACGGCAGAGCATGGGCAGGACTAGCGCGGATGCAAAACATAAGCAATGTTTATTATATATCATATATATAATATAAAGCATTCGTCTTATGCAGTTATATGATCTCATCCCAGAACATTGCAGCAGAAGTCAACATATGAAATATTGAATATACTAGGAGATCCGTGTTTTAAATCAGGCTAGTAAAAAACATGGATTCCACGGTCGTGATGAATAGCCAAACCCACATCCCTAGACCCCTACGAGAGCGGCAAGCAACCCTACCAATTCTAGAGATAGGAGACCCGGTCTCGACTCCTCGAGATGGTCTCCCACTGGACTCTAGAACTCGGTTACTTGTGCTCCCCGCCTTGGGTCGTAATATGGAAAAGTAAATAAAATACATCAATGGTGACATCATCCTCAACCAGGAAGTGTCCCAATAAAAGAATATTACATACAAATTTTTACATGAATGAAAATGAAAAAGCTCTCATCTCACGCAAAACCCCCCGGCTATTCAAACACGATGATCCAATATAACATACACTGCAACACATAACATCACATGACATCAACGTAAGTAAATATGTGTATCCCAATTGTCATTGACGTATAGCAACGAAACTGGCGATACACCACATATTACACTTACGGTCAAAGAAAAGAAATGAAAACTACAACAGTTAGAATCCGCAACTTCCTTAGACATCATAAATCTGAAATATCACATACTTCGGATTTCATGCCTAACCATATAAATTCCTTAGACATCATAAACCCGGAATATCACATATTCCGAATTTCATTCCTAACATTATAAATCCGGCATTTTAGTCTCAAATTGAAAACAATTTTCAATATCCATTCGGGCAATTCAACAAGATTCCCAACAATTGATCGAATGTTCGTCCGAGACATTAGCAGACGGCCGCACCCCCGATGCCATCGACGAAGCGCACTTAAGCGGAACACCGCGGCCGTGAGCATCCGAATGGATACTTTTGGATACAGTGTTCTCCTATAGTCACTTGGTCGGGGCTATGGGCGTTGCTATCGAGTAGTGTTACCCGACGAGCATTCGCGTACTATACGAGATTACGACGGAGTTTTGATCCGAATCAAAACCCCGCGGCAACCGATTAAGTGAGACTAAATTTCTAGATTTACAAAATACTAATTAGTTTTCACAAAACTAATTATTGTTGATTCCAAATATTGTATCACAGATCACAGATATATAGACGATGTTAAACATTTCGATCGATTTATCAAATACCAAAAATTCCTAGGGACCTCAACACTTGAGTCACAGTTAAAAAATACACAGAAAGTACCCCAAGCACCTACGGACTTACATAAGAAGGCACGCTCTCTGCCTCACCAACGGCGCCGCGGGACCGCCGCCAAAGGCATGCTTTAGCCGCGCTTCCGCGGTCATTTGGTTGAGTTAGGCCATCGTTTTTCTTGGGGATCCGTACAAAACCCTACATAATTTTCTGGTAATTTTTAATCTGGAAAAATCCAACATTTGAAAAAATTTCCAGAAAGTGGGAAAATTTGGGTTTCGATGTTCGATCGAACACTTTAACTTCGTCTAGACAACTCCTAATGCTCTAGCATGAATTTGATACCGCTGCTAAGTTCACTTAGCACCCTCCCTAGGTTTTGGCAAGCATCAAGTATGCAATTTCAAAAAATCTACAGTGCTAAGCAAGCCGAACCAAGGATCTTAACTAGAGAATTAGGGTTTTATATGCATGTAAACAAACTTTACACTAAGTGAAATTGGAATACAACCATTGTAGACCGGTCCTTCACTTCTAAAGCTCCTTGTAGTAGTCCCTTTGCTCCAAGTAGTGACTCCCAAACTCTTCTTAGGCTCCACTAGGCGAAAGGAACGAGCTTGCTCAAAGATCTTCGAGGTCGAAGATGATCTACGTCGAACAATCTCTAACTCAAGCTAGCTCTTCACTAATTGATGGATTAGTGAAGTAAACAGCCTATACTAAATGGCTAGTTTGGTATAGATTGATGAAGTAGGAATTTTTCTCACTTTAGAATTATTTTTCTCTTTTTCTTTTTCACTTCACTCAAAATCAAGAGAAGAAAAATGAATTGAAGAAGAAGATCAAGTGATGAACCATGGTGAGAAAATATCACAAGTGATATTAGTAGACACTTAATCATGGCTAAAGATAATGGTTGGGTTAATAAATATCTAGAGTAAAACAAAATTAGTGGACTTAACTTAAGGCTTCCACATGCTTCCACAAGCATCTTTAACTATGCTAATTTCCACCTAATTTTGATTTTTCCCTTAATAATTAATCATCCAAATTATCTTTAGTTAGGTATGAGTCTCATATACACAAGTCCAATGTATCATCTAGCATGACACAATAATAAATACATTAATATATATCACATATATATTTATATGTATTTAGAGAAGAGAAATTCTTAAGTGAGCTAATATTAGTTAATATATATTAATATATCAAATATATAATTATATATTAAATTATTAAATCAACACTTGATTTAATAATCCGGCTATATCGCATACAACCGACTAATATCATTTATATGTATATCAAATATACATACAACAAATTATTGAATCAACACTTTGATTCAATAATCCGGTTATATCACATATAACCTATATCGCGATATTAGAAAACTGTATCATATACACATATCAATCTCGGTCCTGCACATATCACATATGTGCCCTACTTCGTTTGCTTGAGCCAGGAAACCTCTGTGTAGGACTCTTAAGACTCGTCAATACGCCAGCAGTAGGTAATGATCATATCAGTCACCCACAAGCCGTCGGCGGTACTAGCTGGACGTAACGACTACCCAGGTATTGAGCGATCAGAAGATCAAGAAGCAAGCTTGTCCATACTCCCGTGAATCCAGTAAGTAACACTACCATACAGTCCGGTCTCTTCATCTGATATGTCGCATATCGAGTCTGGGGGTGATAAACGTCATACCACAATAACTTGATAAGTCAAACCGATGTGAGGCTCATAACGGGTCGAGAAACTACTGATAACACTTACCGGTAAATCTCAGCATCAACCTTGACCAGGGACTTCCTGTTATAGCCAATTGAGCACAATGCAACATCAACCCCCAATACCCGGAGAGACGAAACCCCTCCTATTGCTCATTGCCTCTATGTGACTTAGGACTGTACCTAAAATCCACCTGTTTGCACTCTCTCTTGAGCATGGTAGGGAGGAAATCAAAGCACAGTGGGAATCACACAAGAATCTATGACAATCTCGAGTCTACAGGCTAACCTGTTCCAGTGTCACCAGAGAACTGCTATCTGATGTTTGGTATAATATCATCTAGTAGTTCTCGGCGAGTCCTATTCGGTGTATCCATTCTCCAATGAGCACCTGTGTACAATATTTGATGTCAAACACCAATGGCTGTGGGATCAACTATCGCCCCATACAAGGTCAAGAAATATACACACTAGTCTACTCTGGAATATTGATGCCCTGTCTCGATACTCTCTCGACTAGGAACAATTAAAGGATGAACTTGTAGACTACCCTGGCCCCACTAGTATGATCTGCATCATAGTCCTTGTAGTCAAGTACAAATCCTAAGGGCTTTATCAACATGTAACGGAGAGACTGTATAATGATACAAGTGTACATGTTAAGATAAAGTGCAACCAGATTGCATACTATCATGTCGAGGAAGAAAGTCCTCTTTATATATGTCCAAGCATCCACTATAATATACAATCATATACAATAATGGCCTCTAAGGCATACATATAACTAATAGATATGACTCTCAGGGTTGCTAACAGAATGAGCGTGGATGCTGTATCCATAGGGCAATATCACCCAGGATTGACAAGTGGGAAGATTTTGATTTTGCGTAACTGTTTGTATATACCTAGTTTGGCATGTAATATCAACTATATATCTTTCCTATCAAAAGAAGGTTATGATTTTACATTTGTAAGTGATGTCGTCCACATCCACCGTAATCAAGCTTTGATTGGGTCAGGTACACTAGATAACGGTATATACGTATTAAATCAAGATCAAGTTTTCATTTTCCAAAGCACACTTAAAAGAAAGTCTCCGGAATTAAATTAGGCTTTCTTATGGCATTGTAGACTGGGTCACATCAATGAAACACGGTTGATCAAGTTACATAAAGTGGGATATTTGGATCCGTTTGAATATCAGTCTTTTGTAACTTGTCAATCATGTTTCAATGGAAAGATGACAAAAACTCTGTTCACTGGACACAGATTAAGAGCCTGCGAGCTCTTGGGACTCATACACAGCAACGTGTATGGTCCAATGTCTACATATGCAAGAAGTGGTTATTCCTACTTCATTACTTTTATGGGTGATTTCTCAAGGTACGGATATGTATTCTTGATGAAACATAAATCTGAGGCCTTTGAGAAATTCCGGGAATACAAGAATGATGTGGTAAAACAAACAGGCAAAAGTATCAAGACACTTAGATCTGATTGAGATAGTGAATACTTAAGTGCCGAGTTCCTGGATTTCTTTAAAGAGAATGGAATTCTCTCTCAGCTTACTTCTCCATACACACCTCAACACAAAGATGTATCGAAAAGGCGGAACCGAACTTTATTAGATATAGTACATTCTATGATAAGTAACGCTGAGTTACCGTGATCCTTCTGGGGTTATGCACTAGAATCAGCTGCATATCATTTGAACAAGGTTCCTACTAAGTCAGTGCCTACCACACCATATCAGATGTGGAGTGGGAGAAACCTTATCCTAAGTATCTAAAAATATGGGGATGTCCAGATTTTGTAAAAAAGCAGCATGCGAACAAGCTCGAGGCACGCTCAGTACTGTGTAAGTTTGTGGGATACCCAAAGAACTCCAAAGGGTATCTTTTCTATTACGCGGAGGAACAAAAGGTTTTTGTTTCTCGGCATGCGCACTTTTTAGAAACTCAATTTCTTGAAAAAGAAATAAGTGGGAGCACAGTAAAAATGGAAGAAATTTCAGAACCACAAGCTATTACTGAATGCATGGTGGAACCAAAAGTTTTGAAAGAACCGGACATCCCTGCGCCACTCTGTAGGACTAATAGGCAGTCTCATCCGCCCAAAAGATAGTACGGTTTTCTCATAGACGGGGATGGAGAGGATTGCTGCTGGGTTCCCTACGGCAGCCGCTGGGTTTCGGGAGGCATCGACCATGCCATTTTTAAAAAAATTGGCGCACTAAAGAACCCTAACGCTAGAATCTAAACTAGAGAATTAGAAAAACAAGCATGTAAAAATATTTATATCTAAGTGAACAAGAAATACAACCTTTGTAGACCGGTCCTTCGCTTCAATAGCTCCGTGTAGTAGTCTCTTCGCTCTAAGTAGTGATCTCCCGAACTCTAGTGAGGCTCCACAAGGTGAAATGAACAAACTTGCTTGAAGTCTTCGAGGCCGAAGATGATCTATGTCGAAGAGACACAAACTCAAGCTACCTTTTCACTAAGTGATGAACTAGTGAAGAAACAACCCAATCTAAATGGCTAGTAGAGAAGAGATTGATGAAGTAGGAATTTTGCTCACTTTAGAAATAATTTTCTCACTAATTTTCTTCACCTCCCAAAAAGCTAGAAAGCTTGAGGAAGGAGATGAAGAAAGCAACCATGGAATGAAATAAGTGAAGAATGAATCAAGTTGTATGAATAGCAACAATGGGTGAGTTAATATCATATACTAAATCATATAGAGACTAAACCATGGCTAAACAATAATGGTTGGGTTAATAAATATCTTCAAGTAAAACAAAATTAGTAGACTTGGTCAATGGTTCCATAAGCTTCAACCATGTGACAATTTCCAACTAATTTGATTTACTTTAAATAAACAAAACCTTACATTATTATAAGCATGGTGTGAATCTCATACACCCATGTAGCATGTGGCATCAAACATGACACAAAATATGTACATTAATATATATCATATATATGCTAAGTGTATACTGGTAAGAAAATGAAAACTTAAGTGAGCTAATATTAGTAAATGTAAGATAATATATCTAATATATAATTATACATTAAATTATTAAATCAACACTTGATTTAATAATCTGGCTATATCACATACAACCGATTAATATCAAATGTATCAACTTGTCGAATCAACACTTGATTCGACAGCCCGGTTATATCACATATAATCGACCGATATCACATATCGCGAGAATAGAATACGGTATCACATACACGTATTAATCTCGGTCCCGCACATTTCACATATGTGGTCCTACTTCGTTTTGCTTCACCAAGGAAATCTCTGTGTAGGACTCTAAAGACTCGTCAATACACCAGCAGTAGGTGGTGATCATATCAGTCACCCATAAGCCGCAAGCGGTCTGCTAAACGTAACGGCCACCTGAGTATTGAGCGATCAGAAGATCAACAAGCAAGCCTATGAATCCAATCAGTAACACTACCATACAGTCCAGTCTCTTCGTCTGATATGTCACATATCATAGCCTGGGGGTGGTATAACGTCAGACCCCAATAGCCTAATGAGTCATGCCGATGTGAGGCTCATAATGGTTCAAGAAACTAATGATAACACTTACCAGTAGATCTCAGTAATCCTGGACAGGGATTTCCTGTTATGGCCAATCGAGCATTATGCAACATCAACCCCCTATACCGGGAGAGACGAATCCCCTCCTATCGCTCATTGCCTCCATGTAACTCAGAACTGTACCCAAAAATCACTGTTTTGCATGATCTCTTGAACATGGTAAGGTGGAAATCAAGGCATAATGGGAATCACATAAGACTCTATGACGATCTTGGGACGATAGACTAACCTGCACCAGTGTCACCGGAGAACTACTATCTGACGATAAGTATAATACCATCTAGGAGTTCTCAGCAAGTTCGTATAGTGTACCCAGTCTCCACTGAGCACCCGTATACCTTCTCTGATGTCAAATACCAATGGATGTGGGATCATCCATCGCCCATTATATGGGTCGAGAAGCGTATACGCTAGTCTACTCTGGAATATCGATGCCCCGTCTCGATACTCCTACGACTAAGAACATTTGAAGGATGTATTTACCGACTATCTCTTCCCCACTAGTATAATCTGCATCATAATCCTGGTAGTCAAGTACTCATCCTTAGGGCTTTATCAACATGTAATTGAGAGACAATAAGTGTACATATTAAGATAAAGAGCAACCAGATAGCATACTATCATGTCGAGCAAGAAAGTCCATGCTATATATGTCCAAGCATCCACTGCAATATACATTACATGTATAATAATGGCCTCTAGGGCATACATATAAATAACAATCTCCTACTTGCACTAAGGCCATTTGTTGTAGTATCTCATACCCAACGTCCCGATGAAAGACTCTCTAGGGAAAGGCCTCTGTAAGTGGATCCGTCGTGTTATCCTTCGCGCCAACTCTCCTAACCTCGATCCCTTAGAGATCAACCATCTCCCTGATCAGGTGATACTATCCTAAGAATATGTTTAGATCGTTGATGGGACCGGCATTCCTAGTGTTAGATATATGTATGTCCTAGAGGCCATTATATGATAGTGAATGTATCGGTATGCGTATATATATATTCAAAGGACATTCTTGCTCGACATGATAGTATGTTATTTGGTTGTTCTTTATCTTAACATGTTTACTTGATCATGCATATTACTCATTTGGTACATGTTGATAAAGCCCTTAGGATATTTGCTCAACTACTGGGATTATGATGCGGATCATACCAGTGGGATACGTGTAGTTTATAAGCATATCCTTGAAATGTTCCTAGTCGTGGGTGTATCGAGACGAGGCATCGATATTCCAGAGTAGACTAGCGTATTCGTTACTTGACCCATATGATGGGTGATGGAAGATCCCATATCCATTGGTGTGGTGACACCAAAGACTGTATATGGGTGCTCAGTGAGACTGGTACACTGAACGGACTCGCCGAGAACTCCAATGTGGTATTATATCTATCGTCGGGTAGCAGTTCTTAAGTGACACTGGTATAGGTTAGTCTGTAAACCCGAGATCGTCATAAAGTCTTGTGTGTCCTCCCACTGCTGTACTTTGATCTCCACCCTACCACGGCTCTACTGAGCCGTGCAAACAGGTGGATTTTGGGTACAGTCCCGAGGCATATGGAGGCAATGAGCGATAGGAGGGGTTTCGTCTCTCCCGGTATTGGGGGTTGATGTCGCGCTATGCTCGATTGGCTATAACAGGATGTCCCTGGCCAGGGCTAATGAGATTTACTGATAAGTGTTATCAGTAGTTTCTCGATCTGTTATAAGCCATATACCGGCATGACTTATTGAGTTATTAGGGTCGACGATACCATCTCTAGACTCGATATGTAGTATATCTGATGAAGAGACCGGACTGTACGCTAAGTGATACCAGTTGGCTTGATGGGAGTTTTGACAGGTTCTCTTGTGTTTCTTCTGATCGCTCAATACCTGGGAGCCGTTACGTACAGCTTGTGCCACAGACAGTTTGTGGGTATGTGATATGATCACTGCCTACTGCTAGCGTAGTGATGAGTCTTAGAGTCTCACAAAGAGGTTTCCTAGCTTAGGCGAAAAGATGTGGGGTGTATATGCGATATGCACGGGAGCTCGATTAAATGCGTGTATTTGATACCGTATTTTAATCGGGAGTTTACTATTGGACGGGTCGTATGTGATATGACTGGGTTATTAAATCAAGTGTTGATTTAATATTAAGTCCATTAGCTCATTTATTAAAACCTATTTCTCTATGATGCATGCTTGAGTGTATGTATATGTTGATATAGATGCACACATGTATGCATACATGTGTCATGGTTGATGATACATTGGTGATGGCAATGCAAGACTCACATGGTAACATATTTATATATTTTGATTATTGAGAAAAGGAAATTGGGAATAAAATCATGGTTGACTTTTCTACACTCTTCTTTTGTGTTGATTAAAGTCAAAACCATGGTTTCATTGCCTATGGTTTTTGAAGCCCATGGTTTTGCTTAAACTCAAGAATCAAAATATCTAGATATTTTGTAACCATGGTTAGGGATGAGATAACCATCTCTCTCTCTCTCTTGATTATGTTGATTATTCTCTCATGAGTCAATTTTACCCATTCTCTTTCTTCTTCCTCAACTCAAGCTCTCTAGCTTTTTCAAGTGAGTGAAGAACATAAAAAGAAAAAGTTTTTAAGTGAGATCCAAACTGTTGGCTATAGTGCCCTCAAGTCAATTATTGGATCGCAGGCACGTGATTGCATTGAGGGAGGACCTATACCGGTAGGACAGTCTTAGTCGAGATGATAATATGCTATCTGGTTTGTCTTTATCATCGTGTACATGCTTCAGGTGACATTACAGATCACTATTACATGTTGATAGAGCCCATAGGATTCTTACTTGACTACCAGCAGTATGATGGCGATCATATACGTGAGAGTTAGGTAATCTATAAGCACATCCTTAAAGTGTCCCTAGTCGTGAGAGTTTCGAGACTGGGCATCAATACTCCGAGAGTAGACTAGTGTATACGGATCGAGACCCTGACAAGGGGCGGTGGCTGGTCTTACAAGCCATTGGTGTCAGTTGGTTCACCTAAGATAGTATACCGGTGCTCATTAGGTTATGAGTACACCGGACGGACTCGCTGGGAACATGCTAGTTGGTATTATACCTATTGTCAGATAGCAGTTCCCTGGTGACATGTGTACAGGTTAGTCTATCGACCTGAGATCGTCATTTGTCTCGTATGAGTTCTCACTGTGCTTTGATTACTACCCTACCACGGCTTAAAAGAGTCACGCAAACAGCTTTTAGTTGGATACAGTCCCGAGCCACATAGAGGCAGGGAACGGATCGTCAAGGGATTCGTCTTTCCCGGTATTTGGGGCAGAGGTCGCAGTGTGCACGGGCGGCCATAAGTAGAAATCCTTGGCCAAGGTAGTCAAGAATTATTGATTCGGATCAGTAGTTTCTCAGGTGGTGATGAGCTTCATACCGACCCTGAATATTGCGTTATTAGGGGTCTGACTTTATCCACCCCACCCGATATGCGATACTCATAGACGAACGTACCGGACTGTACGGATATTATCACTGTTAGTCTCAGTAGGGTTTCAGGATGAGTTCGCTCATCGGCCACCCTTTCGCTCAATACATGGGCAGCCGTTATGTACAGCTAGTGCCACTGACATGCTTGTGGTTAAACCCACTCCCAGCGTATTGACGAATCTTTAGAGTCACACACAGAGGGTTTCCCAAGTTCGAACGAAACGTTGTAGAGACCGTATGGTTTATGGCAGGGTTCGATCATATACGTGCACTTGTACACGGATCATGATCGGACGGATAATACTAGTAGGCTTTGGTTTAAGCCGGATCCTAGTATTATATTGTTGGATTATTTTCATCTCGTTGTATTCGTGTTCAGTCGGAATACGGATGCAGATATGTATATACGGATGAGGGGTATTCTTGTAATTCGTTACAAGTTTACTTTAGAAGATGCCATTCTCTTTGTTGGATTAAACATTTAGTTTAATGTTTATTAGGAGGAAATTGGCCTTGTGCATTTATTTGATGGTGCATGCACTTGGTGACTCATGGTATTGGTTCTAGTGATGATTTATTATGACATGGATTGTTTTTGAGGCTATTATTATTGTATGGGATATATGTGGAGAGAGAGGGCTTTTCTAAGCTAGCTCTTGGGGATTTTTCTTTAGTTGAAAAATGAGCTCTCAAAATATCTCACACAATAACTCAACCTATTTTCTTCACTAGCTTTTTTCTTGAGCTCACACTTTCCTCCATGGGAATCTTCTTCAACCTCCATCCATCCCTCTCATGAGTTGAGAATCCATGGGTGTTATGAGACAAAGTATTCACACACTATCTTTACTTCATCTTGGGCATCTAGGCTAGAAAACTTGATGTTCGAGTTGCTTTGGTTTAGAAGCGGGAGCCCATAAAAAGAATCCTCGACGTGGATCCTCTTCGATGAGAGAGGCCGGAGAGTAAACTAGTTCGGGGCAACCGCGAGGAGCTTGGGCAGAGGTTGAAGACCGAAGGACACGGATCGATCGGTATAATCTCTCCAAACTCCACTTTGCATGTTTGCTAGTATAGGGTTTTTGGTTCGATCTTAGCGGGTTTTGTTTGCTCCAAAGTTTTGAAAGTTTTTATTCCATATTTGGCCACGGATTGATAGCCGAGGCACCGGCAAAACCCAATATGGTATCAGAGCCACCCAAACACCTTAAACTAGCTAGTTGCGATATTAGAATTCATGTTTTTTCGGGCATTGAAAACTGTCGAAAAGACAGTCTAAAATTTTTGAGTTTTGAGATGTTTGCACACCCCGCGGGCTCTCGGTTTGAACCGAGAAGCCGCGGGGTGATGTGTGGACACCCTGGGGAGACCCCATGGGGGACCAAATGGCTGGTCCCACTCCCCAAGACCACCACAAGGTGGTCTTGGGGTGGGGACCCGGAACTGCCCCTACATGGGCAGTTTCGGGTCTGCCTCACCCTCTGGACACCTCGTGGTGGCCTCGGGGGTGGGGTACCCCCTTTAGGCCCCTCGACTCAAAGTTAATTTCATTATCTAACTCCCTGCGAAGGTTCGGGTGCGTTTCATTTTGATTCGGACCTCCGAATTGGCTCAAAACTCGACTTTTTGGGATGTTTAGTGCACTTGGTTTTTGATCCGTAGTATATTTGGGATGTGCGCTAATTGTGTTTTGGAATTCTAATGTCGTGGCTTTGTTTGCATGTGTGGATGTGTTGGTAACGTTGTCTAATTGCTATATGCTCAATTTGACGGGGTTACAAACTTGATTCGGTTACTTGTTTCTGTGGATAAATCTGGTTATGGTTTGTGCGGATTGTCGTGATGGATAGCCTTGGGTGCAATGGTAGTGCAATTTAGTTTTATTTGTACATTTGATATTGCGAGGTGAGTGTCCAACATATGGACTGCCGTCACTGCCTGTTTGTAAATTATTTGTTTGGGGCACGACCGGCTTAAGGTCGATGTCACCGTTGTACATATTTACTTTTCTGTACTAAGATTACCCCGCCGTGGAGTGCACGGATAGCCGGGTTCTGGAGGGAAACGGGTCCACATCTCATGGCGTTGGGAAGGAGGGGGCCTCACTCTAGAATTGGCGGGCTATTCTCCATACTAGTAGGGGGTACAGTTGACCTAAGGAGGAGTGCTCAAGTTACCGGATTCCGTGAAGTGTCAAGTGGCCCATTCACTTTGCTGAAGGGGCCTGCCTCGCTTCTGGTTTTGGCGGGTAACTTTCCGCACTCGTAGGGGTCTAGGTTTTCATTGCACAGGCTATCCACATGACCCGGGAAACGTCGGGTTTCAGTTGCGGCTCAAACGAAACCCAGGGCTCCCAGATTATCTGTATTGTTCTGTGATACTTATCGCTTGTTCTGTGATGTTGCATTTATCATACCTTGAGCGATTATTATATATTGTTATATATATACACTACTAGTAGATGTTGTATATGTTTTACACCCACGCTAGTCCAGTCCCCGCTCTGTCGTTAGTTAAATAACCTAACGGGTGATGACGGGACCCAGTGGCGAATGCAGATGGTATATACGTACATCATATTTTCGTTCTTTTGTGGTGTGATTAATTGATGGGACTGCGTTGATTCAGATCAATGCAAGGAAAACAGACTTATACGATGTTGTTGGAACAAATTTTCAAAAGCTGTTATTATAAGGATGTTTTCTTTTGTTTTGCACAGCGGTATTCGGCTATGAATATCTAGCACCTCATTCGACGAGGCAAGGGCCGAGATCCCTTCATCAGGAGTGACCCCTTGGGCAGAACTTTTCTTTATGGTAATAACTTCACTATAGTCGATTACTTTTTTCTTTGCATCGCGGTATTCAGTGGGAATATCCTGCACCTCATTCTATAAGGAAAGAGCTGAGATCCCTTCACTAAGAGTGACCTCTTTAGCAAAGGTTTTTTCCACTATATATTTGTAAAAAGCTATCCGGTTCCTTCAACGATATTAAGTTCATTACGTTAAAGGTTTTTTGCCAAAAACCATTCGTAGCCCTCCGTCATTTTAGACGATTAGCACTTAGTATTCATGCTATGTTCGTTGGCCTGAGTCAAGGCATAGTGTATGGTAGCTATTTGTTACTTTTCTGTTGCATAGATAGATGCGTTGGTTTGGGACAGTCGTAAAGCCTTGTTGGCCCTAGTCAAGAGCGAGTATGGGTGGGTTCAAATTAACCTGGACAATGACGGGTAAAACTTGACATGTGACTTATGATTTGTTGGCCTTAGTCAAGATCATAAGAGCATGGGGTAAAAATCACATCGGGAGTTTCAAACATACAGGAAACTTGTCAGGCATGCGCATATCCTCTGGAGTGTAATAACGTGAGTGGATTCCATCAGGTAATCATGCGATAATAGTTGTATCCTGATACCCACTAATGAGTTGGTTTACTCCTCGGGTGATTTTAGATGATCCCGACTAATTCTTCTTTCAGGTTTGGAGGAGAATTTGAGGATACAATGGGAGACATCCTGATTAGATAAAATGATTAACCATTCTGATCTAGGTTAGAGTGCATGCAGAGTGTTTCTTTTCTCTTTCTCTCTTTGGCAGGGTCCATGTCCCGATCCTAGACGATAACTCAGTAATTAAGTTAACCGGACCTTCTTAAAACACTGGCCATTCCTACTTTTACCCTTTGCTTTTCTCCGGAACATTCCGTATCACTAAGAAGATCCACTATTATTGGATATGACCATCTGTCACGACCCGAAATAGCCCGTGACTGGCACTTGAATCATATGAAGCCTATAGGACCCCATCTAATTCAAGTAAGCCAAAAGCCCAGAAATCTAAAACCATTTTAAGGAGTAAATAAGGAAAACTAGTTTTTAAGAAGTAAGAAAACATGTTTAAAGAACCAGGTTTTTAAAGAAGTAGCCGAATATGCATCTGTAAAATCTTCAATGTTCTTTCAAAAAATTTCGGCAGAGTTTCCTTTATAAATACTGGCCCCAAACGGGGTACAACATGAATAATATATATCAATGATAAAAAGCATCCCCAAGCGGGAGTTAGCTCTTCGTCAATTGACAGTCACAACCACACAAGAAATATAATATACAATGCCGAAGGGCGAGGATCAAACTCAAAAAAAAGAAACTCAAACAGCATGAAAACCGTAATACTACAACACGCGACTCTAAGGTCGAAATAATACATAACTGGTTTCTAAGTCTGAAACAATATACAAGTTTTGGTTGATGGAATTACTAGATACAACTGAATAATACATATACAATGGTGGGTCTGATGCAAAAGAACCCACCTACCAATGCAATCACCCAAAAAGGAAGCAGTGTGCCAGAAAAGCCGCAATGGAACCTGTTCGGCAAAACCTGCAAGAACTGTGGCACAACGGGGGTGAGTTGCCAACTCGTGAATAGAAGATATCACAGAGCAAAAATCGTATGTATGACATAGTCCTAGGTCAATACGATCAGATATATATATATATAAACCTCCAATGAATAAATCTGAAGCATGATAAGGTGGCAATGTAACATCTATACATGAGTGTAGTGCCAAGTGCTCGTGCCAGTGCCTCAGGTAATAACATATCATAAATATAAGGTATGATCAATGTCGACTATATCATGGAGTCTATGAATATATGGATATCATCCAACTATGTGATCAATGTCATCAATGTCAATATATGTATGTGGAAATCGTCCACGTGTCACCCAATGACACTAAGCATCATGCATGTAAATATCATAAACGTATGCATGGAAGTATGAGGATGTAAATCAACATGTGTCGCTCACGACATATCAAAATCATGGAACCTGAGTGTCCAGCATCGACACTCGAAAACATCATGAAACCTGTGCCTAGCATCGGCACATAAATCCTCATATATCGGACTCCGTCAGTCCGGATCGGCCACGGACCCCGTCTGTCTGGATCGGCCCATATCATCTCTCGACTCCGGTCGATATCCTCCGGATATCCGCCGAGCCCAAATATTATCACCGGTAGGTAGTAGTCCCTCTGCCAGGCTCACCGTCTACAATACAGCGATCCGTTCTCGCCCCGGGGTACCATATCGGGTCCACCATGTACCTGCAATCGGCCTCGTCCGCTCCTCGAATCGGGTTTCACATGTCGCTTTCAGCACCGAGAAAACACATGGTGGACGCACTGAAATATCATATCAAGGGTAACCAGGTTTTAAAACAATTACATACGCTCTTTTGAAATATCCAAGGTTCCCAAATCCAGAAATACCATGGAAACAACATATCTCAATGCATATAATCAAAACCATGATGTATGCAACATGTAAAAGAAATCTAAGCATATCAGTATATCATGCAATATGGAATAGTAATATGCACATATTGAGGGAAACCGCTCTTTTAAAATGAATCAGTTTTAAAGAGTATCTTGCGGTTCCCAAATCTCCAAATCCAGCGAGAATCATCTATGTATGTGCGAATACGTATGTATGCACGTATGGGTGTACAATAGGTATGTACACAAGTATGCCATGCAAGGGATTATATCCTAAATGCAACAGTACTACAGTGTAGTGACATGGCAATTATCGATGATGAAGTGTGTGAGCCAGCAAGCAAGTGTACGTGGAACATATGCATCATCGATAATGGTGCTGGTGTCCTAACAGCATGGATTTGATATAACAATAATCATATTTAACATGCAATGCAATGCAAACAGTAAGAATATGCGGCAATGAATAATAACACAATAGTGCAGTATCTACATCAATGTATCTATGTCTTAATGTTTTGCCATTTGAAAGAAGACGAATCGGGGTTTTAGGAAAATAGGGGCTACGGTGTTTTTAAGAAAAAATGCGTCTTTGAAAATATCCGTAGAATCCCTTTGCCCGCCTTTAAAATACTTCCGATTCGTTAGTTTTTGAAATAGGTATGACATCAACCCAGCCTAACATCTACTACCAAAACTACAGCTCTAACTAATAAGTCAATCAGGAGGGGTATGGAAACCACCTAAATCTGAGTCGATATATATATAAAAGTATAATAGTCGGTGATCCCGCCTCAAGGTACCACGTACGATATAATATCATGTGACATCCTCGAGTCATGAGTGCGGATCTATCATCAATATAAAGCTCATACAGCAAATCATCGTACGGCATCCCAAAAGCTGGGTACGGGTCAAAATCACATCCATCTCATCAAATATCAGGTATCATTATCATCATATCACATGATCCCCGGGTACTGATCTAAGTCTAGTACAATTCGATACCGTCTATATAAATATAAATGCGTGTGTGGAACACGCGTCCAAAGGCCCGCTAAAATCACATATCGTATCCTAAATACGAATCACAATATATCACCGATCTCACGGCATTATGCCCAATCTCATCGACTCATCTCCAAATATCATCCACAATCCCCATCATCTAGGTATAACTATAACAAATAAGCATGGGTGTGCGTGTGGGTGTAAACCTATTCTAGGGGTCGCATCTAGGAAACTATACCAGTTTACTTCTACGCCCTAATCTAATCATAGTACACCTAATCTCATCTCAATATCCATGACACACAATAAGCTATCATAAATAGTATATATATATATATACTATTCTAAATATCAGACTGCGGGGGTGCTATACGCCATCCACCCGACTTCCCCCGTAGATATAATCTACTCACCTTGTATCCTGCATGTCGGTGTCGGTGTCGCCTTCGTCTTCTTCATCGTGTAGAATCCTCATGATGGTACCTACATAGATAACATAATCGGAACGCGTATTAAAATCAAATCGGGAATATCCAAAACGACACGCTAATGCCTATAGGTTAGAACCTATAGAGTACGCTTCAAAACCATCAATCAATCCTCGATACCGTCGTACAAACGCCAAGAAATCGAGGTAAAACACAGATATATAAATCCAGAATTCAAAATACGGAATACGGAAACATGAATCAAAACAGCAACTAAAGAAAAAGGCTCCAGATTTCACCCTAGGTCAAATTGGACAATTTTGCATACTCCCAGGGTCTAGTCTATAAATGTAGGAGCTACAGAACCAAAACGAGCCAAACTGGTAGGACCCAGGCCGCAAATTGCGGCCAAACAGATTAAATCTACGGCCTGGTTGGGGAGGTAGGGGCTAGGGTTCTGGGGTTAGCTTCTTGAGAGGCTGCATGTATCACTGTCAATCCAAAAATATTTTCAGAGTCTCGGGGTGATAGCAGATCTCATATAACCCTCACAGAAATCACAGTTTTTCCGATATCGGTTTCTAAATCCGTATTCCGGGTTTCAAGTCTCAGGTTTGGGTCTTAATTCAAGTACTAGGGTGTTTGTGCAGCCTCTAATGAGCTCAATTTCACATCACAACTCTCAAATTCCCATAACCCTAACTAGGTTTTTCCCAAGTCCACCAAATCACACAATATCGGTTCTAATCTAGTATGGGGGTATAAGTAATACAAAAACTAAGCTAATGGTCCAGAAAATACCTCATTTGGCAACTCAAGAATTTTCTTGAGTTGCCCCTAGTGGCCAAAATCCTTGCTTTCTTGGTCCAAAATGCTTCTCTTGAGCTTGTGCACAATTTTAGTGAAATGGGAGTGGGGTTTTGGAGTTGTTTTGGATGTGTTTTGAGGAGTTGAAGAGGGGAGGGAGGTGAAGGAAGCAGCAGCAGCAGCAAGTGAAGGAGAGGGAGAGAAATGAGTGTTAGAAACATAAGAGAATGGCCAAGTCATGGTCAAAGGAAAACCCCCCTTTTCTCTCTCTGTCACCCATACCTCAATATAATAATCCTTTCTCTTTTTCTTTTCTATCTAAATCCTTCTCACACCAATAGTAACCCCAAAACAACATGGTAGAAATGCACAAGTGTAAAACAAAAATGATATGTCCATGTTTTGCACAAAAAAGCTAAAAAACCGATTAGCGATTTTTAATCGCGATTAGCACTAAATTAGCATATAATTAATCATAAAAACTTAAAATTTGCATAATTCACAAAAAAACACGCTCTTTTAGTAATTTCTATAATTTAAAAAAAAATTCCCCAATTTATCGGTATTTTAATTATACCGAAATATTAAAATATGCATTAAAATTAATATTAAATTATAAAAATTCCTAAAAATAATATTCTATTTTTTTGAAATGTTACACCATCATATAGTTACATACGAACTCGAAGAAACGTGTTTCAGATTCGAAGATAGTTTCCGGTTCTGGAGAAATTGAATAGGACTATTCACTTGTCTTTTCCTTTTACCTTCTCTTAGGTCGTGAAGGCTCCTAAGATTAGGAGAAGGTACACCTATTGTGCTTATTAGATAGTCTTCTTCTAAATCATAAGCAGGTGCCGAAAGGTGGGGAAGGAAGAAAACCAATTAACCTGAATGTGGTGTACAGAAAGTAATACGTAAAGACAAATAAAGGGATTAGAAAGAGGGCAAAGTAAATTGCGACTGCTATCATTCACGACCAAACCGTGTATTTCATCGCCACTCCAACTTCACCTTTGCATTTCTCCGGTTCAGGAGAAATTGAATAGGATTATTCAGGTTGTCTTTTATCTTTACCTTCTCCCAAGATTCGAGTACTCCTAGGATTAGGAGAGTACACCTATTACTCTTATTGGATAGTTTTCTTCCAAACCATAGGCTGGTGCCGAACGGTAGGAAAAGAAGAAAACCATTTAGCCTAAGGATGGTGTACATAAGGTAATGAGTAAAAACAAATAAAGGGATTTGGAGAGATATGTTCAGACCATAATATTGCATTTTTCATTCCCCTATTCTAATCCGTTTTATAAATAAACAGGTACTCTTGACGCACGTTTGTTGCATATTACAGGATACAGGCTCTTGGAGCGAATACAGTGAAAAAGACGAAAGTTGATACAGAAAAGGGACTTTTGACCAACAAGTAGACGGATCCTAGTTAAGCCTACAACGAAGAACAGTTCACAATGAACAAGGCAACGCATGGTCCGAAATGTCAAGGGAAACAGTCAAAAGATCATTACAAGTTTTCACTGAAGATCTGGAGAAGAACCAGAAGTCAAATTGAGAAAAAAAGTGGAAAAATAGAAAGCCCAAGAATCCAAGAATAAAGACCAGAAGTTTCATGACCCAACTCCCTTCTTTGGCCGCGGAACCGCGGCCAAACCTAGGCTGGCGCCGCGGTTCCGCGGCCATTCAGAGCCCGTGTCGGTGGAATTTTTCTGTGTCGGTGCGTCGGTGTGGGTGTTGGGATTTTCCGTGGGCAAATCTGTAATTGCGCATGTGCGAGAGTCTGTAACCCTAGTTTTCATGTTTTCCTATAAATTGTAATCACAGATCTGTAAAACTCATGCCTCTTTTCAATAAAAAAATTCAGATCTGTTCTGTATTCTCACTTGGAGGGAGCCATCAAATTAGTAAGTAATTTTATTTTTGTGCTTTTAATTCTCTTTTAATTAGTATGTTTTATCATCCCCTAATGAGCGAGTAATCTCCTCGCTTGTTAGGGTTAGCCTTAGGGAAATGTTTGAGAGATGAGATCTCTCACCCCTTTCATGCCCCTTCACAAGAATTAGAACTCCATGCATACACGCATAACCGCTCCCTACGGCACCCTACCCCTCGAGGTAACGGTGACACCGTAGTATAAAGGCCCGGTTGCGCGCGATTTCCATGGAGGTTAGGATAATTATCGATAAAGGAAGGATAAGAATCTAGAGGAAGAAACATCTTCCCAAAAGATTCCAATCCACTTCATTGATAATTACCGTAACATCTAATAGATCAAAAATAAGGCATTGAAAGCGGTGAGGAAACCTTTAATCTCCAAATTTCCCTTAAACCTAACCCTAACAAGACTTTAATTTAGATTAATTTAGTTTAGTGATAGATCTAGGTTTTAGATTTAATCAATCCAAACAACATTTGGAATCAACTCGTAAAAACACATTAAGATAATTACCCATCTCTGTGGATTGACCCGTACTCACCGGCTAGCTGCAAAGCGACGCCGTTTCTGATTACGGTAAATACAAATTTTTGGATTAATCAAATGGCGCCGTTGCCAGGGATGGCGTAAATTTCTTTTGTGTAATTTCGGGTTGATATAAATTTTAAAAATTATAAAAATCTGAAAATATTAAAAAATAAAAAAATTTATCAATTTGTATCTGTTTGAAGGGTGTGTCTTTTGAATCTTGCAGGAACAGCGAAGAATCGCAGATCTGAAGATTTACAGAGGGCAAATCAAGAAAAATCACATCAGAACAAAGGAGAATTGGAGAACAGGAGCCACACAATTTTTTTCAGGAGCTGATCCCATCAACAGAGCGCGAAACCGTGGCCAACTAGGGCATAAAGCCGCGGAACCGCGGTGGTGTAGTAGCAACACTGCGCGAATTTTTTTTGGTTTGTTCCTCCTTCTCCCATCTGTCAACCTACATATATCTCTCTGTAAAAAATTTCTGCAGGAATTCTTTACGCTAAAAATCTTCTCTCCCCTTCTAAATAACAGATTTTCTGCAGGTTTCTTTGCGCCGCGCTAAAAATTGATTGCAAGTGAATTTTATTGTTTTGCATAATTTAATCGGACTATAAGGGGCTAATTGACCAAACTCAGATTGGGTGGGGATTTCATCACCCTTCCCAGGACTCCAGAAATCACCTTAAAGCATTTTGCATCGACCACAATTAATTAAAAAAAATACTAGACTCAGACCTAAGGACATCGAGCTCAATAGGAAAAGGACTAGTATAGGCATCGACCGTTTATCCTAACCGACTTTGCGGTGTCTAGGCTAGTGGTTTTTAATTAGGCCCACCACTGTGGTTCCTTCCCATTTACCTGGCCGTAGTGTCGGTGAAGAGGCGGTTTGAGGTCCTATTTCTAGCCCTAGTTAGGAGCTGTCTAGCAGACCTAGGTGACCCTAGATCTAGGCCTGATTGTGCATGTGTGGTTGATACATTTGTGTCACGAGTCTCTTTTCAAAACTTCTTTGCAAAACTCTCACATAAAAAAAAAGAAAAAATCTTTTCAAAACTTGCAACTTGTCGCTAAGAAAACTTGCAACTCACTTCCACCACTCCCCTCCATTGACGTTATCTTACCCCCACATTCTGTTTTTCTATTTTTCTGACTACACTACTCCTTTAGTGTATGTCACTTTGGACTAGGGATACTAACGCCCGATTAGTCCGTGTTTCGTTGGTACCGACCGACGAACCTTTCGACACCGAAGTCGAAATTCCCTCCATTTCCTTACCTCCACCTTCAAATTCTTCTTTCGAAGGTATGTCGGGACATGACCCCAACGATACCTTACCGACGGGAATGATTCCACCTCCATTAGGTGCGAATAACCCGAATCTTCCGCCTGTTGTAGCGCCCGCACGAGTTGCGCTCCAGGATCTCTTCTACCCCGTCCGCACTTCTTTACCTACATGTCTTTCACCCCCACCGGCAAATGGAGACAATTTTGAAATAAAACCACATTTCATCAATATGCTGCCAAAATTTCATGGTTTGAAATCCGAAGATGCATATATCTTTATCAATAAATTCCAAAACGCTTGCGCTATGATGAAAACGACCCAATTAAGTGATGACGCTATAAGGCTAAGGGTCATTCTTTTTACCTTATATGACCTAGCCGAGAAGTGGCTATATAGCACCGCATCACATTCCATTAGAAATTGGGACGAGTTTGTGAGAGCTTTTCTGAAAAAGTTCTATCCTCATCACAAAACTGCTAGAATCCGCAACGAGATTATACAATTTTCACAGCTTCCTTCCGAACCATTTTGGAAGTGCTTCGAGAGATTTAAAGACCTACTCGTTCAATGCCCTCATCATGGGATCGAAAGTTGACAACTTTGCCAAACATTATACGAGGGATTGAACTCGGCAACGAAGCAGTTGCTAGAAACCATATGTCAAGGTCATTTTCTTTCCAAATCTAGCGACGAAGCTTGGCAGTTTCTTGAGGATCTTAGTGAGCAAACAATTCAGTGGGAGAGTACCAAGACCACATCATCTTCTTCTGTTGGTCAATCTAGGGAAGGCATACATCAAGTAGATATGTCAATCGCTATGAAGGCCGAGATGGCCGCACTTATGAAAAAGCTAGAAGCCATTGAGACCAAAATCTCATCGTCTTCTCCTGCCCCTGTTATGCCTCCACGAACTGTTTGTGCTTGTTGTACGGATCCATCGCATCTAACCGAAGAGTGTCCTTATAATGCATCTACTCAAAAACAGGATCAAGTCAATGCTGCATTTCAGCAACGACAAAGAAACGATCCGTACTCTTCGACATACAATCAGGGGTGGAGGAGTCACCCAAATTTCGCTTGGAACCAAAATCAACAAGTTCAAGGAAATAACAATTTTCAAAGACCTCCTCCTCCACAACAACAACAAGGACCTTCACAAACTCAAAACCAGCAACCTTTCCAACAACAACCTTATACAAATCAAACGAACAATTTGGTTCAACCAAATGATGATAAGGTTATCTCGCTCGAAAAAGTCTAGATGCATTTCTTAAGCAATCTACAGAATCTGCAGCAAGATTTGAAAATTATGTTCAGTCTTTGATGCATAACAATGCTTCACACGATCAAAGTATCAAATCTATTGAGGCACAAATTGCACAATTAACTGCTGTGTTGAGCGAGAGAGAAAAGGGAAAGCTTCCATCTCAACCATTGCCAAATCCCGGTCACACACAAAACGCATATCACAATCACAATGTAAATGCGGTGACCACGTTGAGATCCGGAAGAGTGTTGCAGAATAATGTGGAAACTAGTGATGACATCCCCGCCGATGGTTCTTCTTCTTCTTCTTCTTTTTCTCCATCGTCATCCTCCCCTTCTTCATTTTCTTCACTTTCTTCTTCACCTTTTTCTTTAGAGCCTATTCTCCACCATTCACATGGCTCTACTTCTTCTAGCTCGAACGGACCCATTTCTCACAACAAGAACACATCTACACCGGGATCCGTTCGTACTCCACATTCTACTCTACAGACATTTGACTCAACGAATTTTCAAAATGCTCCATTCCCAAACAGGTTGAGTCCTAATAAACCAACTGCACAACTGGAGAAGATTGTGGAGATATTTAAGCAGGTTAGCATAAATTTACCTCTCTTGGATGCAATCCAACAAGTCCCTTCATACGCGAAAATCTTAAAGGGCTTATGCACCTCGAAGAGAAAGGCATCTCAAGTACCCAAGAAAGTGCTAGTGGCTAGTGCAGTGAGCAATGCTATTAACCACCATCAAACCTTACCCCAAAAACGAAAGGACCCCGACTGGCCTACGATTTCAATCACAATTGGGGATAAGAAAATTAATCGAGCACTTTTAGATCTTGTGTTTAGTGTTAACCTGATTCCCTACTCCGTGTACGAACAATTAGGGGTTGGAGAGTTGAAACCCACTCGTTATACTCTCCAAATGGCTGATCGATCAATCACCCATCCTAGGGGTCAGCTAGAGGATGTGTTGATCAAAGTTGGGGAATTCATATTCCCCGTTGATTTTATTGTTTTGGATACACAGCCTGTTGCTAACCCACGGAACCAAATTCCGGTGATCCTCGGTCGACCATTTTTGGCCACTTCCAATGCTGTAATAAACTGTCGCAATGGCTCCATGACTCTATCCTTTGGGAAGATGTCTAGTGAGTTCAATATTTATAAGATGGGAAGTCTGCCCCCCGTGCCTAAAACTAGTACACGAGAAGTTTGCTCTATTCACGAAATCACGCAGGAGGACTACGAGCTTGAAAGATTTCTATTTGATGAAAACAGTTTTGACGCCACTAGTGCGTCCCTCCTTGAGCCTACCACCGTTGACACAATCAATATTGATTATGAATGTTTCACTTTTTCGGATGATGACGACTCACAGCCTGAATATGAGTCTTTTGAATTTTTGGATGAGTTAGTTGAACCATCCGAATCGGTTGTTTGCAGTGATTTCGAACCTGTGTTGGAGTCCTTTGAGTTCGAGGTAGATTCCGCAATGATTCTTTCGCCTCCGAAACTCGAACTCATGTCCTTAACGCCTCACTTTGAATATGCTTACATAGGTGAGAATGAGACCTTTCCCATTATCAGATCGGCTTCTCTAGCCCTTGAGCAAGAGAACGCCCTTTTGATGGTCTTACAAGATAGGCGGCAAGTTTTCGGTTGGACAATGGCGGACATCGAGGAGATCAGTTCCCTTATAATTGAATATCATATGAAATTGATGGATGATGCCACGTCAATAGAGGACCCATAGGAACATTTTGGGGATATTGTGGTTAGTCAACCTCCTCTTTTAGAAGTTGAACCACCCCCATTTCTTTTAATAAGCTACGAGAATGCCAATATTCCACTGATTGCTGATCATTCGCATTCTCGTTTTGATTCATCACCACCTCCTGTCTATTCACCTCCATACCTTCCATACCACCACTTCTATCTTCCCCAATTCTTTTTGGACCGCCACTACTTATTCTTCCACCAACCAATACTCTTTACTGATAAATTTTTCAACTGGTTGGTGTTGACGTTTGGTCTATGCAAAGTTTGGCAATAATGTCTAACATAGTTTAAATGAAGTTTGGGAGAGGGCCTTTCTGTATATATTTTTGTTTTCCTTAACAATATAAAAAAATATTAAAAAATTATAAATAAATAAATAGGGGAGTGCCGGTATTTTGACCCTCTTAGGTTAGGATGACAGTGAGGACACTGTCAAGTTCAAGTTTGGGGGTATACTCGATACGTCTTCTTATGCTCGGTACGTCTTCTTCCTTCGCATTCATTTGTACATATTTTTTGCATTTGCATACTTATTTAAAAACCCATAAAAATTGAAAAATTTTGAAAAATTATAAAAATAATTGTATTCAATTTTGGCCTTGTTGGACTAGAGTTTGACATATAGGTTAACTAGCTAGGAACAACTAGATCTTAGACTTAGTGAATTAAAAACCCTAAAAATAACATTCCTTAAAGTTTAACGGTAAAAAATATATGCCTTGTAGTTTATTTAGTAATAGGCAAATTTTGGGTTCACTTCTTAGTCTAAGTCGAAACAAGGGAAGAGTATTGACGTTCTTATTAAAGTATAAGTTTGAAAAATAGTTCCTAGCTTAAGTCTAGATTCTGAAAACGTATACCCTACAATTTGCACAATCACGCACCTTGAAACTTGGAATAGTAGAAGAGACCTTGAAATACTCTGGTCTAAAGTCCTTAGTACGAAGAAAATAAAAAAAAGTGTGAATAAAGAAAAAAATGGACACTGGTTTTTGTGATTACTTAAGGCTGCAAAAATAGAAAAATATTTAGCGAGGGTGTTTCATCACCTAATGCCTTAGACCAACTGGTTTGGGAGTCACTGCTAAAGCCTTGGGTGTTGCAAAACTAGGAAGCACGCTTTAAAGTGCTAACGCATCTTGTAATCGGTCGTTGGTACCTCAAGAAGTATTAACGGTCGCATGAAGGATGTGTAAGCAAAATTCAATTAAAAATTCACCAATTAAGAAGTACTTTGGACAACGGACAAGGGCATGATTGCTTGATTTGAATTTCCAAGTGTAGGGGTGATCTATACACACACGTGGGGGTATGTGATTGGAGTTTGGATGAGAGAAAGGAATGAAGAATAGAACTTGTATCTTTAGTAAAGTTGATAGAAATTCCTAAGTGGAGATGGAAAACTAGAAGGAAAAACTTAAGAAATACCGAAAGCTAAGTAAGTCTATAGAACATATATAATCTTAAGTTAAATAATGAGGAAGTGTGAAGAATATGGGTGGATAATTTATGAGTCGACGATAATAGAATTCCTTCTTAGAAAACCTAATTGGTGAACAAAAGTCAATGGGCCGAGTTGATAGGATTTTATGGGTGTAATCCGCTGAAAACCCTCAGGAGACAACACTCCTCCTACTATGGACACCTAGAGGTTTAACGGCTTGTTGCACGTGCTCAGTGCAATCGCATTTCCTTGCGAAAGTGTGGTTAGGATTTTAGTGAATAAAAAAAATAAGTTTGCTCGAGGACGAGCAAAAGATAAGTTTGGGGGTATTTGTTCAGACCATAATATTGCATTTTTCATTCCCCTTTTCTTATCCGTTTTATAAATAAACAGGTACTCTTGACGCACGTTTATTGCATATTACAGCATACAGGCTCTTGGAGCGAATACAGTGAAAAAGACGAAAGTTGATACAGAAAAGGGACTTTTGACCAACAAATAGACGGATCCTAGTCAAGCCTACAACGAAGAACAGTTCACAATGAACAAGGCAACGCATGATCCGAAATGTCAAGGGAAACAGTCAAAAGATCATTACAAGTTTTCACTGAAGATCTGGAGAAGACCAAGAAGTCAAATTGAGAAAAGAAGTGGAAAAATAGAAAGCCCAAGAATCCAAGAAGAAAGACCAGAAGTTTCATGACCCAACTCCCTTCTTTGGCCGCGGAACCGCGGCCAAACCTAGGCTGGCGCCGCGGTTCCGCGGCCATTCAGAGCCCGTGTCGGTGGAATTTTTCTGTGTCGGTGCGTCGGTGCGGGTGTTGGGATTTTCCGTGGGAAAATCTGTAATTGCGCATGTGTGAGAGTCTGTAACCCTAGTTTTCATGTTTTCCTATAAATTGTAATCATAGATCTGTAAAACTCATGCCTCTTTTCAATAAAAAAATTCAGATCTGTTCTGTATTCTTGCTTGGAGGGAGCCATCAAATTAGTAAGTAATTTTATTTTTGTGCTTTTAATTCTCTTTTAATTAGTATGTTTTATCATACCCTAATGAGAGAGTAATCTCCTCGCTTGTTAGGGTTAGCCTTAGGGAAAGGTTTGAGATATGAGATCTCTCACCCCTTTCATGCCCCTTCACAAGAATTAGAACTCCATGCATACACGCATAACCGCTCCCTATGACACCCTACCCCTCGAGGTAACAGTGACACCGTAGTATAAAGGCTCAGTTGCGCGCGATTTCCATGGAGGTTAGGATAATTATCGATAAAGGAAGGATAAGAATCTAGAGGAAGAAATATCTTTCCAAAAGATTCCAATCCACTTCATTGATAATTACCGTAACATCTAATAGATCAAAAATAAGGCATTGAAAGCTGTGAGGAAACCTTTAATCTCCAAATTTCCCCTAAACCTAACCCTAACAAGACTTCAATTTAGATTAATTTAGTTTAGTGATAGATCTAGGTTTTAGATTTAATCAATCCAAACAACATTTGGAATCAACTCGTAAAAACACATTAAGATAATTACCCATCTCTGTGGATCGACCCGTACTCACCGGCTAGCTGCAAAGCGATGCCGTTTCTGATTACGGTAAATACAAATTTTTGGATTAATCAAATGGCGCCGTTGCCGGGGATATGCTCGGTACGTCTTCTTATGATCGGTACGTCTTCTTCCTTCGCATTCATTTGTAAATATTTTTTGCATTTGCATACTTATTTGAAAACCCATAAAAATTGAAAAATTTTGAAAAATTATAAAAATAATTGTATTCAATTTTGGCCTTGTTGGACTAGAGTTTGACATATAGGTTAACTAGCTAGGAACAACTAGATCTTAGACTTAGTGAATTAAAAACCCTAAAAATAACATTCCTTAAAATTTAACGGTAGAAAGTATATGCCTTGTAGTTTATTTAGTAATAGGCAAATTTTGGGTTCACTTCTTAGGCTAAGTCGAAACAAGGGAAGAGTATTGACGTTCTTATTATAGTATAAGTTTGAAAAACAGTTCCTAGCTTAAGTCTAGATTCTGAAAACGTATACCCTACAATTTGCACAATCATGCACCTTGAAACTTGGAATAGTAGAAGAGACCTTGAAATACTCTTGTCTAAAGTCCTTAGTACGAAGAAAATAAAAAAAAGTGTGAATAAAGAAAAAAATGGACACTGGTTTTTGTGATTACTTAAGGCTGCAAAAATAGAAAAATATTTAGCGAGAGTGTTTCATCACCTAGTACCTTAGACCAACTGGTTTGGGAGTCACTGCTAAAGTCTTGGGTGTTGCAAAACTAGGAAGTACGCTTTAAAGTACTAACGCATCTTGTGATCGGTCGTTGGTACCTCAAGAAGTATTAACGGTCGCATGAAGGATGTGTAAGCAAAATTCAATTAAAAATTCACCAATTAAGAAGTACTTTGGACAACGGACAAGGGCATGATTGCTTGATTTGAATTTCCAAGTGTAGGGGTGATCTATACACACACGTGGGGGTATGTGATTGGAGTTTAGATGAGAGAAAAGAATGAAGAATAGAACTTGTATGTTTAGTAAAGTTGATAGAAATTCCTAAGTGGAGATGGAAAACTAGAAGGAAAACTTAAGAAATGCCGAAAGCTAAGTAAGTCTATAGAACATATGTAATCTTAAGTTAAATAATGAGGAAGTGTGAAGAATATGGGTGGATAATTTATGAGTCGACGATAATAGAATTCCTTCTTAGAAAACTTAATTGGTGAACAAAAGTCAATGGGCCGAGTTGATAGGATTTTGTGGGTGTAATCCGCTGAAAACCCTCAGGAGACAACACTCCTCCTACTAGGGACACCTAGAGGTTTAACGGCTTGTTGCACATGCTCAGTGCAATTGCGTTTCCCTGCGAAAGTGTGGTTAGGATTTTAGTGAATAAAAAAAATAAGTTTGCTCGAGGACGAGCAAAAGATAAGTTTGGGGGTATTTGTTCAGACCATAATATTGCATTTTTCATTCCCCTATTCTTATCCGTTTTATAAATAAACAGGTACTCTTGACGCACGTTTGTTGCATATTACAGGATACAGGCTCTTGGAGCGAATACAGTGAAAAAGACGAAAGTTGATACAAAAAAGGGACTTTTGACCAACAAGTAGACGGATCCTAGTCAAGCCTACAACGAAGAACAGTTCACAATGAACAAGGCAACGCATGGTCCGAAATGTCAAGGGAAACAGTCAAAAGATCATTACAAGTTTTCACTGAAGATCTGGAGAAGACCCAGAAATCAAATTGAGAAAAGATGTGGAAAAATAGAAAGCCCAAGAATCCAAAAAGAAAGACCAGAAGTTTCATGACCCAACTCCCTTCTTTGGCTACGGAACCGCGGCCAAACCTAGGCTGGCGCCGCGGTTCCGCGGCCATTCAGAGTCCGTGTCGGTGCAATTTTTCTGTGTCGGTGTGTCGGTGCGGGTGTTGGGATTTTCCGTGGGCAAATCTGTAATTGCGCATGTGCAAGAGTCTGTAACCCTAGTTTTCATGTTTTCCTATAAATTGTAATCACAGATCTGTAAAACTCATGCCTCTTTTCAATAAAAAAAATTCAGATCTGTTCTGTATTCTCGCTTGGAGGGAGCCATCAAATTAGTAAGTAATTTTATTTTTGTGCTTTTAATTCTCTTTTAATTAGTATATTTTATCATCCCCTAATGAGCGAGTAATCTCCTCGCTTGTTAGGGTTAGCCTTAGGGAAAGGTTTGAGAGATGAGATCTTTCACCCCTTTCATGGCCCTTCACAAGAATTAGAACTCCATGCATACACGCACAACCGCTCCCTACGGCACCCTACCCCTCGAGGTAACGGTGACACCGTAGTATAAAGGCCCGGTTGCGCGCGATTTCCATGGAGGTTAGGATAATTATCGATAAAGGAAGGATAAGAATCTAAAGGAAGAAACATCTTCCCAAAAGATTTCAATCCACTTCATTGATAATTACCGTAACATCTAATAGATCAAAAATAAGGCATTGAAAGCGGTGAGGAAACCTTTAATCTCCAAATTTCCCCTAAACCTAACCCTAACAAGACTTTAATTTAGATTAATTTATTTTAGTGATAGATCTAGGTTTTAGATTTAATCAATCCAAACAACATTTGGAATCAACTCGTAAAAACACATTAAGATAATTACCCATCTCTGTGGATCGACCCGTACTCACCGGCTAGCTACAAAGCGACGCCGTTTCTGATTACGGTAAATACAAATTTTTGGATTAATCAAGATAGCAAGGGAATATACGGTTACAGTCATGAATATGGATAATGGAAGAGGCATTATTATGAATACCCGGATACCCCTTCGAAACATTTTAAGGTTTCAGTTTCACTATGCGTTATTAATTGAAAGCTGATTTCCCAATTAGATCCTTAACCCCCAAGGTATGTATTTACCAAGCATGATTCTCACATCTGTATGGTTTTACAGATGATGAGTGGGAGTAAGTTATTAGGAAGTAAGTGACTATACCCTCATTATATCAGAATTCGTTGTAACTGTTGATATTTGAGGAAATCGCCTGGGGTTTCGCCTGATGGTAGATATTTGGTTTTGAATATCCATTGTTATGCACCAATTTCAAACTGATGTATTTGTACGTTTATTTTATAATGTGAGATATAACTTTTTAAAATTATGTCCATGACATTTACCTATATCAGTTGATGATTAGGTAAGGAGCATTAAATAGCGGTGTAATTCTTCTTAACCATTAGTACAGTTTTCAACCTACGATGCACAGGATTTGAGTTATTCAACTCAGGGGACTTACACAAAGTATTGTATATTGTCCAGTGTCCATTATGACAGAGGGATTGGTACTCGTACTATATTCAGTTTACTTGTGACTTCTCCAGTTTTAGACAAGTATTTGGTAGAAATGCAAGGTCCAAGTTTTGAGAAGTTATAGGTGTAAGAATAAAGTAGAGAACCACGTGTTGCAAGTATCAGGATTCTTCAAAGTGATCGAAGATGTAGTTACTTGTGTTTGGTATTCAGTTGATAGTAATGGTTTTGAGAACTTACTTCTCTTTCAGGTTACTCATATCTGGATGCACTCCTAAGTTGAGTAATGCTGATCGGCCTCTCTCCATTCAGTTGACATGCACTGGAGACAGATGCATGATTTGAATCTGGTTCCAATTAAATCAGTGCCTCTGTTTCTATATTGTATATAGAATGGTTCATATCTTAACGATGTTAAGGTATATGGAGTTGTCCGGCTTATGCTTAAAACCAGACTCTGGATAACTTAAGGCACGTTTCTGTAATGGCAGTTTGTGGGTTAACCCGGGCTATGACAAGGGTTAACTTTCTACCATCTGGAAGATCAATAGTGATATTGTTCTTGACTCGCCATAGTTTTAGTAAAATGGACTTTTCAGAAAACAGTAGTAGGACTATGGTAGAACTGGAAGTGATTCCAGAACCGCAAATGATTACTGAAAATTTAATAGAACCTAAAGATTCAATCAGGTTTGACATTCCAATAGCCACTCCGCAGATATGGCAGGTAACCTCAGGCGCCCGAGTGGTACTTCGGTATTCTCAAAGACGGTGATAGGGAGGTTCTTGTTCACCCAGACTTGACACTAATGTTGTTCTAGACTATGAGACCCGGTAGGAGGATGAGTATAACGTCGTTCTAAACAAGCTTTAGAAGTGCACGTTTATATGACTCTGCCAGAAGGTTGTCGTAGTCAGTGGGAGCAGTGGAAGTATAGTGGACAAGTAGCTTGTGTCGATTTATAGACTAAAGCGGATATAGCGGAGATAGATCATCTATTTTTGATGTAACAGTCACAGGCTTGGCTTTATCAGAATAGGAGATGGATCCGCTAAGAAGGTAGTAGGGTGGTATGTCCTGGTATTTGGATGCCATACATGTTGTAGTAAATGAAATTCCTGTACTACAATCGGTTATACTGTGGTTGTCACACAGTAAATTCTCCACATAGGATATGGGTACTATATCATGCATTATGGTTACTAGATCTATGGTTTTAGATGTAGATTTGGGTAGTTTCCCAATATGGATACTTAGATAGTATTCTAAAGGTGTTTTAAAATGGACGACTCCTGGCATGATGGTGTACCAGCAGATGATAGAGTCACCCTCTCTAAAGGTTCTTACAGACTAAAATAGAGAGGGATGTGCATGATTGGCATATCACTTGCTTAGGCAATTGAGTCAATCATGAGATGTCAAGTACCACACCAGATGCTGTTTTTGCACTGGTTGCAATAAGTTGACATATTAATCTAATCCTGGAGAAACGTTCGGAAGCAGTTTATGAACATAAGCAGATGTTCTAGGGATTTGATAACGACAGACTCCTTCGGGAGACGGTTATCATTCCAGGCTTCTAAGGTGACCTGGATGACAGAGTGACTGTCAGAGTTATCATTTTCCCTCTTTTTGAGGGGCAGTAGTTTAGACAGGTGGTCCAAGCGGATACTGAGGGTGGCATGGCGCGGGATACTGATTAAATTCAGTTGACGATACAGTCTAAGAAGTTTACTGGATTTGAAGTTCATTTATGAACTGGGTCCCATCAGATATCCAGACATATTCTAAGACAGGTATTGCTCATTTCGGGAGATGGCTTTCTCCGCGAACTTAAGATAAAGAGAGATATAGAAAGAAACATCAGAGCAGATCCACTCACTGAGGCTATTTCTCGAAAGCAATAGTTTTACAAACGAGCTTTGTGAAACTGATTAGTAGAGAAGTTGGGTGTTCGGTATCACGCGGGCTGTGAGTATGCGACACCGCAATAATTAGCTTTAAGTGCAAGTGGGAGATTGTTGGCTATAGTGCCATCAAGTTAATTATTGGATCGCAAGCACATGATTGCAATGATTGAAGGAGGACCTATACCGGTAGGACAGTCTTACTCGAGATGATAGTATGCTATCTAGTTTGTCTTTATCATCGTGTACATGCTTCAGGTGATATTACAGATCACTATTACATGTTGATAGAGCCCATAGGATTCTTGCTTGACTACCAGCAGTATGATGGAGATCATATACGTGAGAGTTGGGTAGTCTATAAGAACATCCTTAAAGTGTCCCTAGTCGTGGGAGTTTCGAGACTGGGCATCGATACTCCGAGAGTAGACTAGTGTATACGGATCGAAACCCTGACGAGGGGCGGTGGCCGGTCTCACAAGCCATTGGTGTCAGTTGGTTCACCTAAGATAGTATAAAAGTGCCCATTCGGTTATGAGTACACCGGACGGACTTGCCGGGAACATGCTAGTTGGTATTATACCTATTGTCAGATAGCAGTTCCCAGGTGACATGTGTACAGGTTAGTCTATCGACCTGAGATCGTCATTTGTCTCGTGTGAGTTCCCACTATGCTTTGATTACTACCCTACCACGGCTCAAAGGAGTCGTGCAAACAGGTTTTAGTTGGGTACAGTCCCGAGCCATATGGAGGCAGTGAGCGGATCGTCAGAGGATTCGTCTCTCCCGGTATTAGGGGTAGAGGTCGCAGTGTGCACGGATGGCCATCACCAGAAATCCTTGGCCAAGGTAGTCGAGAATTATTGATTCGTAGTTTCTCAGATGGTGATGGGCTTCATACAGACACTGAATATTTCGTTATTAGAGTTATGACTTTATCCACCCCCCTAGACCCGATATGCGATACTCATAGGCGAACGGACCGGACTGTACGGATATTGTCACTGTCAGGCTCCGTAGGGTTTCAGAATGAGTTCGCTCATCGGCCTCCCTTTTGTTCAATACCTGGGCAGCCGTTACGTACAGCTAGTACCACTGACGTGCTTGTGGTTAAACCTAATGCCAGTGTATTGATAAGTCTTTAGAGTCCTACGCAGAGAGTTTCCCAATTTCGGGCAAAACGTTGTAGAGGCCGTAAGGTTTTATGGCAGGGTTCGATCATATACGTGCACTTGTGCACGGATCATGATCGGACGGATAATACTAGCGGGCTTTGGTTTAAGCCGGATCCTAGTATTATATTGTTGGATTATTTTCATCTCGTTGTATTTGTGTTCAGTCGGAATACAGATACATGTATGTATATACGGATGAGGGGTATTCTTGTAATTTGTTACGAGTTTACTTTAGAATATGCCATTCTCTTTGTTGGATCAAACATTTAGTTTAATGTTTATTGGGAGGAAATTGGCCTTGTGCATTTATTTGATGGTGCATGCACTTGGTGACTCATGGTATTGGTTCTAGTGATCATTTATTGTGACATGGATTGTTTTTTAGGCTATTATTATTGTATGGGATATTTGTGGAGAGAGGGGGCTGTTCTAAGCTATCTCTTGGGGATTTTTCTTTAGTTGAAAAATGTGCTCTCAAAATATCTCACACAATAACTCAACCCATTTTCTTCACTGTCTTTTTTCTTGAGTTCACACTTTCCTCCATAGGCATCTTCTTCAACCTCCACTCATCCTTCTCATGAGTTGAGAATCCATGGGTGTTATGAGATTAAGTATTCACACACTATCTCTACTTCATCTTGGGCATCTAGGCTAGCAAACTTGATGTCCGAATTGCTTCGGTTTAGAAGCGGGGGCCCGTATAAAGAATCCTCGACGTGGATTCTCTTCGACGAGAAAGACCGGAGAGCGAACTAGTTCGGGGCAACTGCGAGGAGCTTGGGTAGAGGTTGAAGACCGAGGGACATGGATCGATCGGTATAACCTCTCCAAACTCCTATTTACATGTTTGCTAGTATAGGTTTTTTGGTTCGATCTTAGCGGGTTTTGTTGGCGCCAAAGTTTTGAAAGTTTTTGTTCCGCATTTAGCCATGGATTGATGGCCGGGACGCCGACAAAACCCTACACACTACATCACCAATCTATATTAGTCTAGCCCACTAGTGTAGGTTGTTTGTTCCACTTCGATTTGGTTCAAGTGAAGCTAGGAGTTTAAGCAAAGGGACTCCGTGGTGGATCGTCGTGGACTTGGAAGAACCTAAGCGAACCGGTTCAAATCCTAGTTGATCCAAGGAGTCACAAGAGGAGGTCTACAAAGGTTGTATTACTCACCTCTTAGTGTTAGACACTTGTTAGTATGTGATACTAGTTATTGTTACCCTAATTTTCTAGTTCGATTCATGGTTGGTTTTGTTTAGCACCCCCTAAATTTTTATTATAGCATGTGTGATGCAACCCAAACCCTAGGCATGGTGCTAAGGAATCCCTACAGTGGTATCAGGGCCAGGTTATAAACTTAGATGATGTTATAAATATTATGAAACCGAAACAACTCCAAAAATACGAAAAACTAAAACCCTGAAATATGCTCTCTGTCGATTTTTAAATGGCCTCGAAAATTTTTTTAAGCAACTACAGAAGCTTGCATATGATGCACTGAGAACACTGGAGAAAAACGAAGTGATTCCACTGGTTTTGACCCGGTGACATAGCTAATATTTCCGCCCTGGCTGTCCCTGTTCCCTCCATTTTGCCTCGTTTTACTCTGGTGCTCTGGTCTGTTGGTTTTGGGGTTTCAGGTATTGTTTGTTTTGCCTAAAATTTCATGTGATGTTAATTTTGTTAAGGGGCTAATTTGGAGTATTTCGTAGTCATAATTTTAACATTGTTTCTGGTAACTTAGATAACATTTAACAATTCGAACGAACATTAAATACCACCTCATTACTCTCGCTGAAAATTTTCAAGTGTTGGAATTTTCCAAGTTAAAGATATTTGAAAGATCATGCAAGTAATCCTATGGACCCTCTAAAAGAACGTAACCCTAACTCGATTCTATGACCATGGAACCGCGGCCAAACCTTAGAGTTTGCCGTAGTTCCGTGGCGCCATAGGTGAGGCAAGGGTTGGCCCTTTTACGGTTGGTCCATAGGCATTGTGGTATGTTTTGGGTATTTTTGGTTTGCTCAAGTGTTGAGCTCTCGGGGTAATTTGTGGGTGTTTGTTGATTCGATCGAAACATTTAACATCGTCTAGATATTTGAGAATGTGATACAATAATTGGAATCTACACTAATTAGTTTTGTGAAAAGTAATTAGTTGCGTGTAAATCTAACATTTTGGCCTCGGGTAGAGTCGGGAATCTTGTTGAATTACCCGACTTCTTTTGAAAAGGTGTTTTTATAGATGAGACCCAAATGTAAGATTTGCATCGTTAGGCATGAAATCCAGAATATGTGATAATCCGGGTTTATGATGTCTAAAGGCAGTGATGATTCCAATTGTTGTAGTTTTTCACTTTCTTTTCTGCGACCTTAAGTGTAGTATGTGGTGTATCGCCGGTTTCGTTGCTATACATCAACGACAATTAGGGTAAGCATACTTACTTACGTTGATAATATGTGATGTTATGTGTTACTGAGATATGATGTACAGGATCGTCGTGATTGAATGGCCGGGGGTTTTATGTGAGATGAGAGTTTTTCTTTTCATTCATGTAAAATTCATTGTATATAATATTCTTTTATTGGGGCGCTTCCGGGTTGAGGATGATGTCACCATTATTGTATATTATTTACTTTTCCGCATTAGGATAGACCCAAGGTGGGGAGCACAAGTGACTGGATTCTAGGATCCAGTGGGAGGCCATCTCGAGGAGTCGAGACCGGGTCTCGTAACTCTAGAATTGGTAGGATCACTTGCCGCTTTCGTAGGGGTCTAGGGGTGTGGGATTGGCTATTCATCGCGATCGTGGAATCCGTATTTTCTATTGTTGGCTAAATACAAAATACGGACCTCCTAGAATATCCTATATTTTCATATATGTGCTTCTGCTGTTGATATTCTGTGATGTGATCACTTTATATGCTGAGACGAATGATGTATTATATATATGATATATAATAAACGTTGCTTATGTTTTGCATCCGTGCTAGCCCCGCCCCGCTATGCCGTTAGTTAAGTAACCTAACGGTACATAACGGGACATTGTGGCGAATGCGGATGGCATAAGCGTACGTTTTATTTTCGTTTCTTTTCTGTAACGGCTTAAGGACTTAAATGATGGGACTACATTAATGAGATTAATGTAAAGAAGAAGGAACCTAAAAGGATGTTGTAGAATCGGATTTGAAATATACTCGGCTTTTTGTGAAAAAACAAGTTTTCAAAAATGCGGAGATTAAGCCACTCCTTTAAAAACCATTAGATTCTATAACGATATCAAGTTCAAAGCGTTAAAGGTTTTCTTAAAAACCATTCGCAGCCCTCCGTCATTTTAGGAAATAGAGTATTCAGTATTCGTGCTACGTATGTTGACTATAGCTAAGGCGTAGTATACAGTAGCTAAGTGATGTCTTCCTACACAGCATATGATGCGATTAATTAGGACAGTCACATAATTATGTTGACCATAGCCAAGGGCCATGTAGGTGGCTCTAATTAATCATAAAATGACCGGTAGAACTTGACTAGTGCTTATGATATGTTGACCGTAGCCATGGTCATGAGTGCTAGAGATAAAAACCATATCGGGAGTTTCAAAAGTTGAAATTTGCAATGAGATTGCATACTTTCTATGTGATAGTAGGATCCTGATCCCACTGTAAGCAAAGGTTGCTCCCAGAAGAGTTTTGCACTTTATAATTAGCTAACCCATTAGGTGTCTAGAAAGGTGTCAATGGGTCTACGCCTCTGGGAAAATGAGATTTATTTTAATTAGGTCCGTGCGAAAGCATGGGGAACCTCCCTCAAAGTACCAGCACTGGCCTGTCTGAACGGTTAGCGATGTTGTAGAATGTAATTAATCCTGGCTAATTTTCTTTTGAAGGTTTGAAAGAAAATTTGATAAAAGCAGTGGGAGACATCGATTAGATAAGATAATAACCAATCTGATCTTTACAAGAGCTTTCACTGAGTGTATTCTTTTCTCTTTCCTAATGGCAGATAACCATGACAGGACTTAAGCTACTGTTAGAGAAAAATAAGCTAACTGGGCCAAAATATAAAGACTGGTTGAGGAACATTAACATTGCTCTCACATATGATAAAGTATCATATGTCCTCACTACCTCAGCCCCTCCCAGCCCAGACCCTGAATCTTATGTTGCGGATAATGAGATCCGCAAAACATGGGATATTGACTGTGCTACTGCCAAATGCCTCATGCTTGCATCGATGGACAATACACATCAAAAGCAGCACGAGCTGATGGATGTTCAATCCATCTTTCTCCATACAAAAGATATGTATGGGGAGTAATCTCGTATCCTACGATACGAGGCATCTTGAAAGTTGTTTCAAATGCGGATGGCTCCTGGCACACCAGTAGGTGATCAAGTTTTGAAGATGATAGCTCTTATTGAAAAGCTTGAGGGCCTCGGATGGACAATGGAGAACGAGCAGTATATTGATATTGTTCTACAGTCTCTTCGCTCTGCCTTTGCTCCATTCATAGTGAACTTCAACATGCATAACATGGAGAAGTCACTACCCGAATTCTCAATATGTTGAGAAGTGCGGAGAGCACGCTTAAGGCGAAGTTTCCCTCTCTGATTGTTGGACAATCTTCCTCTTCCATCCTAAAAGTCAAGGCCAAGAGAAGGAATAAGAAGAAATCCACCAAACCGAGAGGTGGAATAAAGAAGGCACAAGGGAGAAACAAATCCAAGGTTGAGAAGTCAGAAAAAGGGGAATGTTTTCATTGCAAGAAGACGGGGTACTGGAAGAACAACTGTACTGAATACCTTGGTCTCAAGAAAAGGAAGCATGGTGATGCTTCTGCTTCAGGTGTGTTCGTAACTGAAACTGTTTTTCTATAAACTCTACTTCTTAGGTATTAAATACCGGTTTGGGTTCTCATATCTGCAATTCTATACAGGGCTTGAGAAATAGCAGAGTTTTGAAGACCGGTGATCATACTCTCCAAGTTGGAAATGGTTCCAATGTACATGCAGTTTCAATGGTTAAGTATCACCTAGGGTTGCTGTCGGGTTGTATATTGGTTTTGAACCCATGTTATTTTGTACCTAGCATGCTTTGTAATATAATATCCATTTCTTTATTAGACAATGAAGGATATCATTTTGTATTGCAACATAATGTTATGAACATTAAACTAAATCAAAAGTTGATTATTTCTGGTACACTTAATAATGGGATATACGTTCTAAATCAACACACAGTTTTCAACATACAACACACAAATAAAAGAAAATTTTCAGATATAAATGAAGCTTTTCTTTGGCATTGTAGACTTGGTCATATTAATGAAACAAGACTAAACAAGCTTCATAAAGATGGATATTTAAATCTTTTTGAATATAAATCTTATGCGACTTGTCAGTCTTGTATCAAAGGGAAAATGACCAAAACTCCGTTTACTAGACACGGAGAAAGAGCTACAGAGCTCTTAGGCCTCATACATAGTGATGTATGTGGGCCAATGTCTACACATGCGAGAGGTGGTTTTTCTTATTTCATAACTTTTACTGATGATTTCTCAAGATTCGGTCATGTGTTTTTATTAAAGAATAAGTCTGAAGCTTTCGAGAAATTCAAGGAGTACAAACTTGAAGTAGAAAAACAAACAGGAATGAGCATCAAAATACTTTGATCAGATCGAGGTGGAGAGTATCTTAGTACAGAGTTTTCAAACTTCCTAAAAGAGAATGGGATTCTCTCTCAGCTCACTCCCCCTTACACACCACAGCACAACGGTGTGTCAGAGCGGCGGAATCATACCCTATTAGATATGGTACGATCCATGATGAGTGATGCTGAGTTACCTCTCTCCTTTTGGGGGCATGCATTGGAGACTTCAGCTTTTCTATTGAACAAAGTTCCAACCAAGACTGTTTCTACCACTCCATATGAGATATGGTATGGGAAGAGACCATCTCTTAAACGAGTTAAAATTTGGGGTTGTCTGGCTTTTGTTAAAAAGCAGAATCCAGACAAACTTGAGACACGATCGGTCAAGTGTATATTTGTGGGATATCCGAAACATTTGTTTGGGTATCTTTCTACCACAAGGAGGAACAAAAGGTGTTTGTTTCTCAACATGCCATATTTTTAGAAAATGTGATTTTCCCAAATGATATTGATGGCAATGTGGCAGATCTAGAAGAGGTTCAAGAGACACAAGTTACAAATGATGACTTGGTTGAACCTAATGTTGCAACAGAAACTTATAAACCTCAGCCACTCCGTAGATCATGTAGGACTTCTCACCCACCGGAGAGATACTACTGTTTTCTTATTGATGGTGATGGAGAAGATTGCATCATGGATGATGATGACCCTACCAGTTTTCAGCAAGCTATCACGAGTGGTGACTCTGTGAAGTGGCTGGATGCCATGAGATCCGAAATGGAGTCTATGTACACCAACAAAGTGTGGACTTTGGATGTTGTACCCTCTGAGGTAAAACTCGTAGGGTGCAAATGGATCTTTAAGAGAAAGATAGGTATAGATGGGCAAGTGGAAACCTATAAGGCAAGGCTTGTGGCGAAAGGATTTCGTCAAAGACCAGGACTGAACTATGACGAAACCTTTTCTCCTGTAGCCATGCTTAAATCTATTCGGATCCTACTTGTTATTGTTGCTCACTACGACTATGAATTCAGACAGATGGACGTTAAAACTGCTTTTCTAAATGGTGATTTAGAAGAATGCGTTTATATGGATCGGCCAGAGAGCTTCATTGATAGTAGGAGCGGCGGGAAAGCATGTAGGTTGCTTAAATCCATTTATGGATTAAAGAAAGCATCACGGAGTTGGAACATCGGTTTTGATGATGTTATCAAAGAGTTTGATTTCGTCAAAAATCCAGATGAACTTTGTGTTTATAAGAAGATTGTAGAGAGTACTGTCACATTCCTCGTATTGTACGTGGATGACATTCTTCTGATAGGAAACGATGTTCATATGCTACAATCGGTCAAACTGTTCTTATCACAAAGGTTCTCCTTGAAAGACCTGGGTGATGCCTCGTACATATTGGGCATGAAGATCTATAGGGATAGATCTAAAAGGTTGTTGGGATTTTTCCAAACCAGGTACATTAACACCATTCTAAAAAGGTTTAGTATGGAAGACTCCAAGCGGGATGCCTTACCCGCTAGTCATGGAGTAACTCTCTCCAAGGACTTTTACCCAAAGAATGATGAAGAGAGAGCTTGCATGAGCATTATACCCTACGCTTCACCTGTAAGATCTATAATGTATGCGATGTTATGTACATGCCCTGATGTAGCTTATGCACTGGGTGTAGTAAGCAGGTATCAATCGAATCCAGGGGAGAATCATGGGACAGCTATGAAGAACATTCTTAAGTACTTGCGAAGGATTAAAGAAATTTTCTTGGTGTTTGGTAACGGGGATCTCCAAATGGAGGCCTTTACCGATTCGAGCTTCCAGAGTGATAAGAATGACAGCAAATCTATCTTAGGGTTTGTATTTACCCTCAATAGAGGGGCGGTATGTTGGAAGAGTTCCAAACAGGATACCGTTGCAGACTCCTTGATGGAAGCTGAGTATATTGCTGCAAATGATGCTGCCCAGGAAGCCGTTTGGATGAAGAAGTTCATATCGGAGCTAGGAGTAATTCCAACCGTTATTGATCCAATACCATTGTATTGTGATAATAATGGGGCTATGGCGTCGGCCAAAGAGCCCAGGCCCCATCAGTGATCTAGACACATCCTGAGGCGATATCATCTGATCAGGAAGATAGTTGATCGCCGTGAGATCGAGATTCAGAGAGTAGATACAAAGAATAACACAGCGGATCCACTCACCAAGGACCTCCCTCTGCCGCAGCATGAGCGACTTTTTGAGAAGTTGGGTATTATGAGATACGCCAATAATTGGCCTTAGTGCAAGTGGGAAATTGTTGGATATATGTATGCCCTAGAGGCCATTATATGATAGTGGATGTATCGGTATGTGTATATATATATATATATATATATATATATTCAAAGGACATTCTTGCTCGACATGATAGTATGCTATCTGGTTGTTCTTTATCTTAATATGTTCACTTGATCATGCATATTACTCACTTGCTACATATTGATAAAGCCCTTAGGATATTTGCTTGACTACTGGGATTATGATGCGGATCATACTAGTGGGACATGTGTAGTTTATAAGCATATCCTTGAAATGTTCCTAGTCATGGGTGTATCTAGACAGGGCATCGATATTCCAGAGTAGAATAGCGTATACGTTACTTGACCCATATGATGGGCGATGGATGATCCCATATCCATTGGTGTGGTGACACCAAAGACTGTATACGGGTGCTCAATGAGACTGGGTACACTGAATGAACTCGTCGAGAACGCCTATGTGGTATTATATCTATCGTTGGATAGCAGTTCTCAGGTGACACTGGTATAGGTTAGTCTGTAGACCCGAGATCGTCATAGAGTCTTGTGTGTGCTCCCACTGTATTTTGATCTCCACCCTAACACAGCTCTACTGAGTTGTGCAAACAGGTGGATATTGGATACAGTCCCGAGGCACATGGAGGCAATGAGCGATAGAAAGGGTTTCGTCTCTCCCGGTATTAGGGGATGATATTGCGCTATACTCGATTGGCTATAATACGAAGTCCATGGCCAGGGCTGATGAGATTTACTGATAAGTGTTATCGGTAGTTTCTCGATTTGTTATGAGCCATATACCGGCATGACTTATTGAGTTATTGGGGTCGACGATACCATCCCTAGACTCGATATGCAGCATATCTGATGAAGAGACTGGACTGTACGGTAAGGGTTGCCGGTTTGCTTGTAACAACTCCATTTTTTGTATACATAAAATTGATTTAAATTTGAAGTATACTTGGGGTATTTAATGTTGTTGTTACCACTTTAAGTATTTATTTTCCCACATTAATAACAAGAAGGAGCTTGTAGCTCATTGGTAACACCTTGCACTGCTGAACCAAGCCACCAGAGTTCAAATCCCCTGCCCTACATTGTTTTTATATTATTTTTGTTTTAAATCCTTTGGAAGCCCAACAGTCCATACACCATAACTCCCAAAACTTGAACTGAACTTTAAAAAGTAAATATACCATAGCCTTCACCTGACGACCCCCCACCCACCGACCACCTGACTCGGCCCGACTCGGCCGGACGGCCGAGTCCCCAACACAAAAAGTCTGTCTTTTTGTATTCTCTAACCCCCTGCATACCCTAATTTAATAGATCGGTTCCAGAGAAGAATTTATGCCCCATTTAAACCATTTTTAATGATTTTCACAATTTTTACAATTTTTTTAATTAAAACCCTTCACCTACCCTACTCCTAGCCTACTCTATAAATACACCCCCTACCCTGTACCCTATCATCCCAAAATCCTGGGCCCACTCTCTCAAAACCTTCTCAAGAGTTGTGTACTTTGAAAACAAGTTCGCGGCGAAGCTCCGACAAAATTCCGGGGGAAATTCCGGTGACGTTTTTAGGAACAACTGGCGACGAAGCAACGCCTCGGCAACCCCTTTAGTTACCCCCTCACTCCCTTGCTTAATCGAAACCCGTAAGTCCCATTCTATCCCTCTTTCTTATTCTCTAAAATACGAAATTACAAAACCCGACGGAATCGGAACAAATCCGATTTCCGATTCGGTTTTCTATAAAATTTCACTTCTCACTAATACATTAAGGCTTAAACATCTTTATGTTGACTATTAAACATTTAACAAACAATTTGAACAAGTTTCATCACATGAAATGATAGCCTTTTTTATCGTATTTTTCACTTAAATACCACAATGTTTCGATTTCACATTTAACCCCCTTAACCTTGCTATACATTTAAAGTAGAGCACGAGATAATGACCTACCTCTGCACACACGCATATACAACCTAAAACGATATCATCAAAAAAAATTAGAATACGATAAAACAATACTTTCATTTAAATACCATATTCTTAATAAAACCATTCCTAAAAGTTTTAGATTTGATACACTTTTAAATAAATATCTCTTATTAGGAAAACACGATAACTTGTGGACATCGGTAGTTTATCTAAATCTGACTTTGTGGTGTCTAGGCTAGGCAAGTGAGAAAGGTAACTTTAAAAGGCCCGTCTTACGGTGATTCGTGAGCGGATCTCTCCTTTCCTCACTTGTACTTACCTGACCACAATTGGCGGTGAAGAGGCGATTTGAGGCATCTAACAAGTTGTCGTTTAGACCATTTAGAAATAGACTAGTCGACTTAGGAAACCCTAGAATCTAAAATACGGAAAATTTACATTTTACAAATAAATACCTTTTACTTTATAAAACCGTTTTCTAAAGGATTAGTATTTTACAATCTTTGCAAAGCGCCGCTACAACCCATTTTTGGGGAACCCATTCGGGATGGTGCAGATTATTGCACATCCTCGGGATTAGTAGTGCGAGATTCAAACCTCCGCAAGGAGCATTCGGTCTCGAAATGTTTAAAATACGACATCTTAAGAAAATGAGATTTTTGCAATATAAAATATTTATTAAAATATTTTTTGTATAAATATATGTATATTTATCATTTAAATATCTATGTTATTATAATATAAATATTCCACTTTTTTCTAAAAATCACAAGAATAAATTTTACATTAAAATACCATGAGCTTCAAATAAATCATTATTATAGATAAATACCTTTATTTATAAAAACTAGGATATTTTCACTAGAATTGTCACAATATAAAATCCACCCTTATTACAACTCTAAAGACGAGTAATAAATACTTAAGGTGTATTTTGAAAAGTATATAAAAGTGTTTTTACATAAAAAAAAAACCTTAAGTTTTATAAATTACCCTAAGGACCCTAGCAATTATAAGACTTCGATTCACATTTCTGATTGTCAAACTCGGGCTTGAGTCTGATTAATCTGACTTGAATATGATTCAAATCAATCTATAATCTGCAAGATTCCAATTCAATATGAACACATGAATCCATGAATCCAATTATCAATTTATACAACTTGACTGAACCGAACCATGGATATATTCCTTTTACATAATTCTCAGTTATTCCATTTACATGACCCTACGGTTACAACCGTTTCCTGACATCATGGTTTCGGTCGGTCAGTCAATCAATCTTACAATCAATACAATTTACAAGATAACAATACAAATAAGATATCGCGGGGTTTAAGGGGTAGATTAGTACGGAAGGTGTTAAAGGTGGCATGAGGTGGTCAGATTAAGACACCTAACCTATATTCCGTTGCTGTTGTACCGTGGCTTAACGGTTCCTTGTACATTCCGTTTGCCCTGGGCTCTAGCATATAGAGACCCCCCTCGTATACACTGGCATCCTTCTGTACCAAGCAACAAACAACAGCGTTAACACAACATTACAACAATAGTATACAACTTTAAAAGATATCTTCTTATTCTATCAATTCTACTTTCCTCTTACCTTTGGGACTTACCGAGTGACCTGTTCGCTGACGACATTCTATTTCTTTCTTTTTTGAATGTCGTCAGGTGATTTGGACCCGGCAGAGATCGAGCCATCTGCAGAAGAATTGGAGCAGTTTGCCGAAGATCCAGCACTTTAGTTCATTGTACACTTTTCGATTTAGTATTTTACATTTCCTGTTATGCCACTGTTTAGACATCTTTTTATTTCAGTTGTATTTCCTTTCATGCATTGTACTAAGAATGTTAGTAAATAAAAATTGCTGTTCTTTTTATATCTTGTCTCTTGTGTATTTATTTTATATTGCTTAGATACGCTTAGCGTATGTACTTTTGAGTATATACGTAGCGGACCTCGTTGCGTCCCCTTCGCCGTACACTAGAAAGCGGGGCGTGACAGGTTTTGTTGGTGGCCCATGCAGGTCAGAGCTGTATGAATCCCTATCATGCAGTTCTATTCTGCGTGAACAACCTAAGCAATATAACACAAGAATCAGCAACTAAAACATTCTGTACAATTCATATTCCTTGAATCTTGCAATTTCATATTCCTTGAATCTTATCATTTCATCTGTCCTAACCCAAATTTTTCTTCAGGGTTATGGATTCCCCGAACAACACCAGCACCAATGTCAACAACACACCTCTAACTCCGGCACTAACTCTCACATCAGCTGTTCCTGTGCCACCCACTGAGCAAACAGTGCTACTTAAGGCGATCCGCAGCCTTCTTGAGGGACAGCAACAACTCCTGAACCGTCCCGAGACTAACGCACGGGGGGTAAAGCAATTCAGGGCTTTACATCCTAAGTAGTTCTCCGGAAAGGGAAGCCCACTTGAAGCTGAGTAATGGGCACAAAGCATAGAAGATGATCTGGCAGCAGCTCAAGTGCCAGACATAGCTTGGGTCCGTGTGGTGAAACTACAGCTCACGGACAATGCTCGCAACTGGTGGAAGGCGGAAGAAAGCCGTCCTGTACAGCCTATTGAATGGAAGTCTTTTTGCGAGAAGTTCGACGCGAAATACTTCCCTGTGACTGCCAGGTTTGCCATGAAGCAGCAGTTCATTCATCTACAATAAGGATCGATGTGGGACAAATCAGTAAATGAGTACGATGCTGAATTCACCATGCTAAGCCGGTAAGATATGTCGCAATAGTTCAATTTTTAAATATCACATACTATACAGCTAACACAATCTCTAAACAGATTCGCGGCACACTTGAAACCGACGGACGAGATCAGAGCCCGTCGCTTCCAACAAGGACTAGACACGGATATTCAGGCTGCTCTAGCCACAGGAAAATTTCTTACTCATGAGAATGCTCTGGAAGCTGCCCGCAATTATGAGGAAGTGATAAAAGCAAGGGGCAGACCTCAGTCTGCAGGAGTTAAGCGCCCTGCCAACCAGATGGGAGGTGGAGCCTCATCCAGGCCACCTTTTGTGCCAAGGCGACCTGGAGTACCGAACCATCGTCCTAGCCCAGCCTTTTGTACCTACTGCAAGAGAGATGGACATATGATGAAAGACTGCCGGGGAGCCAATCGTCTTTGCTTAGTCTGCGGCTCAGCTATTCATGATATCGGGTCTTTTCCCCAGAGGCAAAACCCAGTTGCTGCACCCAGGCCAGCAAACAATTACCCACAGCGCCCAGCCATCCAAGCCCCTGCTCCAAGACTTGCACTACCTGCACCATCCAGAGGACCACAAGCTGCACCTCCTTTCCAGTTCCATCAAGCTCAAAGGAACGTTCCGAGGAATGCTCCTTGGGCCAGGAAGAATGTACCAAAGCGCCAGGCTTTCACGATGTCCGTGGAAGAAGCTGAGGCCACTGGCCAAGTCATCACTGGTAAACTTTCCTTCTCAAACTTATCTTTTAGTCCTGGTTATCTACACACTTTCCCTATACCTAAAACATATCCCACATACCTTAGGTACAATCCTAGTAGCCTCACTACCTGCACTTGCACTGTTTGATACTGGAGCATCCCACTGCTTTATGTCGCAACGGTTCGTCCGAATCCATGCGATTCTAGTCTCACCGCTTGTATCCAGCTGGAATGTCAGTTCCGGAAATGGTGTTCTAAAGGCAACTATGGGATACATCTTGTGTCCAGTCGTCGTCTGCAGCAGAGAGTTTTATGCTGACTTCAAAGTACTGGACATACCGAACTTCGATGTGGTTCTAGGAATGGATTGGCTTGGAAATTTTTATGCTACTATCGACTGTCATCAAAGGAGGGTAGTATTCGAGATTCCAGACCATTCGGTCTTCTATTTCAAGAGCGGAGACCGTACCCTGGAGCCAAGTACTTACAAGGCGAAGCCAAGGGAAGCAGTAGTTGCAGCAGCTCAAGCGGAAGAAGAAATAAGACCAGAGGTAGTTCGAGAATTCGACGATGTATTTCCTGACGATATATCAGGTTTGCCTCCCGATCGATCCCTTGAATTCAATATTGATTTAGTACCAGGAGCCCAACCGGTAATCAAAGCACCTTATAGACTAAGTCCGGAAGGTTTGAAGGAATTCCGAACACAGTTGGACGAATTATTGGCGAAAGGATGGATTCGTCCTAGCACTTCAAGTTGGAGAGCACCTGTACTACTGGTGAAGAAGAAGGAAGGTTCATACAGAATGTGCATCGATTATAGAGCCTTGAACGAAGTCACTATAAAGAACAAGTATCCACTCCCGCGCATCGATGATTTATTCGATCAGCTAAGTGGATCTTGTGTTTTCTCTAAATTGGATCTTCGTTCAGGTTATCATCAAGTGAAGGTCAAGGAAGCTGATATTCACAAAACAGCTTTCAGAACTCGCTATGGACATTACAAATTTCTAGTGATGCCATTTGGAGTGACCAATGCACCAGCAATATTCATGAATCTAATGAATCAAGTTTTCCGGGAGTACTTAGACAGGTTTGTTGTCATCTTCATCGACGACATCCTGGTGTATTCTAAGAGTCGGAAAGAGCATGCAGAGCACCTACGAATTGTCCTGGAAACTCTTCGACAACATAAGATTTATGCCTAGTACAGCAAGTGCGAGTTGTGGCTAAATCAAGTTGGTTTTCTTGGACATATCGTATCAGGAGAAGGAATTTCTGTAGATCCAGCCAAAGTTTCAGCAGTTAGCGAATGGCGTACACCAAAGTCAGTGAAGGACATTCGGAGTTTCTTGGGTTTAGCTGGATATTACAGAAGGTTCATTGAAGGATTTTCGAAGATAGCAACACCCCTGACCAAGCTCACACGAAAAGATGAAGAATTTGTGTGGTCAGAAGCATGCGAACAAGCTTTCGTAGAACTCAAGTCATGGTTGACATCAGCACCTATTCTCGTAATACCGGATCAATCTGGAGGATTCGAAGTCCATTGTGATGCATCCGGTAAGGGATTAGGATGTGTTCTACATCAGCATGGTAAGGTTGTGGCTTATGCTTCAAGACAACTGAAGACTCATGAGCGCAATTATCCGACGCATGATCTAGAGTTGGCAGCCGTCATCTTTGCACTCAAGATTTGGCGCCATTATCTACTTGGTGAACGAGTGAACATCTACACAGATCATAAAAGTCTGAAGTATGTGTTTACTCAGAAGGAGTTGAATATGCTGCAGAGAAGAAGGTTAGAACTCATGGCGGACTTTGACATCAACTTGCAATATCACCCAAGGAAGGTGAATGTAGTACCTGATGCTCTTAGTCGCCAACCATTATCGATGAATCTCACCGCTCAGTGGAAGCTTCAACAAGACTTGCATCAGATAGAGATTGAGGTAGTCATGCCAGGTAATACTTCAAGTTTGATGAATTTACAAGTTCAATCAACCACTGTCCATCAGATCAAAGCAGCTCAAGCAAGTGATGCTAAGTTGCAAAAGATCAGAGAACAAGTGGAGAATGGACTCAAAACAGACTTCATCATCCATGAAGACGGATCTTTGAGATACGGCAGCAGGTTGTGTGTACCAAAAGGTCATGTTCGGGAAGAGTTAATGAAAGAAGCTCACAGCTCTCCCTACTCAGTACATCCTGGAGGTACCAAAATGTATAAAGATCTACGTCAGAATTATTGGTGGCATGGAATGAAGCGTGAAGTAGCCAGAAGTGTCGCAAAATGCTTGGTGTGTCAGCAAGTAAAGGCTGAACATCATAGGACAGCTGGACTACTTCAACCGTTACCAATCCCAGAATGGAAGTGGCAACACATCACGATGGATTTTGTGACTGCTCTCCCTCGCAGCACAAAGGGTAACGATGCTATATGGGTCATTGTGGATCGACTCACAAAGTCGGCTCACTTCATCCCATTTCGAGTTGGCCAATCAACTGAAGCACTAGCAAAGAAGTACATGGAGGTAATAATCTATTTAAGATTTAAACTCTTCATAATGTACTATCTCTGATACCCATGAACTCATACAGGAAATTGTGAGACTTCATGGAGTACCGGTCTGCATTGTCTCCGATCATGACACCAGGTTCCGATCGCAATTTTGGTAGAGTCTGCAAGCAAGCTTGGGAACAAGTCTAAACTTCAGCACGGCTTATCATCCACAAACAAATGGTCAGTCGGAACGAACTATTCAAATCTTGGAGGATATGCTCAGAGTGTGTATGTTAGACTTCAAGGGATCGTGGGAAGATCACCTGCATCTAGTGGAGTTCGCATACAATAACAGCTACCAAGCAAGCATACTAATGGCACCTTTTGCAGCATTGTATGGAAGGAAGTGTCGATCACCATTAAATTGGGACGACATCGGAGATAGGGAACTTCTTGGACCAGAGATGATAGTAGCGACCATTGATGTGGTTCGTACTATCAGGGAAAGAATGCGTATAGCCCAAGATCGACTGAAACACTGGGCTGATGCAAAGAGACGACACTTGGAGTTCCAGTCAGGAGATCATGTATTCTTGAAGATATCTCCGAACCACGGAGTGATCCGATTTGGAAGACGGGGTAAATTGAGTCCGAGATACATTGGACAGTTCGACATACTCGAACGAGTCGGTGAAGTGGCATACCGCTTAGCACTTCCGCCCTCATTGGAAGGAGTGCATAACGTGTTCCACATATCCCAACTCAGAAAATATGTGAGTGACCCCAGCCATGTTCTTGATCATTCCGAGCTCACTATACAGCCCGACTTGTCCTGTGAGCAACAGCCTGTGGAGATCCTAGACAGGAAAGTAAAGACACTTCGGAACAAGGAAGTTAACTTGGTCCAGGTAATGTGGAGGAAAGACACTCCAGGAGAATCCATTTGGGAAAGAGAAGATGAAATGCGTACAAAATACCCTCACCTCTTTGTAAACTAGTCCTTAAATAAAAGTTGTAAATTTCGAGGACGAAATTTTTGTAAGGAGGGTAGATTGTAACAACTCCTTTTTTTCTATACATAAAATTGATTTAAATTTAAAGTATACTTGGGGTATTTAATATTGCTGTTACCACTTTAAATATTTATTTTCCTACAATAATTACAAGAAGGAGCTTGTAGCTCATTGGTAACACCTTGCACTGCTGAACCAAGCCACCAGAGTTCAAATCCCATGCCCCACATTATTTTTATATTATTTTTGTTTTAAATCTTTTGAAAGCCCAACAGTCCACACACCATAACTCCCAAAACATGAACTGAACTTTAAAAAGTAAATATACCAGAGCCTTCACCTGACGACCCCCCACCCACGACCACCTGACTCGGCCTGCCTCGGGCCGGCGCCGCCGGCCGGACTCGGCCGGACGGCCGAGTCCCCAACACAAAAAATCTGTCTTTTTGTATTCTCTAACCCCTTGCATACCCTAATTTAATAGATCGGTTCCAGAGAAGAATTTATGCCCCATTTAAACCATTTTTTAATGATTTTCACACTTTTTACAGTTTTTTTTAATTAAAAACTCTTCACATACCCCTCCTAGCCTGTAAGTCGATGTTCAACACCCCAATAATATATGGGGAGGCGGAAATATGAATAACAATCTTGTTCTATTGTTAAACATCGAACAACCGTATGAATCGTTTGCTAAACAAGTTTTAAAAAAAGCTATAGAGTTCTAAACTACTATGTTAAGAGATTATACCAAACGTTTCTAGTCCTTCGTCTTTATGTTATCTATGGCCTCTTTGGATCTCCACGTCCTCCTCGGCTTCCTTCCGTGATAGACGATCCACCCGAGAACTCTAATCCAAGCTATAACCTCTAAACTTGAGGTTACTTAGTTTCTCTAGTTGCTAAATAGAGTAGCTAAGGTGATGTAGAGATGGGTTATGAAGTAATTAGTCTTTCCTAATCCTTGTTCTCAACTCATGAGGGGTAGGATTAGGCTTTGGTGAAGGAGAGAGAGCTTGAAGAGAGAGAGTGAGAAGATGATAATGATAATAATAATAATAATGAAATAGCTTCTCACTTGATATATGAAACATAATGAATAAAAAGAAATGAATAATATGAGATTATTCATCATGTTTCATAAATGCAAGTGGGTGATTCATTATGTGAGTCATTAAGCATTTAATAATGCATTAATGACATGATGAATCACTCACAATGAGTCACTAAATCATTAAATGAAAATGCCACCTCTCCCTCCATGTCACATCCTTCTAGAAGCTTCTCGGAAAATTACGAGAACGCCCCTCTCATCCGTGAAAACACGGAAAAACTTTAGACTGTATAAATCCAATAACCTGATACTAGAATCTGGCTTAAACCAAAGCCAGCTAGTAAAAACTGTCCGAATTTCGTACGTGCGTTTAAACACGTACGCGTTCGAACCTTTGTCGTAAAACCATACGACCTCTATATCTTTTCGCCTGGGTTTGGGAAATCTCTGTGTGGGACTCTAAAGACTCGACTACTACGCTGGCAGTGGGTTTAACCACAGACCGCAAGCGGCACTAGCTGTACGTAACGGTCCCCAGGTAGTTGTCGATAAGAAAGCTGATGAGGTAATCCATCTGAAATCCTACTGAGCCTGTTTGTGACAATTTCCGTGCAGTCCGGTCTGTTCGTCTAAGAGTATCGCATGTATGGTCTAGGGAGGTGGTGGACGTCAGACCACTAATAACCGTACAAGTCGTGTCGGTATGTCTCAAGACCACCCGAGAATCTACTGATCAATCTATCAGTAATTCTCAATCAGCCCTGGCCAGGGACTTATGGTAATGACCAACCGATCACAGTGCGATAACAACTCCCTATACCGCGAGAGACGAATCCCTAACAGTCGCTCACTGCCTCCACATGGCTCGGGACTGTGCCCAACTAAAACCTGTTTGCACGACTCCTTTGAATCGTGGTAGGGTAATAATCAAAGCACAGTGGGAACTCACACGAGACAAATGATGACCTTAAGTCAACGGACTATCTGCACACATGTCACCTGAGAACTGCTATCTGACGTTAGGTATAATACCATCCAGTTAGTTCTCGGCGAGTCCTGTCCGGTGTACTTACACCCAGTGAGCATCTGTATACAATCTTAGGTGAACACCACCAATGGTTGCGGGACCAATCCATCGCCCCTCGTCAGGGTCTAGATATGTATACACTAGTCTACTCCGGAGTATCGATGCCCAATCTCGATACTCCTGCGACCAGGAACATCTAAGGGTGTGCCTATTGACTATCTAGCTCCCACTAGTATGACTGCCATCACAACGCCGGTAGTCAGGCAAACACCCTAAGGGCTTTATCTGTAAGGTTTGCCTGGCACCCTATAATGAGTTTTGAAGCATCAAATGTTTCAAAGTATGTATTTTGATGGTGCTAAACAAACACGCAAAGGAATCGATCCTAGAAAATTAGGGTTACTAAACTTTAAGCTAATAAAAATAAGGGTTTCGAGACTACAACCTTTGCAGCTCCCTTTTTGCTTGACTCCTTAGACTCTTGGGTGTTGGAAGAAGGTCCACTTGTAGTCCTCTCACGTCCACGACGATCCACCCGGAGTTTCCCGTCCAAGCTAGCAACTTTGGAAAAACCAAGAGAACACTCTAATCAAGTTGGCTAAACTTGAGTAGAATGATGTTGTGGCTAAAGATCTCACTTCAAAATCCTATTTTTATGAGTATTTTGCTCTCTTGAAGGAACTAGAGAGCAAAGCATCAAGGTTGATGAAGATGGTGGTTTTTTTGTGTGAAGAAGAGAATAATAGAACCATTGAAAGAGAAAAGAAAAATAAGCATATATATATATTTTTTCTTTCTCATACCCAACCATGGTTAGATCTAAAGATATTATTGGATTTAAGTTAAAAGCACAAAAAGAAAATAAACCATGGGTTAAAGGTTAGGTGAGCATGGTAAGGTTAAGAAGAGTGTAGAAACCCTTAATGATTTAACCCATTTTCATTTCCTTTTTGCTTTAAATTAAAAACAATAATAATCCAAAAAAAATAACCATGGTGTGATTCTTATATTGCCACCATTCTCATTGTATAAGCAACCATGATAAAATGATGTATGTATGCATGTGTGCATGCACATCCATATGTGCATGAACAAGAATGAATGCATACATGCATGCATACATCCAAAATAAACAAGATAGGATTTGTAGTGAGAAGCTAATGATAAATCAACACTTGATTCACTAATCCGGTCATATCACATACGACCCGACCATTAGCAAGCCGCCCAATTAATATACGGTATCCAATACACGCATTTTAATCGGGTCCAAGCGCATATCACATACGCGCACCACAACGTTTCGCCTGGACTAGGTAGCTCCTATGTAGGACTCTAAGACTCGTTAATACGCCGGCAGTGGATGATGATCACATCAAGCACCCCCAAGCCGCAAGCGGTCAGCTAAACGTAACGGCCACCCGGGTATTGAGCGATCAGAAGAAAACAAGCGAACCTGTTACAACTCCCGTCGAGCCATCCGGCAACACTACCGTACAGTCCGGTCTCTTCGTCAGATATGCCGCATATCGAGTCTAGGGATGGTCACGTCGACCCTAATGACTCAATAAGTCGTGCCGTTGAATGGTCTATAACAGTTCGAGAAACTGCTGATAACACTTATCAGTAAATCTCATCAGCCCTGGCCAGGGACTTTCTGATATAACCAGTCGGGCACAGCACAGCATCAACTCCCTATATCGGGAGAGACGAAACCCCTCCTATCGCTCATCGCCTTCGTGTGTCTCGGGACTGTACCCAACGGCCGCCTGTTTGCATGACTCAGTAGAGCCGTGGTAGGGTGGCAATCAAAGTACAGT